>CAJQUW010014097.1:0-545234 GCA_907163375.1 Prostheceraeus crozeri | reverse complement strand
GAAGAACTACGAAAAATCTGATATGAAGAAGAAATAAGTTCATGGTGTGAGGAAGCAACAACAAATAATCAGTTAGTAGAAACCAATAAAAAATAAGCATATAAAAATACAACTAATAGATGATAGTGGTAAATGCAAGATCCTAGTAAACTAGATAAAACAATGAAAACATTGTGTAATTTTTGATGATTGTGTTAATGATAGAAATCAGTCAGTTCAGAGAAATTATTTTACAAGAGGTAGACATAATAACTGTAGTTTTTTTTATTTAACACAAAGTAATTAATCATTAGAATTAAGTGTTATTAGAAAGAATGCAAATATATTAATACTATTTGAAATAAATGCAAGAAACTTAAGTGATTTGCTAAGAGATTTATGTATAAGAGATAAAGATGAATTTAAACAATCGTGTAATAATGCTTGGCAAAAGATTATGGATTCATTACAATTAATATTGATAAAAAAATTCATGATAGAGTTATCGAACAATTGTTCTCTGACTGAAAGTCGATCGAAGATTTGTTTACCGAGTGATAAAAATATACAACATAGGGGTATAATATTTTTTTTAAAATATAATATTTGAATTTTGCGGTAACATTGGAATACAGCAAAAACATTTTACTGAACAAATTATTTTTTTATTGCTTTGTTGTCTGATATCTTTTCGTTCAAAGGTTTCTCGTTTAAAGTTTTTCCTGTTTTAAGTTTTGTTTAATAAAGTTTTGTTTAATAAAGTTTTGCTTAAATTTTCGCTTAAAGTTTTTAGCTCTTCTAAAAAAATTATTATCATTTTCTTCATTAGATATTTTACCATCACTAGAAATTTTGCCACCCTGTTTATTCTTATCACCAACTTTTTCTGACTGTAATTTAAATGATATTTTATTTACTTCATTAGCTATTTGATCAAATTTTTCAATCTCATCTAACGTAATAACATTATCATCACATACTCTTTGAAAGTAGTAATGTAGTTTATCATAGACTTCTTTAATATGTAAATGCTTAGTTTTTAATGATTTTCGTTTCTTAGTTATTAAAGATTTATCTAACATTGTAACAAGTGAAGTTGTAAAAACACCCGTACCTGTTAAAGCTGTAGCAACTACTGGAATTACTAAAACACCTGAAGATATAACAATTGTTAAAGCACCTAAACTTATTGTTAAGAATATGCCAATTCCTTGTGTTACATTCTTAACATTAGTCCATCTCTTTCTTAATTTTTTATAATGTTCTAGTCTAAGTAATAATTGAGATTCCTTATCTTTCATATACCTTACTCTATCCTTGTGTTTTTCTATATTTAATTCACTTATTTTTAATTGAGATAACGAAGGATATATTCTTGCGGTTCCTTCCACTTTTGTTTCTTCCATTTCTGAAGTTCCTTCCACTTTTGTTCCTTCCATTTTTGTTTCATTCATTTCTGAAGTTCCTTCAATTTTTGTTTCTTCCATTTTTAAAGAAATATTTTTAGTCACATGATATATTTTAAAAACCTGAAAGATGGATAAAATTCATGAATTTGAAATTCTCAACTTTTATGATTTTCGGTGTCCTGGAACGGTCATGATTTAAGCAATGAAAATTGTAATTCTCAAATTTGAGATTCTTAACTTTTATGATTTTCGGTGTCCTGGAACGGTCATGATTTAAGCAATGAAAATCGAACCGAAGGTTCTAGGGCTTCGCCCGATTGCAATTCTCAAATTTGAGATTCTTAACTTTTATGATTTTCGGTGTCCTGGAACGGTCATGATTTAAGCAATGAAAATTGTAATTCTCAAATTTGAGATTCTTAACTTTTATGATTTTCGGTGTCCTGGAACGGTCATGATTTAAGCAATGAAAATTGTAATTCTCAAATTTGAGATTTTGAAAAATTTGAAAAACTGGGTATTTTTAAAAACACCCAAATTTATGAATTTAGGTCTTCATAACCTGAAAAAGGGTTCAAATTCATGAATTTATGTTGTTTTTAAAAATACCATTTTTTGAAAAAATGGTACTTTTTGAATGGACTAAATTCATGAATTCAGGTCTTAAAAACCTGAAAAAGGGACTAAATTCATGAATTTATGTCGTTTTTAAAGATACCAATTTTTTTTATTTTTATGGGTGTCCTGTCCTGGAACGGTCTTTTGACCATTATTCATTAGATCAGCACATTTATCACTTAATTCTGTGTTTTCTGCATGTATTAGTAACTCGTGAGAAACAGAGTTCGATTGATTAGACTCAAAAACTTCAGCAATCAATTCACAACAGATGTCCCTTTGAAGACAATATGAGATCGCCACAAAAATGAGAAGGAACCTCTAACAAGGCCATAGACATAGAGTAGGGATAGGTAGAGTGTCGACTCAAAAGGTATCTGTATACTGTGAAAATTTTTATATCAAAAGATTCAGTTTTTTGCGGAGATTACGTTCCTGTGGTCCAAAAAATTATCTGAGCAGTTTTGAAAAAAGTCATATAAATTTGCCAATTTATGTACTATACCGAGATGACTCTCCTAAATAAGTAGTATGAAGCAAGTTGGATATCAAAAGAAATTAATATTTGCTAATAAGAATTCTAGCTAAGCGGAAATCAACCTGATTATGGGAATTTCATGAATTGTATTATAACGAAAGTTGTCATGAAAAAGTCGTGATATTATTCGTGCTTTCTTGGCTGAAATTTCAAGTTTTTAATTCAATTTTCACCGACATGATCTTATGATTCAGTATTTTCATGTTTCATTTCTTTTCATTTATTGAATCTGAATAGTGATGTGGACCCATCTATATCTTTCAAAGTTGATTGAAATCATTGTCGCAATCATGATCACTTAGTGATGCAAATGGAAAATTTTCCAGAAAATTTTCCATTGGAAAATTTCGAAATTTATTTTTCGTTAATTGGCGTTTTTGCCTTTGTTTTGGAGACTTGTTATAATAATAATGATAATAAGCGTATATTTCATTAGAATAGAAATCGGTCTTTACAAACGAATTCACATAGTAGAAGTCATCGTGCATGAAGCGAGTTAAAAATTGAACAAATGAAAAGAATGAAAGTTCGTCTGTGTCTGACGGTATGTCTTGAAGGCAGTAAGAATCTGCCAGATACGGACATGTTCGGGAGAAGGTCGTGTAGAATATGATTCTTCTGTTGGATTGAATTCAATAGCTTTAGTGATTGAGAACGTCGTCGACCTTCCAAAGGGGGAGAATTGAGCAGCTGCATCCCTTGCCACACAACAATTTATGGAACCTCTTCTGCACAGCGTCTAATCTCTTTGAGTCCGAAACCGATAACCCAATGAACAGAGGACTACAGTACTCCATTATGGAGCGGACCAGACTGAAATATACAACTTTCAAATTGTCATTGGACAGTAAAGGGCGCAGCATTCTTAGGACGTAAAATCTCCTGGAAGCAGTCTTGATAACATTGTCAATATGTGAAGACCCAGTTCCTTTTGAGTTGAAGTAAACTCCGAGCACACATAGAGCGTCGACAGATTTAACATTCGGAATATGGATAGGTGCGGTACTTGTAGTCTTGGAAATAGTCAAGCTTTTACATTTACTTTCGCTTATCTTCAGGTCCCATGCTCACCACTCTAACAGTTGTTCATGAACACGGAAAATATGAGCATTGTTGGAACGATACACCGGGAAGCAGATTGTAGTGTCATCTGCATATTTGACGATGTGACAGTTATCAGACGTATAGACGTAAAGGAGCTTGTCGCAATGCTGTAAAGGAAGGGTCCCAAAATTGACCCTTGTGGGACACCCGAAGTCACGTCAACGATTCCACTACACGTACTACCAATCTTAACACATTGCTTCCTTTCATGAAAATAGTCCACTAGCCATTTAATGAAACTAGAGGGATATCTCAATTCTATGAGCTTTGCAATAATCACATCGTGTCTTCGAGTGTCAAAAGCTTTTGAATAGTCATAAGCTATGATGATGGCACCAACAGTCTCAGGATTATCAAGGCAGGATGTCACGTAATTATGCAAAGAAATCAAGGCGCAGCAGGTAGAAGACTGTGGCCGAAAGCCAAATTGATGAGGCCCATAGTCCCCCGATAAACGACTCTTTCAGTGATCGCAAAACAACTTGTTCCAGCAGCTTTCCGGGTAATCTCATCATAGAAATAGGACGAATATCGTTCATTGTAGGATTGGAAACTTTAGGAACGGGGGTCACACAAGACGTCTTCCAAATTAAAGGGATTTTTCCTGTCGAGATAGATTCTTCAATAAGCAGGAATATACCCTGTGCAAACGGAAAGTCGGCCAAAGTCTGGGCCGAAGTCGTCAAACAATTTCGACCCGAACGCGACGTGTCCGGACGCCCCTCAGTCGGCCCTGGTTCGGCTGGTCGACTTCGGCCCGTAGTGTATTGACCGTATGTAGCGGGTCGCTTTGTGGTGGCCGAATCCAGTCCGCGAGATCTGCGTTTGCTGCCTTTACCTCAACGCATGAAGCAATAACAATACTCAGATGATGAAACTTACCTAGATTGAGTCCACTGAAGGTCAATTTTGTAAATGTAGACATCGGGATTCAGGTTGATTGTACCTCAAACAAGTTTAAATCTTGAATACAATGGATAATAACAATCATATCCAGTGGTATTCAAAACTATCGTAGATGAGGTTCATTATATTCTGCTCCTAAATTTTGATGTCTGAAACCAACAAAAATACATTATAAGCGAATTAAGATAGAAAAACGCAGACAAATTGTGAACAATTATGTAAAACATAAACCATGTAGAGCTCTATAAACGACACATAATAGAGAAGCATATGACACAGAAATGAACATTAATTTATTGCAAGATGAAAGCAGGTGATAATTAATCTAAACTATTTTTATATTTCATCTTTCCGATAATTTACAACAGCAACGAGTTAATCGACAACACATTTTCCCAGGGTGGACAACATGCCGTTAAAGCACAAAGTCCGATGAATTTGATATATAATTTAAAATGATTTCTCCTTTAGCTGAAATAAATAACAACGTACCGCAAGATGGTTTAATTACACATCCAAACCAACCATGTAGTGAAACATTCGAACCTGTGACTTATTTTCAAAGTTTGCGACTTGTTGCCAAACAGGGTTGAGGAGGGAAGAATGTGGTCCCGGCGGAAATTCACATTTCAAGGAGGCCCAAAAAGGCCAACAAAATAATACTTAAAGCCAAGCTATTACTAATACAAATCCGCCAGAAAATTCTCATCCCTTAAATATTAGAAAAAAATTTTCAATCCCGATTCACGACCTTACATTTTAAATAAAGCTTCTTGTAATGACACCCGACGTCCTGCATGCTGACTTGATCACGGGAATAACCCAATGCTGGTAAGATCAAAACATTCGGAGGCAGTGACAAGAATATAGTCCGGGAGCCAGCGTGAAGTTGTGCAGGGAACGAGGTAGTACATAAAACTTTCACAAACATAGTACACCTCTAACCTACTGCAAAACTTCGCGTCTGCCGGATCAGATCATTTGCTTTTCAGAAATAGAGATGATAACACAATCCTATGTATTTCCAATGGTAAAATTGTGACATCTGAGGTGTTGACTCCATTTTTTCGAGGTTTTGCTGATAAAAGTTACACAAATTGGTATTTTGTTGAACTGGTTATTATAGAAATCATCTACAGATCATGATCTTTCAAATGAGTTGTCATTCAGTGACAGAGGATGAATTAAAGTGTACAAACAGACACTTTTCGTTGGTGTAACTGCAAATTTTAACACAGAAATTTCTGGAAAATTGTTGATAATCTTTAACGAAAAGTGTCTGTTTGTACACTACTTCATCCTCTGTCACTGAATGACAACTCACTTGAAAGATCATGTTCTGTAGATGATTTCTATAATAACCAGTTCAACAAAATACCAATTTGTGTAACTTTTATGAGCAAAACCTCGAAAAAATGGAGTCAACACCTCAGATGTCACAATTTTACCATTGGAAATACATAAGATTTTGTTATCATCTCTATTTCTGAAAAGCAAATGATCTGATCCGGCAGACGCGAAGTTTTGCAGTAGGTTAGAGGTGTACTATGCTATGTGAAAGTTTTATGTACTACCTCGTTCCCTGCACAACTTCGCGCTAGCTCCCGGACTAATAGCCTTACAACATATTTACACATTACAAAATACTGTCGATTACATCAGTCAGTTACAAAGAATCGCAAAAAATTACTTATCACAGTCGGCAGACGATGAAACGTCAGGTGTCATTTATTCAATATGTAAGGTCGTAAATTGTGTGAAATTCTGTTTTTTTAAACCAATGGCCAACCTCCCGTGAGACTATAAACTAAAACATTAGCATACACACGGAAATTAAATGGCATGAATAATTACTGTGGTATATGGCATTATTTTCTCTTTTTCATTTTTTTGTTTATTTATAAGAATGCTTTCAATTGCCTCAATTCTTTTTCATGTGCGATAGGCCTAATTAAACAACCCACTGCCTAATTATATTACACGTAGGCCTGACAAAACGACAGACGGCTTGCTCACAAACTACATTATCGAAAAGCATCAATCAGCGAATTGAATTTTTTAAGATGGAGGACATTCATGTTTATTCATCACTCCTGTTTTTAGGAAATATGCTTCATTATCAAGGATCCAGCTTTCCATCTCCTATCAACGATCCTGATGAATCACGCGATTAATTCTTTAACCAAATACACATTTTATTTTGTAACTTCAGGACAATTAGAATGGTTGGCTTAGAATCTATTACTATACAAGTTACCTATTGATGCGGTTTATTCACCTGATTTACGAGTACGATTTATTTGCTACTCACATGTCTTAATATTGTTGACACACCATATACACTCCATTTAGGTACTCATATATCCGCGGTGATAATCTTTAACAAAAGATGGCAACATGTATACTATCTTCAATGAATAGAGAAAACTGCACCGTCAGCTGTTCGACGAGTAGATTCACGCCCACACACCGCATGAGGAATCCGTGAACTGACTGATAGACGTAGCGCGCGGCGAAGAAATGCATTGCAATGTTCGAATTCGGGAGGCTCGCCATCATGAAGACATGATAATCCCCTTTTAGAATAGGTAAGAAATAAAAATTAGGTATTACAGTGGTCGGGATGCATTAGAATGAAGTCATGCTTTATGAATAATCATGAAAACTGACTATCGTACATGCATACTCGTGAAACATCGGAAAATGATGGCATTTCCACCTGAGCGCCTTATACGGACTTCTAAATATAGTACCCAATACAGGATTCCCGTCACAATGCGATTAATCGCTATGTTCCGAAGTCAGCTACGTTTTTCGTGTTTCCGAAGTTCTGCCGAAAGTCGATTGACCGAATTATGACGCACTTGTGCCGACATTCATAAAAATGCGTGGTTATAAAAACATTTCCATTTATTTCATATTAAAACATCTTTCGCAGATCATATCATAACACAGATAATATAAATTACGATAGAAACTTCATTTGAATTGAAACTGCTCAAGATGGCCGAAGAGTCGGACTTTGCTGTTTTCGGCCCGGACACGGTCCGACATTTACGTTTGCACAGGGTAGGCTTGGCAAGTTGAGAGGCTGCACTTTTGTAAAGAATTGTAGGCATGTCTGGCGAGGACTTGTTCACAGGCAGTTTTTCTAGTAGATTCTGTATGACATCTGGAGTGACTGTGACAATCCATTCAGCTTCATCGTTCATAGTAGCTTGGTCAATCGGCACCGAATTCAGGAAGACAGACGAGAGATGATCGTTTATAGAATCAACTCCTTCCTTCAGACACGAAAAGTTGCTTAGGAGTGATGCCAACGGATTGGTAAACTTTTCGACACCGCGCAAGCTATTGACGACTTTCCACGGTTGCTTAGTTTGATTTTTTTAACCATATCAATTTAGACTTTTCGATCTCCTCTTTGACTTTAACTTTCAGATGGTTATACAGAGTGAAATTCTTGACACGATATGCTTGCCATCTCTGATTTATTAGGTCTTTGACGATTGGGGTGATCCAAGGCTTGTCTCTTGGGGTCATTCGCACGTAGGTTACTGGGATGCACTTTTGAGCAATGCTGTCTAGCTGGGTATGAAATGATACACATTTAGAGTCCAGACTAACATTGTCATGTAAAAAACTCCAGTTCGTTTCCTCAATAGATGACACAAGAGACGAGATATATGAAGAGCGTAAATCAAACAGCTTTTTTACGATACAGTGGGCGTTATCGACGCAAGGCCTTGATGGGCTGGCAAGAAGAGAACTATGTGGCACCTTAGACTTATCAAAAGGAGAACAGATGTCAACACGATAAAAGTTACAAATAGATTCAGAAATCAGAATATAATCTAGTTCAGATTCATCATAAGTAGGCAAATTGTTCATGTTCAAAAGGTTCAAATGATTGCACAGAGAGCTTACATTGAAACGATTGAAGTCGCCACAAATCATTACTTTATAGTCAGGACGAGATAACAAAACATTGTCAATATGATCGATTATAAAGTCATTGACTAGTTGCAAATGGCGGTTACTGGGTTTGGGAGGAAGATATATGGCAAAAATTAAAATCGAAGAGTTGTACAACATAAAGTAATACATTCAAAATCTACATGGGGATCGTAGAAAACACGATAGACAGGAAAAATCGACTTTATCCATACTGCAACCCCTCCCCCAATTCTATCTTGACGGTCGGCGCAATAGCAATTGTATGAGTCGATGGTAGTGATACCCATACTATGCAAGTCATTGAACCAGGACTCTGTAGCGATGAAAACATCAATGTTCTTGAAGTACAAAATTGATCGTATTTCATCTAACTTCGGCAAAGCAGACCGACAGTTCGACAACATAACAGTAGGCAAAGTTTCTGATTGAGCTTTGTTTCTATTCGATTTCACGGAAGAGTTCCAAATTACGCTTGGTTTAAAATTCACTAGAAATTTCGAGGGTAGTCGATACCTTGAACAGTTTGATTCATGTAATCAGACTCAAGGTTCTGTTGTTCCCTAGCTTGCGCTCGTTTTTCTTTAAACTGTATTTTCTGCAATCTTGTCCGATCAATATTTATGAATACTCTCCGGTAACTGCCAATGGCTTTCAAATTCTTCGCCTTCCGTATCAGCTGCCTCTTTGTTGTTTCACCACACCTAACTTTCAGTATGCGCGGTCTGTTGTTTACAGACTTGCCGACACGTTGAACTTCCTTGATTTCGGGGTATTCAATATCCAGAGTTTCGCAAATGGATTCCACAAAGTGCTTATCCTTCATATTGCGATCCTGGATAATGCCATCAAC
This sequence comes from Prostheceraeus crozeri, assembly GCA_907163375.1. Taxonomy (NCBI): domain Eukaryota; kingdom Metazoa; phylum Platyhelminthes; order Polycladida; family Euryleptidae; genus Prostheceraeus; species Prostheceraeus crozeri. The sequence goes on along the minus strand of CAJQUW010014097.1, from coordinate 535,873 downwards.
AGGCTCGGGAGCACCAAATATTACTACGTTATCCTTTCGCGAAATCCTCTGCTGAAATTCAGAAAATAATTCGTCGACAAATTTCATATCGAAAGGATTGGAAGAAATCTTTTCTTGGATTTCTTTTCTCTCTCGCTTGCTACTACTCTCAAGCGAGAACAGTCTATGTTCAAGAACATCGACACGATCATTCAATGCAGTCAATGTTTCACTGACTTTCTGTATTTCAGCTTTCAATGACGTCACGATTTCTTGCTTTGCACTCTCAATCAGAATTTTCATGTCATTCATCGTAAAGGTATTTGCTTCAGCCTTGCTACTGGAATTGAACCGTTTCTCTCGTCATTATGTCCTTGAGCGTCACCAACAAGATCGATGAAATAATCGATAATTTGATGTGCGACTGTGTAGGCCATAGAAATAAACTGTTTATCTGAAGTTCGCTAGAATGGAAATTGACTCAAGGTCGCGGCACATCCGGGGGAACTAAGTTGGGGCATGAACCACCAATTAAAGTCTTCGATTTACTCATGTGACTGATTCAAACCCAATGATACAGACGTTGGCAGGTGCATCTAAGTGAAAATGCGTGCGATTTATGTGCCGTCATTGTGCATTGCATGAAGCTTAATTTCCATTCTAGAGGTTTTATTGTTGTCAATTTCTATGGTGTAGGCAGGTGTTAACGGAAGGTCAATTACAGTCAAAATCAGCTGACAATACCAGCCGTCAAAGTGAAGGAAGACCGAAAGACACGATCGTGCAGCGATGCAGCCAAGCAACCACAAGGTCGAATGATGTCTTCGATGAAAGCCTTCATCCAGAAATAGAACCAAGAGACACAAGGGAATTCCACCAAGTAACCGAGACAGCCGACTGAATGCGAAATGGACAGAATTCACCAAGACACCGACAATCACAGGAAAATATCCAAATGCCGGCGAAGTAACTGATGCAGCGATGAAACCGACTCCACGATGAGACAGTTGAGGTGAAGAGGATCCGTTTAATACCAAATTTCACATATGACGACCAAATAGACATGCACAAAATGTATCACGAATGTTCAGTTCACGAGAGACTCTCTACGCACAACCGTCAGCCAGTGACGGTCATAGTCGTTTGAAAAGGCTCTGTAATATTCAAAGACAGAAAACTTCTCTATCACCCTTTCCATGTCTATTTCAGATCTTTCCAAATGACTTTCAGACATCAGATGGATTTCAGATTTCTCTAACTGAATTTCAGATATATGTCAGAAACCCAACTTTGAAAGGATCTTGAATTCAACTGGAGAATCTCCAATTCATCTGGAAATGTCTGAAATTAATTTTTGGGTAGATATCCTGAAATCGATTTGGACTGAACTATCTGAGCTAGAAATGGAAGATGCGTAGTTTGTCCTCAAAGAAGATATCGGATAATACGCCAGAAGTTAGAAGCTGTCATAGATATTCTTCTACTCATCACAGATATCTAAACAAATATCTCACGAGTTTGCAGTCTAATTTATATATCTTCCAACATGGTCGCTCATGCATAATGCTGTGGTGGACTGTGTGCTTATGCTTCACAGTTCACATGTTCATCAACACATGGAGAATTGGTATTATATAATCAAGGCTGCATAATAAAGCTTAATTTTCAAGCTACAAAGAAACTCCCAAATAAGTGCATTATTTTTGCTCCAGATCTTATTCTCGTACATTGCATGAAATCATACCCCTACAGTAAAGGAAAAAATTCACGTTATCCCAAACGGTGTCGGTGTGATAATAAAAATGCCAACAAATTAGCACAAGCCAGTGGCAAAGGAATGCTCAAAAATCCGCGGACGGGACTCGTATTGCTACGATTGTTTTAATCGAAATAATATGATGAAACAAAGGTTTTAGAACATCTGTGTCCATGCCTCGGCTGTGGTATTAAACGCAAAAATTATAGCACAAAAATTTAAAAGTTTTAGACCCATCCTATCGGTCTGTAGCTGCATCGGCTGTGGAAGCGGTCAAATTACAGGGCCTAACACAAAAAATTAAAACTTTCAAAAATTTTCCAAAATTTTCCGATTTTCTCCAATATTTTCCAAAATTTTCCGATTTTCTCCAATATTTTCCAAAATTTTCCGATTTTCTCCAATATTTTCCAAAATTTTCCAGAAAATTTTCCTCACTATATCACTCAATTCCGTTGTAATTTCTGCAAAATTGCAAAAATTTGCATATCTCACATTTGGTGACAATACCACCTGTATCTCCCTCGAGTTCATTTAATAAAATCGAAAGTATTGGAGATTTAATAAATGCAGAGTCACCACTCTACCTAATATACCTACTCTATGGACTTAACACCATCGCATTGATGGGTTGTAACCATGGATGTGGAGTCGGAGTCCCGGAGTCCTATCATTTTTGCTGGAGTCGGAGTCGGAGTCCTATCAAATGATAGGACTCCAGACTCCGGCCTATAACTAGACCCGAAACATAATACAAGCAAATTATTAATTCTTGTGCATAGCTGTCAACTGTCTCGATGTCAACTTTCTCCATCAAACAAAAGTACAGAGACAGCAGTGCATGCAAAGCTTGTAATAGTTTAGGGAATGAACAGTGATAGTGAAAAAAGGATTGTCGTTTCACTCGGTGATTTAGTAGAGAAGACAGGCCTTCCTAGCCTCGATCACACCTACGCACCAAAGGTCACATCAGAGACAAAAATAAAATACTAGTTTGTTTGAGAACGCTACCTCTTCACCGTCACGTTAATCGTGTGTGATGTCTCCTAGTGCGCATTAAAATCGAAAGTGTACTCATATTTTTTTAAGAAGATTGGGGATTTTCCTGCCTGGTAGAGACTGGAGAAAAACTGTGTGAAGCACACATCAAGAAGATGGGAGGAGTCGAGTCGCATGCATCCAACTTAAAGCGACATTTTGATAAACTTTCATTGAAAGTGATTGATAATTGATACGGCAATAATCACTAAAGATAGGTTCAGGTAATCCTATAATGATCTCCGCATCCCTGGTTGTAACTGAACTGATGTCCCACAATGTTTATGGACAATTAATAATCGATATAGTAAATGGTTATGCTATTGGAAAAATGATGGCGATGACGGCTAATGTGTACGGCAGAAAATTCACCGACATCTAATTATCAACATTCCGCTATTGATTATAAAGACATGCGATTATTGGGGCTGCATTTTCAAGCAAATGCTGTTTTGGTATTACAACAAGAATTGCTCTTTCAAATTATCAATCACTTCAGATATCGTGGTTGCGAAGAACAATCATTTCTTAAACCCAATAGTCAGTCTGCTAAATTTGAAGATCAAATTTGATATTCATCACAGATGAATGTAAGGAAATATATTTTAGATGATTACATGAAACCAATATGGTGTCCGAGCTCGTGTCTGAGAAATATTCATCACCAACTGTGAGAATACAAACTGTGAGAGGACACTAACATCAATAATAGATCCAAACAGAAACTGGACAACTCCGACCAAAACAAAGAAATCATATGACCTAATTTACAACTACCTGACACATTAAGTTTATCCGGTTATGTTCAGATTCTAGATGGTCGTCGACACCACGATGTGCAGCGCAGATAGATGCTCAAAATGAACAATTTGAACAATGGCAATTTGAACATAGCTTACAATGTATAGCTTAATTACAGAAGCGGCGAAGTGCATGACAACATACAGGCGAATTGTACAAGCCTATTACATAGCTGCTACATTTTAGTAGCACTATTTTTAGCAACTCGGGAAGTTAAAGCCATAGAGTAGAGTTAAAGCTGACTGTGTCAATTTGCGTGGATCACACTAAGAGCTGTCAATGCTCGAATTCGAGAGAGGCAAGGTCAGACTGGAGACACAGCAAAATGAACTGCTCTGTACAACCCGAAAACATTTGTGACGTAGTGACTAATGTCAACGATTACGTGTATATTTTGTTGGGAGAGGGCTTATTTGGATTTATTGGGATTTATTGGGATTGGGGTGGATTTTTGATAGCCCAATCCCAACCCATTCCCAATAGCTATTGTAGTGAATGCTATGCGGTGCTATTTCATTGATGCCTGCCCAGAGCCGGCAACAATCGTAGTTGTTGCCGGTTACTGAAACAAAAACCACTATCTATGTATGTAGCCAGAAACTTTCAGACTTCTACATGCGCATGAATCATAGCACGCATTCACTACAATAGTAATCATGCCTAGCTTTTTCAAGCATCAATGGTCCTTACAGCCTCGGCCGCTATGCGGCCTCGGCTGTACGACTCATTGATGCCTTCAAAATCTGGCATGATTGATGTATTGGGATCCCAATTGAGATCCCAATCCCAACGGCAAGCTTGGTATTTACTAGTAAATCTCTGTAAGTGCTATGAAGTTTGCTATGTATAACACAAGGTATAATTAGTACTGGGCTTTTTTTTACTATAGATGAAACATTTCTGTGACAAATAGATGAAAACAGGTTTCTGAGTATAAGATAGAGTACTTATTTCGAATACTTGAGCACGAAGGCCGAAGGTCAAAGTGCTTTATTTTCTTAATGTATGAAAATAGAGTACTCCATCTGATTTAAAGCATGTTTGCCATTTGAAAGCAGTGCCATATTTTCTCTTGGAAAATAAAGCATCGGTGGGGAAAATATTGCCTAGATAGATATATAATAATAATGATAATTTATTGAGCAGTCAAAAAGACCAATGACAATTAAAAAAAAGAGCAAAATAAAGAAATGTCATCATCGGCTTAGAAGCGGTGACAGCATAGAAGCCGCAAAATCAGTGTTCTTTGCGGCTCTGGTAGATCGCATGAAGTTCTAATGCCTTCCACGACCCTGTTTTCTTCGAATGGCTCGAAGACCAACCTCTTGTTTATTTTGCCACTGGCAGCTTGAATCGCTTGAACCACACGGCCACAACATAAGTCCAAAACGAGACCGATAAAGGAACCCCTTGATTCCTAGCAAACTGCCCAGTACAAGTCCATTCAGGACTACCTGTCACAGACGGTGGTTCTGTCTGCAACTATTCGCCAAGGCGCGTAAAACACTAAAGCGGTGTAAAGTCTGAATCCTGGGTATATTGATGGCCTTCAGAAGGTTGGCATGGTGGGCAGACCTATAGGCAGTCTCAGAGCCGCTTTTATACTGTCCGATTGGCACTTTTCGAGGCGATCAACGTCCCGTCCATTTCGAGGCGCGATGTCACATCAAAATTGTAGAGAGGGTGCAACAACCGTGCGCCATAAAAATGATTTGACGAAGGGACTAAGCTCTGGATTGAATATTCCAACTGTTGAGAGGGCAATGAAGGAACTTCGAGCGCGTTTTATTCCATTGTTAACATGGACACAACCTTCTAAATTTGAATTCAACATAACACCCAGGTGCTTTGATCGATCACGGACTTCGAAGACTTGACCACAAAGATTCCAGGAAGGAATGGAAGATAGTAATCGTTCTTCAAATATCATACAGTGGCTTTTCGTTTTCAAGGAGTCTCGATGAACAAATGAAAGACGCCAATGATTTGCAAAACGTGTAAAACATTTGCGTACGTCCAAGTTTGCACTGAATACAGGTGCACCACTATACAAGTTCCATTGAATGGCCTCTAAAGCCAAGAGTGACGCATTCTGTGTGCTTCGGTCGGAGATGATATATACAGGGTAGAGTGGGGTAAGACGCCCCCCTTAAGCGAGATTCGACTGTTGAGGAACTATTGCGCTTCTTCCTGCCAGATATTGCCATTATTAATTATTTCAGTGTCTGCACTAGTTACATGGACAAGGAATACAGCTAGAAATTCGGAGAAGATAATATATTTTTCAACTTTCAAAAGTACCAAAAGGGGCGTCTTACCCCCTATAGGGGGTAAGACGCCCCACCCTGGGCGCAACCCACTCTCAACTTTTAAAATTATGAAATATCTTAATTAAGGAAAGCTTGTCTATTCGACCAATGTGATGTGATCATCTGGTAAAACCAAAGCAACTTGTCTTCCAGCTATTTATTCTATAACATACAGGGGCCTATGGAACAAGATTAGGCCGAAACACTGGACTTATCAGTGAAAAACATAATTCACAAATATAACTTGGCAGATTGCCGGCAGCACATTCCTCATGCGCCCACTGACTGCATTGTATACACCAACTGTATCCACTTTTCATGTGGTCGGCTATTCGAATACATTTCGTTGCATGCAATGCATCCGCATTCTGAATCGTCTCTTGGGACTGACTTGGTCTTCTTCACTGTACGAAGACCTAGTGGCAGACGATATAGAGGTACTTTCTCTTTGGCCTGTGGGGCAAAATGCCCGAGGACGTCTTACCTCGCCATGCAGGGGGCGTCTTTTTTTCTTCAATCTGTTTTCGAATGAAAACGTTAAAGTGAATCAAGCAGCTGTTTAAATCATATCTAGTGATGCGCTAACTTAAATTTCCTGCATTAAAGATATCAAAATGATGTCTGATTGCTTCATTATACTTTACTTAACTTCAAAATAAATTACATCAAAAGCATCGAAAATGAGAAAAGCAACATATTTTCTAAACTAATGATGAAAATTTAATAATTTTTGGGGTCCAACCCATTTTTCTATGAGTATTAACCCTGAGAGGGCTCAAATATCCTGCATCATTATAGACTTCTGAGAAATCTATGGGGGCGTCTTGCCCCATTCTACCCCACCATTTGTCTCAAGTTAACGTAGATATATGATAAATATCTGTGATTTACGGCAATTCTAATATCACAGTCAGATGAGAAACATCACAACAACATTCACAGATGACTATGATTTGAATTGAGCTTGTTGCCGTTATCATGTCTATGGAAATAATACATTTGCGATGCATTTAATCATAGATTTCTATTAAATTTAGAAGTCTATGATTTAATCATGGACATCCAAAGTAATAGAAATCATTAAGAATGCTGAGCGTCATTTAAATTTCCCATGCAATCTATTGGAAATGTACTGGGCTTTAATGCAAAAGATATCATTAATGCCTAGCAAGTGAAACAGGTTTGTAATAACAATAAAAGGGGCATCTATTTTTTGATTTAAAATTTGGCCCTTCTTCCTCGCAAAATCAAGAAATAAAAACTATCCAAATCTATAAGCAACCCAATGAAGTGTTTTCACATACAAATAATGTGAAAACAAATGGCTGAATTAAGGAAATTTATTTTCACATCATCTGTATGTGAAAAAACTTCATAGTGATACGTGTTTACCATTTGATTCTGTTCCCACTTCCAGCAAAATTTGTCTATTACATTCAGAAAAGTTGCGAGCAATAAGATTATCATCAGACGATCTTTATTTAGATATCTCAATGAATATTCTTTTAAATAGATTCAGAAGAAATGGTTATCCAAAAGACTTTTTGAGAAAGTTCTTCCTTGAAAAGGAAGTTAAAGAAAAAAAAGATAAACGACAGAGAGATAATCGAATTTTTATGAAAGTCCCGTATATGTCAATGAATATGAGAAAAGGAAAATGATGACTCTATGAAAAAAACCATGGACTGGAGGATTATGTGAATTTTGTTTTTGTAACTAATGAACGAACCTCTACAACGGAAACTGAGAGTCGAAAAAGAGAAACGTCCCTGTACCAGCAACTGTATTAGCTGCCACACTGCAAAGAAAGAAGGTCTATGTTTATTAAAAGGAGTCATATATAAAATCGAATGTAAAATATGCAAGAAAATTTACATTGGTGAGACAGGAAGGACTATACAGCAAAGAATTTTAGAACATAGCAAACAAGAGCAATCACATGTAAGAATTCACATGAAAGAACATCATAATAACATTAACGGTTTTAAATGGAGACTATTAGCTAAATAGTCCAACAGAGTAAAAGGAAAATCTATCGAGAGTATTTACATTTTAAGGGCTAATCCAAGCAACTTGATAAATGGATGCAAAGGTTGGCAGATCCCTGAATTCTTGACTTGACGCATGCTTTCTCTTTTATTTAGTGGATTTTATCTATATTTCTAATATGTTAATCTCTCTATGAAAATCCCTTTATGTTCGTCATATATGTTTTTGTTTTACTCTCATTCTGAAATACTAGACATACTAGACAAGGTCTATGTTATTTTTAGTGATATCTCTCAATTTTTCTAAGTATTTCTTGTGTTATGATTCAAGTTTCTTTTAAATCTTCATGTACACATAATTTGTATTGCCCGTGATCAAGCCTCAGTGCGAAAATTTGGGTTGCTTATAAATTTGGTTAGTTATTATTTCTTGATTTTGCGCGGAAGAAGGGCCATTAAGCCAAATTTTAAACCAAAAATTCATCTTACTCCGCGATGCCCACAAAAACATTAGGCTACATTTTAGGGACATCTCTGATTAATATAAGGTATCTAGGGGACGTTCAACTCCCATACCATCCCAGTGAATCGAAACTTATAAATCTTCCAAGAAACTTACAAGATCTTAGAAGATTTGTAAGATTGGACTGTTATCTTGGAAGATTTGTAAGATAGGTCTGTTGTCTTGGAAGATTAGCCTGAAAGATCTTAGAAGATATGTCTGGGAACTGAAACTTGGAAGATTTGTAAGATTGGTCTGTTGTCTTGGAAGATTAGCCTGAAAGATCTTAGAAGATATGTCCGGGAACTGAAACTTGGAAATTTGGTAATACCACAGAGCCAGAGGAAGGACCCCGCAGCACCCGCAGTTGCGGGAAGCGCAAAGTAATTTCATTAAGTTGAAGTATATGAATTACTTATCAAAAAAATAATGGAGAACTTTCAATGTGATCTGTGAACTTGTATAGTGATCATCAGGGCAACAACCGGCCCCGCTGTCCCCGCGCTGACTCAAGTTGCGAACTATAAGAATGCTTGCATGCATAGAATTGAGATCACTTTTTAGTCAACTGGTGCTGCTTCTTCTTGCTATTTCGGCTAAGACGTTGGTTATTTTTTTTATTGGATAATACTCAATCCTACTTATTTAAAAACGATTTTCTTGGTCACTTTGGTTTTAGTAAAATCGAGAATACGAAGTCAATGATCAAATCAGGAAATGGGAGCAATGTAAGTACTACGTACTATACAAGTCTCATTATAGAACAAGTCAAACATTCAGAGCAGAAGCTATTCGGTTTGACAAAGACAAAACCCCATTATTATTGTGTTCATGGGTTTGCAGGAAGCAGTCCAGGCGCATTAAAAATATGTATGACGCATTCTATTCAGGTCACGTATGTTGCTACACTACCGTCATCGATCAACCAGTTCTCCGCACTGCTGTTAACACGCTAACAGTGACAGCTTAAGAGCAACGCATGAAGGAGCAGCGTGCATGATTCGGTTGTCGGAAACATCACCAGTGCTGACTGAGAAGTTTCTATTGCGTTGTCTACATTGCGGATTATTTCATACTGTACAGAATTCAATTCATGCTATTCTATGTTTATACTGCTTTCTCAGGAACATTGATACGGACTTTGACTGATGTTGCCCTGAGCTTCATCAAATTTCTCATCGTCGCTGAAGGAATTTAAGGACGCGAGGAACTGATGAAATTGCCACTCACATGATTTCTTGCAATAGAAATGTGGAGTCAAAGCTGAATTTCATCTGTGGTAAATTGAATCATCCAATTCCAGATCAAAGGTAAGAACATTTCACTGTGTCATAATTTACACGTCCAATCTAGGCCCTATGACAGATCCATAAATTAAGAGCTGTCTTAAGTCTGAACTACAACGGAATTGTAAATTAAATGCTATTTAGATTTTATGACTCTGACTGCGATAGGTAGAATGGCATACTTTGCTTCATACAAAAATGCAGCCACGTCGTCCCCTTGAACTTGATGACTCGAAGAATGAATTGTCATTTTTCAACCGTTTCCCATCATAGATGCGTTCGAAAATTAGGTTTACCCCGTAAATTTAAGGCTAAAGTAAGATAAAGTTGAGGGTATTATCAATTGTCCTATTGAGGGCCCATATTTGGCTGGTGACAAGATATGAACAGATCGACAATGAAAATTTGGTGCTTACGGGTTATCTCCCCCTCACGATTTCAAATTTGTTTGAAATCTGTAAAAATGAATCAATCATCACAAAACATAAAGTGCGCGTAGGTGAGAACATTTGCTATCCATATAGGCCTCCCAAACTTTATGCAATTCGGACAAATAGTTTTTGAATTAGGAACGATAACTTGAGGTGTAGCGATGTCAGAAGTTTGATCCGACTTCTCCTGACCTCATCGTGAATACAAAGCACTTGAAGTCAACAAAGTCATTTCGTGACAACTCGTGAAGTGATAATGACCAGGTCGCATCCCTTACACTAATATAGAAATATATTTTCCCCAATACAATCACTGTACAAGATTCATGCACAAAAAGCGTAAACATATGTGCATATTATATTCAAGAAAAGTACATTAGATATATTGTACCAGCGACTGTAGAGGTGAACGGTACTAGAGCAGTGTAGGCAGTAGAAACCTAGTCTCGCTGAGAGAAGTCCGATTTCAATCCACATGTCACACAAACGTCGGAAGAATATATCGCAATAAAAGTATGAGCCATGTATGCCCTAGCCATGTAGACCCTAAATGCAGGGTCTAAACTAATTTATGCATTTGTAGATTACATGAAGATCGGTTTAGAACAGCAAAAAGTACAGTATATCGCATAATATGCAGTTGGATCGATTCGGGGTATCAGGCAATTAAGGTAAAATTTGCAAATAATGGTGGGCAATTTGATATCCTTTCGAGTGTTTTACCCAGTGAGCATATTTCTAGCATTTTTTAAGAATATTTTGTTCTTACTAACTTTTCTGATATATTTCGGTAATGTATTTCACTCTGTAGCACCGGAAAAGTCAAAAATTTTTTGACCTAGGCAAGTTCTGTAATATTGTATAGGAAAATTGATAGCATTTCTTTCCGTGCATGTTCCATCAAATTTATACAAGGTGTTTCAAAAGTAGGCTAACAGTAGAAATTGGCCTTGAAAAGCTATGTCTTAATGCTATAGATTAATAAGCTATGTCATAATAATCTTTTTCACGATGCCACAGATAGCTAATATGCCTTGTATTCGTAAGGGGCAAAAATTCAATACTCTTTGACATCGCGTAAATCATATTAAAATATCTCATGATCTCCAGTGTTTTCATGCCTACATATTTCACTACAACCCAATTTGAATCTATCACGGTTCACCGGAAGTTGAATCTAAACATAAAAAATACGACCACAAAACGAAGTTCATTTTTGAACTGCACTATATACATAGATACTCATGTGATATGTCGTTCAAATCCTGAATGAGCTTCTTGCGAGAAAATCATAGATATCGGATTGTGTCCAAATCCTCAATTTTTTGCTACTAACTTTTTGGACTAATTTCTTCAAACTTAATGCTATTGTAAATCTGACCTTATTAGATATCGGGAATAATATTCCACTAGAATTGACAACTTGCATGAAGCTTTGTTTGCTATTTTACATAGATATCTGGCCTGCTTCAAGGTTTATTAATAATGATAATAACACAATATTTGATAGTGATAGATTCTAATGTTTTAATACCATATGAATCCTTAAAAACTTGTTTAATTTTTTAGATATCGAAAAGTATATGCTATCTAGATATCATTGTTTGTTACATAGATATTTGGCCTGTTTCACTGTTTTATAATAATGACAATAACATAGTCGTAATTTGAGACACAGGTTGCGACATAATTGAATTTCAAATCTAAATTTAGTTCAAATGTACGTACAAAGCAAGTCAACGTTCTTCACTTACTTCACGATGGCACACATGAAGCGTGCGTTAACACATGAGGAAAATCGGTGTAAAGTTTGCGCTTTTTGCTTTGGTAAAACTAAATACAATCTGACTGCAATTGTTCTTGAGCGAATACAACGATATTTTCGAAAAAACTATGATCTATCTGACAATCGATTTCCATGTGGCATATGTAGCAAGTGCAGATCCGATTTGACCGATTTGATTGATATAAGTGCCGGCAAGAAGATCGAAATTCTACCTGAACTTTATGATTATATACACATTTCGCCCATCACTGCCACGACGAGATCTAATCCTGTCCCATTATGTGACTGTGAAATATGCAATGTATCCTATAAATCAGGCTGTATAACTCATCGGAGTAAGGATCGCCCAAGAAGCATTGAAAGACCTACCAGTATGCCGATTGTGCTATGCAGCTTCTGTAAATCAGAATACGGAAAAGGTATCAATCATAAGTGTACGCAAAGAAATCTACGTGATAATATGTTGAGAATGATAAACTCAAGTGATGACAATACACAACAGGCTGTCGCATCATCGATTATCAGGAAATCCTCGATTGACAATATCAGCAGTCTCTACTCCGGTGGTTCACATCCATTAAAAGTGAAAGTCCTCTCAAATAATACGAAAGATTCATCTCAATTCAACATCGATGATATTATGAAATTTCAAAATGCTACCTCGTCATCTAACAACGAAATTCGTCGAAAATTTGTTCCATTTGTCAGAAGTGTTCTCGGAAAAGCATCAGTTGAATCGGATATTGGATCGAAACTTCGTGACAGAGATAATAACTGTCTGGACTTCTTCAGTTGTACAACATGTGAATTCGAGTGTAGTGCCACCGAGGATGGAACCTCAACCGTTTCCAAAGATCTTGTATACTGTGCAAATATCACAGATTTTGTTAATTTCGTTTGTGAAAAGCGCAACTATGAAAAAGCATCCGTCACCTTTAAAATGGGAATTGATAGTGGCGGTGGCTGTCTTAAGTTTTGCTTGAATATAATGTCCAATTCTGATACCAATAACGATTCAAAGAAACTGATCAATAGGACAATGCTCGACACAAGTGTGAAGAGGCTTCTCATTGTTGCTATAAGTTACGATGTGAAAGAAACATATTTTAATGTACGCTAATCCTTAACCTGTTGAAGATCGATGAGATTGACTTTGAATATGTTTCTGCAGTCGACCTGAAAATGGCGAACATTTTATGTGGACTGCAATCACACCCAAGCAGTTTTCCCTGTGTATATTGCAACTGTCCGAAGATGGAATTCTCCGACAAGGAAAAATTCAGATCGCATCCAATGAGGACTATCGGTGAGATAAAGAAATATGCTGATGACTACATGAATGTACGACGTATGTACAACGAGAAGGCATCTGCTAAAGAGTTCAGGAGTTGTGTAAATCATCCGATGATCCAAGGTAGTGATAGTGAAATGCTTATATAACTGATTCCCCCACCAGAACTTCATTTACTTCTTCGTGTAGTAAACAAAATATTCAAGGAATTACAAACGGCCGTTCCCAATATTGCTGAGGAATGGCTAAACAAGCTTGGAATAGTTCAGCCCAAACATCACGGTGGGGAATTTACCGGAAATATGTGCTGAAAGTTATTGAAAAGTGCTCATGTTCTAATTGAAATTGGTAATAGATCGAATCAAGCATCGTTAATAAATCTATTTGGATCAACATTAGTCGCATTTGACAACGTTGTCGGTCATTCTTTCGGAAAACAACTTTGTCCTGTCTTTGAAAACTCTGTTAAAACCTCTGAAAACTTATATCTCCAAACGGGGATGACTGTGACAACTGCAGCTCATATTGTAATGGTGCATTAAATTCAATTTTGTAAGCTTAAAAAATGCGGACTATCACGTTTTAGTGAGCAGGCATCAGAAGCTGTTCACTCGGGTTTTGACACTATGTGGAAATCAGGAGGAAAAGTAAGTCAGAATAATGAAAATTATGGAACGCATCTTCTTCACTGCGTAATTCGATACAACTCTCGCCATTTGTAAACTTCATGCACATCAAACCTCGTTTATAAGATGTTGTAATACATAGAATTTAATTTAATCACAAAAGACTTTTCGATATCTAAAATTAAACAAGTTTTTAAGGATTCATATGGTATTAAAACATTAGAATCTATCACTATCAAATATTGTGTTATTATCATTATTAATAAACCTTGAAGCAGGCCAGATATCTATGTAAAATAGCAAACAAAGCTTCATGCAAGTTGTCAATTCTAGTGGAATATTATTCCCGATATCTAATAAGGTCAGATTTACAATAGCATCAAGTTTGAAGAAATTAGTCCAAATAGTCCGGGAACTAGCGTGAAGTTGTGCAGGGAACGATGTAGTACACAAAACTCTCTCATGGCATAGTACACCTCTAACCTACTGCAAAACTTCGCGTCTGCCGGATAAGATCATTTGCTTTTAAGAAATAGAGAGGATAACAAAATCCTAAGTATTTCCAGTGGTAAAATTGTGACATTTAAGGTGTTGACTCCATTTTTTCGAGTTTTTGTTCATAAAAGTTACACAAATTGGTATTTTGTTGAACTGGTTATTATAGAAATCATCTACAGATCATGATCTTTCAAATGAGTTATCATTCAGTGACAGGGGATGATGTAAAGTGTACAAACAGACACTTTTCGTTAAAGTATATCAACAATTTACCTGAAATTTCTATGTCAAAATTTGCAGTTACACCAACGAAAAGTGTCTGTTTGTACACTTTACATCATCCTCTGTCACTGAATGATAACTCATTTGAAAGATCATGATCTGTAGATGATCTCTATAATAACCAGTTCAACAAAATACCAATTTGTGTAACTTTTATGAACAAAAACTCGAAAAAATGGAGTCAACACCTTAAATGTCACAATTTTACCACTGGAAATACATAGGATTTTGTTATCCTCTCTATTTCTTAAAAGCAAATGATCTGATCCGGCAGACGCGAAGTTTTGCAGTAGGTTAGAGGTGTACTATGCCATGAGAGAGTTTTGTGTACTACCTCGTTCCCTCCACAAGTTCGCGCTGGCTCCCGGACTAAAAAAGTTAGTAGTAAAAAATTGAGGATTTGGGCACAATCCGATATCTATGATTTTTTCGCAAGAAGCTCATTCAGGATTTGAACGACATATCACATGAGTATCTATGTATATAGTGCAGTTCAAAAATGAACTTCGTTTTGGGGTCGTATTTTTTATGTTTAGATTCAACTTCCGGTGAACCGTGCTATACCGATCATGAGAAGTCGAATAACTATCCAACATCTATCAAAAAAAAATTATTAGGAAACCATGTAAACAAGATAGTAGTTGTTTCAGTGTTACTGCGGAGAAGGAAGAACAGCTGACATCCAAATGTCCTTTACCTTTGTTAATTCCAGCCTCCTCTTAGACCATCGTCAGAAGCTTCTGACGATGGCCTAGAGGAAGCTGAAATTAATAAAGGTATTAACATTAAAACAACTACCATTTTGTTTGCTTGGTTTCCTAACAAAAAAATGAACAAATGAATAACCAAGGCCTATTCAACATATCAAAAAATTAATCAACTTAAAGTTGCAAAAATTCATGAACGCAAATGCTCAAAATGTCCACCATGGACATCGGCACATTCTTGTAGTCTTTCGGCCACACTGTGGCACACAGTTCTGCATAAGTTCCTGTCATCACTGATCTCTTGACAGGCATCTGTGATGTAGGAGCGGAGTTGAGAAAGTGTGTGAGGTTTTCGTCCGTACACTTTCTCCTTTACAACGCCCCAAAAGAAAAAGTCCATCGGAGTTAGATCGGGAGAGCGAGGAGGCCAAAGGATGCTACCACATCTCCCGATCCACTTTCCTGGAAAAGTGTCATTCAGATAGCTTCTGACACTCACTGCAAAATGCGCTGGTGCACCATCCTACTGAAAGTACAGCTCATTGAAGTTGTTCAATGACTGCATCTCAGGAATCGCAAAGGATTGGAGCATTTGAAGGTACACCTCAGCCGTCACAGTTCTTTCAAAAAATACTGGCCCAATCACACCGTTGCTTGACATACCGGCCCAGACGGTTAAGCCAGGCTGGTTCAGCTCATTTGTTGATACCATGTGCGGATTTTCAGGGAACCAGTAGACACAGTTATGTCTATTTACGTGACCTGATAGTTTGAAACTGGCTTCGTCAGACCAAACTATCTTGTCAAGCAAATCTGGGTTCTCCCGAATTTCCGACAACATGAGCACAGCAAACTGCAAGCGTCGTTCAGCATCATCCGGTAGAAGGTGCTGCAACAGTCTGGGTCGGTAATGGTTTCAACTCAACTTTCCTCATCAGTCTCCAAGTAGAGCTTAGAGAAATGTCCAACTCCAATGAGGCTCTTCTTGTTGACTTCTTCGGACTTTGAACAAATGTTTGGGCCACTAGCTCCTCGTTTGATGTTATTGAAACTGATCGAGGGCGTCCTGACTTCGGTGCATTCTCTACCGAACCGGTCTTTTCAAATTTATCTCGAATGCGATAAATAGCAAATCTTGATGGAGGATTGCTGTGAAAGGCATCTCTCCATTCCATTCGCACCTTTTCAGCATTCTTGTTTTTCCAAAAGGATTTCAAAATCCATTTTCTCTGATCATCTTTTAGATGACCTGACATGACAGAAGCAGCAAATTCAAAAAAGCTTCAAGCTTGTTTAATTCACTTCAAGTCAAACTAACAGTGTTTGATTCAAATCAAATTAATTGAACATATCCATGTACGTAATGTCAGATTGGTGCTATATCTTGTCCATGATAGATTTCAAAATTCCTTTACCAATGGAATGCTACTGCATAGACTTCTAAATGATAGTAGCAATTACTTCGAAGTCTATGGCTCATGTTGGACTGATCATGGATATCCATCGACTGATTCAGGTGTAAATCGCCAATAGAACGGTCAACATAGATTTCCTAGGGCAAAATCAACTGTTAGCCTACTTTTGAAACACCTTGTATTTACAAATATTTTTCAAATATAAGGTCAGCCTATCATTTTCATATTTGAGCTTGACATATGTTGAGAACCTTATAACGATACATGCGATTAACTCCTAGAAAACTCAAAAGCACTTAAATGAAAATTTAGGTGATAGTTCTATATGATGGCGAGATCTATTCGAGAAAATGCAGTAGTCAAGCGAAAAAAGTTAACATAGCATGTTCATGAATAGAAATACATAGACATATTTAAATGTGCATAATATCATTGTATCTCTTGGTTTTCTGTAAATATCAACATGGTTTGTACATGTATTATTTTCATTTTTGAGTAAATAATAATGTATGTGCATGCCGGTGGAGGTTAAATGTAATGAAGGGGGCCCAAGTTGGAATTTACGATAGGTTCCTTTAGAACCTCATGCTAGAATTAAAGCATTAATTAGGTTACAAGCAGGGGCGACGGCAGGGGCGGGCCAGGCAGGGCCGCGGCCTTGCCAAATTTCATCTGGCCCTGCCTGTGGCACTGCCAACTTTTTGAGAGAATTTTGAACATTTCGTAAATTAACAGTGTAGCAATATTTTATTCATTTTTTTGTATTATTCTTATTTGGTATGGTTGTTTTGCAGAGAATACAGATGAAATATTTGACATGTATTTGTTGTAACGACGGCTGTTCTCACTCCATTGACAAACCAATTATTTTTATCGGTTTGTTTAAAAACGGACAATCTAAATTGGATGTCCATGACCTTGACGATCAGCTGTGATATTTTTTTTCAAATTGTTTTACACTCTTATCATCTTGCACTCTTATTAGGCTAATCATTCACCAATACCTAATTTATGCAAATAAAATAAACTCTATAACTATAAACTGAATTCGTAATTACAATTTTAAAGAAATTAGGACAATTAATACGCTATATTTATCGGAGGGCCAATACGGCCAAAATCTTATTTATTTCATTTTTTGGCACAGGGCTGCCGACAGTCCGGATTTCATGCGGACGTCCAGATTGACCAGATTTCAGAATCAAGGAAGTATTTCCAATTTTACAGTAGTAGTTAATAGTATTGCGAAATACGCATTATGTTAGAGCAACCTTTTTAAAAGGTCGTATCATTGACGCATAGGGTCTATCCTTTAGATTTTTATGTTGTAAGATAATAGGCCTACTTTTAATTCTACATTTGAAGTATGGTAACCAAATTTGAAGCGTTACTTACGTTGTGTAACTTGAAAAATGCTATATATATGCTTATATTGATTGATTTTAATTAGGCCTAATGTATTAAACACTCAGCTTCAAAAACACTTCTCTCACACCTGCAGTACGGCAGCATTCGGCATTCTCATTATACTGGCGATCTTATTTTTATGTGACAGAGCACATCATCCGTGTGCTAGATATGCGAGGTGAGACTCGCTCAGTTGATCAGGATATTTAATTTCTACGTTTTTCAAATAAGTCTGACACAAAGATATTTTGACGAAAATACAACCAGGCAACGTTGCAGGCTGGTTGTTTCTTTTCTCAAGGATAGACAGACCTGCAAACCATTTCCTAATGGGGTTATCAATGGTCCGTAGCTTTCAACTGTTCCAGTGTTTTTCATTCTCGACTGAAAGAAGATAGTGACCAGCTAAATAATCAAATAGCAAATTCTACTTTCAAGGAAAATGGCACCATTTCTCTTCTAGATCAGGGTGGATAGAACGAAGGACTGTTAGGCCTAATAGTTTATAAATTCTTGGCACAAACAGTAACATTGAATAAATGGAAGAACAGATGTCACTGGCAGTGCAGTGTTAAGGAAGGTATGTGATTGGACAGCGCCTCAGCCACTTAGGTGCCACAGAAAGTCTAACAGTCAAATTCTGTAAAATGAAGGACTGGTAGGTAGTTATGTGAGACGAAAATGTTTGGCTATCAATGGCACGAATGGAAGAGTTGGTACGCTATCAGAGACTGTGAAATCATGTCACTGGTTTACAAGTGAGAGGACGCAAGGTTACAGACGCGGATATGGACGATTCTAGCAATGTGGCCGCTAGAAGCCGATTTAAATTTTGCCTCTTCTACACAATTCAGTATCAAGAGTGTCAAATCCACGTTATGCATATTCAGACGCTGCTTTTATAAATATTTCGGTTCGACTAGACAGTCATTTTGGAAATTTTTGATGCATGCTTAGTCTAATTAGTCCTATTCAGGCGCGTAGTTAAAATTTAGAATTGAAAGGGGTACAGGAGGGCCAACTTAAAAGGGGCGCCAAGGCATTATTGATTATTTTGTGATTTGTTTTGGTTTGACAATTCAAACCAGTAATAGGCCTACAGTATAACCAATTCTGCATCGGCCAATCTGTAGGGACCCCAAAAATGTACTTTTCAACATTGTTTGGAATGACCTTGGCATACATTTATGCGGCCCTGCCACGAATCTATTTGGCTCTGCCTTGGCCCTGCCGAAAACAGACGGCTGGCGTCGCCACTGGACAAGTAACATTTACATTAAGTTTTCAAAATTCTAAAATACTTTCTACACTTTTTACAGGGGAAAAAGAAGAAATGGAAATGAAGAGAGGAACATTGGAGGGGAAGCTAGATGACAACGACGACACTATTAGGAGCTTCGGCTTCCTCGATTCCTCAGGGGAACAACTATCCGAACCAGAAATAGATGCAGTCTCTTGGAACAGATGAGGAGCCACTAAGAAATCTTGATACAGAGGTATGTCTTAGTCATAGAAAAAAGATAATTAGACTATGGTGAAGGGACATCAATTCATTTTCAGCGAAATTAAATCTGCTCCTGATGCCTACTCTTTAAAAATAAAAGTTGAGAATCTTGTATGCCGGCATATTCTTGAACTGTGGAAAATCTAGGTATATTTGTTTGCGATAGAGTAACTAAGAACATACTACAATTCCGTGCACATCACTTTAAAGTGTGGATGTCTGTTTGAGACTACGAATACATTAATTTTCAATTATTTGTACAAGTGATGCGTTACAATTAATTGTTTCTTGTTATACTGTTATATTGTGATGTTACTTGAAACTTGATAAATGTTAAATGCACACTCCTGCTGCGTATTTTGCAGGCACTATATACTAACAATCAAATTCTTCATGAAATAAAGGAAATGAAGACCTTTTTGGAGGACATGAATAAGCGAATGGCTTCATTGGAGAAAGAAAATAAGAGAGTAAGTAGTTAGTGTGAGCTGTATAACTAGTGTAATTTAGTCACATTGAGTTACAGTATGCACATGTGCATGTAATTTCTCAAAACACCAGTTTTTTTATATACTTTTATTACGTACGATAGAAATAATTAAATACATTACTTTCTCTCGATGGTTGACTTAAGTTAATCACGGACAATTGATCTTATCTTACAGAATCGAAAGGAAGCATCAAGACACTTGGTTCAAGTTCAAGGCGAGACATCAAGTTCTTCAGCGGAGCCCGTCGTAAGTTAAAAAGCCGTACTGAATGAAAATAGCCTCTTTGTTCATAACTGCAGACTTCGCTCATCATTTAAAACTTAAAAGTGCATCACATGCAATATTTCATCTTTCAGATTTTTAATGGAAAGGATTTGATGTCCATCAGGGCGAGTAGGCCCAGCATATTCGCCCTCCGAATTGCGGAGGAAATGTTCAGGGAGGATGAGCTAATAACCAAGATAATATCTCCTCAAAGAAAGAGCCATGATGGGAGGCAGCCATTTGAGGACGATAACAGACTAGAAATTATGAAAAGTAAGGGATTTATCTTTCTAAACGCGGTAACGTGCCATCCATGTGGAATTTCCCATGTGTTTGTTCACGTGTTTCTATTGTGTGATAATTCGCATTTGTATGTCCCATTCATATTAGTTGAGGAACAATCGGGATCGGCTCTCTGAAAGATGCCGATCATAGTATATAAGGTGCAATTCATATAAACACAGATTTCGATAAAAAATCATTAGGACCATTTATTCCATTTAGGGCACTAGATCTCTTGTCAATCGATGAGACACTGTGCATCAATGTTTACGCAATAGAAATCAGAGAACGGTGATAATGAATATGTCGCTCATCTCTGTATCGTGGAGGCGAAGAATAGAATCTCGTCAGTGGATTTTGAGATTTCCTGTCGAATGTGGATATTTCACCGAAATTCGTGCATGCATCCACAGGGCAAAGGGAAGATAGCCGGAATACTGACTGAATCCTCGTAAAACCTGCGAGTATTTTGTCTAATAAGAGGAAATTTGCTTCAGTGAAAAGACTGCGGTCATAATATCCTTTCCAGGATGATATCATCTATGTTAATGTATGTTACTTCACATACACGTATACTCACTGGTTGAATGAAGTGAACATTCACCGAAAGAATCAATTCTAACTCTGAGTATCACCCAAGATTATAGAAACAATTATATATCATAGAACGATTTTGGTGTGGCCATGCTCAAGATTTGATTAGAACATGATTCATATTATCATCGGACATGTGTACTATGAGACGATGGGAACTTAAATTAATTACTGAGAGATATCTCACTTGTATGCAGTGTTGGAAAAGTCGGAATTGGAATTAATTCCGATCCGGAATTCCATTTTCGTCGGAATTGGAATTGGAATTGACGATACTTAAATCTACTGGAATTGAATTGACCTTGATAAACCTCAATTCCACTTTTTCGATAGACCTGTGATAAATCTATTTGCACAAAAATTGAAATCACAGTACTCGGCCGTTGTGTTAACTGCACGCAGAGATAAGAGAGATAGATCGACTGAGGTAGCTTTATTCTATCGTTGAATAAAGGGTGTTAATTGTAACTTCGATGGGCCTACTGCCCCCGGACAATGTTAATCCAGCAATTAAGCAAACAATGAAAGGACAATCATCTTTTTTCAATCTGTTATTTAGTTATTTACGGTATCAAGTGTTAAATTAATCAAAATAAAACAATTGTTGAACTTAGTTCTTGATAGGATAAGCACAAAATTGGAGATTAACTTAATTGTTGTACACACGAAAAACTACTGGTTTTGGAAAGAGGAAAATTGACGTTGCATTAAAGGGCAACAACCCTGTCAGTTCAAATCACAATATAGACAGTGTCAACAAACTATTCTAATAATTAATGATTCAATTAAAATGACAATTACATGAACTATTATTCAACTTCCAGTCACAACAATTAACAATATTAATTTTTTAGATTATAGTTATATAGATACGATACGCAACGATAAAAGAAAAACTTTACACTTGCAGTTCACTTCTTAATGTTGAATTCACTTCAATTCGATCGGACTCACTTATATCAAAATAATATCATAAATATCAGTGTCACTTATACCGTCAATCTTCAATCGCGCTCGCTGATGTGTTGCCGTATACGCTGTTGTGTTGTTGTTCGCTGGCAGGCAGTTGTTGTTGTTACTTCCGTAGTTAAGTTACACCGCGAGAGCCCGGAGTTCTTCTAACAGCTACTGGAGATGTCGTATGTGGTGGTGTTGTGTCAATTTCTCATCGTTTCTAATTTATACAAATTTTTGAGACTTGACGACAAATCCACTTTCTTTTGAAAATTGAAAGAGTTTCCTTAGCTTTCGACCCGACCACATTTCTTTCTTACACGGAATTTTTAATCTCCTTTTTTAACATGGACTGGTAATCAGTTTTCGTGATATCATTTTTATCGTCGTTTTTTCTTTCATCAACAATCACGTTATTCGCACATTGAATTTCTTTCTTCTGTCAGTTTATTAATAGATTTATTCGCATCTCAGCGTTTGATTCTTTGCTGACCGTTAATTTTTTCTTTCTTTCACGAGATATTGAATATCTCGTTTGCGAAACGAAAATGGCGTAGGCTGACCGGTTACACATATACATGTACACAAGAAATATGAACTATGAACATGAGAACACACATAGGAACGACGCAGGGAAGGGCACACAGGAACAACGAGGATAGGATAAGGGCACATGGGTTAGATTGAAAGGAACGAACATTAGATACATTAACATGATACACTATACGCGACATGCAATTATCGGAATTGAATCTATTGGAATTGGAATTGAATTGAACTA
Organism: Prostheceraeus crozeri; assembly: GCA_907163375.1. Taxonomy (NCBI): domain Eukaryota; kingdom Metazoa; phylum Platyhelminthes; order Polycladida; family Euryleptidae; genus Prostheceraeus; species Prostheceraeus crozeri. The sequence continues at coordinate 512,901 of CAJQUW010014097.1, read as the reverse complement.
TTTCGACTGGAATTGGAATTGGAGTTGGAATTGAAATTTCTGCTCTGGAATTGGAATTGGAATTAAAAAATTTCTGTGGAATTTTTCCAACTCTGCTTGTATGCATGTATAGTACGTGATATCACAATATATATATAAAGTCTTCTCATTGCCTCCTAATGTTAGATCAAATTGTCTCCAATTCAGTGTTTTTCATTCCATCAAAAAAAATCCCATGCATGCGTATAGAAGAAAAAATTCGTACCAAGTAGCCTTGGCAAATCTGAAAATGACGATGCGATCAATACTTACATCATCTTTCCTGCGTTTGTTAATAAGCACTTAGTTCAACCATTTAAGAATGAAAATTTTCTTCACAATCAAAGCAAAGTCACTCTCCTTTGATACGATTCGTTATAAATCTCACACTGTACATCTATCCTATGGTACGCATGGTACAACATTTTTTTCACCTATAAATTATTTCCTGATTATCTTTTTCAGAGGCCATAACTTAAAGATTTCGCAATGGAACCACCTGGGAAGAAGCAAAGTCTTCCGTAAATCAACGAGGCTTGGATCTGAGGAGAAAAGAAAAACCACAGAGACGATCTTGATTAGTCACATATTCTGACATACCTGTCAAATACATGTTTTCAATACATGCATCTATGTGTTACCTGTCATTCCTTTTGATTTTATAGCCAAACAGATGCGTTAAACCAAACTAATGCATAACTGGTGCATTCACAGCTTTATCTCTGTATGTATACATGTAGCCAGTTGATTTTTTTGTATTATGGAAGATATCAATCTTTCGTCCACAAGAGCAGCAAGAATGATTTCTAAATTTACGGTACATGCATAAAGGCTTGCTTGCTTATTGCTGAGTCATTTTTGAAATTCTTCATGTTGCTGTTGTAGACGAAACATTGATATTTTCCATGATACAGGGCAATCAACAGACCAATCTTCCAAGATAGCAAACTAATCTTCTAAGATAACAGACTAATCTTCTAAGATAACAGACTAATCTTCCAAGATAACAGGCTAATCTTCCAAGATAACAGGCTAATCTTCCAAGATAACAGACTAATCTTCCAAGATAACAGACCTATCTTCCAAGTTTCTTCTAAGATTCCTATTAAGTCTTGCAAAGACTTGGCAGTAAATCTTAAAAGAAACTTAGAAGATTTGTAAGTTTCGATTCACTGGGATGTACTGGACTGGAGGCCAGTGACTTCGATAAACTTGATTAATGACGATAGTGTGTATCTGGATAAAACCATGGACCAAATGGTAAAACAATTCACTTCCATATTGTAGAATACATTAGAATCCAGCTGAATTGATTGCTGTACATACCAATTAATGCGCCCGGCCCAGTCTTTCAGAGAAATTGTCAGAAGAATCTGTGCAGTTTACATGTAGACATACAAGCATATCATCGATGGTCAATTTCAAATAAATTCCGACTTTTTATATTCATTGACTTTTCCATTGCTTTATCTTAAACCTCCTCATGTATAATAATTTGGACGACTGGTAGACTTTATTCGAGAATTCAAGAGCAATGAAGCGATATAACATGTGTGATTTATTTCCGGCCTTGAACTACTCAACTTTCATTAAACGAAAATGATGGCTATTTTCATCAAATTCATGCGAGAATGTTTTCATATTCACCGACGAAATTTATGCGGATTTCGTAATCAACCTAAATCCTTAACAATGCTGCTCCTGAATTGACCAATGTGGTAGGACCCTAAAATCGTGGAAAGTCACCAATCACCACCGCTTGGTTTGCTTTTTATTCAATATGAACATCGCATTTTTTCAATTGCTGACATCATAATTACATTTTATTTGTTCGTCTGAGTTTTGATTATAATTTGAAGGCCTCACAGGTGAAGCTCTATAATCACGAGATGTCTAATAAGACATAAAAGATAGGGACCTATGTTGACATCGGTAACTACTCATTACTAAGAGGCGCACTTGGAAAGACAATACTGTTTGCACTTTTCCACCAAAATCTTGACGTAGGATCTTCCGAAGGAATGGATATTCAAACGATTCTTGCCTAAGCCATTAAATGCGGCTGTGATTTCTTTGCATATTTCGAATTATATCAATAAACATAGCTTGAAACATCACGAAACTTGAATATTTTCACATGTAGAATGGATACGAGCCATTTCTGATCGAATTCGAAGATGGCGTCCTACCACTCCAAAAAAGTAGTAAAATTTGGTTTTTGACAGTAAAAGACAAAAATTGCAGCACTGAACTTTATAAAACTGCAATAAGAACAATTTGTCTGGTTCGAGCATCTTGCTTGTGAATTTCAAATTTCATTTTGCACATCCGTTATTCATATCAACTGACGATGTATTATTCAGTTACATGTAGGCTACATGTGAATCGAATTCAGAAAAGAACAATGTATAATTTACAATTTTTGCTTGTAGTTTTACTAAAAAAATAATTTGCGTTATTGTTGCATGATATAAAACACACCAGCGTATAACAGCTTCTAAAAATCTCATGCAAATACACATGCATTGTACACATGCACTTTTATCAGCAATTTTCTCTTTAGTAGGCCTATTTTGTCCTATAAAATGATTATCTTGCTTATGTGTGTATGCTTGTCGCACTTGTCACACAATCCCACACCGCATTTGTAGCATTTCGTTCGTGAAAGATCTTGACCCAAAGAGCAGCAGCTGCTTAGGTGTGCCAATAGTTTATAGGCCTACCATCGTTGCGCATTGCCACCGATAAATTCTGACATCCGGCGTCTCCGATGCAATTATTTTTTATCATTTTTAGAGCTTATAATCGTCTTACTCAACTAGACTATGATCGTTAACTTCAGTGGGCGCCATTTGTTGCTATTCTGAAATAGAATTATTGAAACTTATTGAATTATTGAAAATAGCTTTCGCATTCACCGTGTAATTTTCAAAATCATGCTTATCCTGCATCACAAGAGACGAAAATAATCAAGTGTTGTATCTTCAAAAAAATTAACCTGCTAGTTTACACTAGGAGTCGAAAGTTATTGTAATAGCAAATACGAAGCTTCTTAAGCAAATAGCGGTGCAAGTGTGGTCATTGTGTCCATCATTTTCAAACCATGGGTAGGCCTACTGATGCCAATCCTGATCTCACATGTCGTTAACTTCCTAAAATACTTTGCACAAGATATGCATAATGCAAGATAATAGAAGAGCCAAAGAAACTGATAGCTCACAATTTTGCTGTTAAACAAGTGTCACTACAGGGCATTCGATAGACATGTTCATATGAGAAGGTACATGTACAAATTAAGCCTACCTGATATATCATCGTCATGGCCACTTTCGTCCTCTTTATGACTGTCTCTGTACTGTCTTCACCATCTTAACGGGGCTATGTCATGATATCATCATCTCCATAGTTAATTAGATCACACAGCGCACGAATCGCTGAGGTATTTTTTTTAGTAGTGGATTACGCGATGGCATATATATATATATATATACTTATCTCCTGTCTCAGCTCCACTAAAAAAGTCGAATTTTTCAAATGCGGAACTGAGTATGAAGATCAACTCGAGAGGTGCCAAAATTTCGGGTCAACCTTGGAAATGCACTAAAATACATTGGGATGATGATTGGAGCTCATGAAACATCACTTGTTCTGAAAATCTGACATTTTTCCTACAGGCCTTAATCGCGGATTGCCACTTTATTTGGCAGAATTGGAAGATGAAATTTTGTGGAACATCGCATTTTCTACCAATGTTCATGCTCCTATAACATTTTTTCACCGAAAGTGTCATCAGAAGAAATTCATGAAATAATATATATCGAAGATTATATATATTTCCGATTTTCAACCAAGAAAATAGGGTTGTCGGGCATACTAGAATAAACGAGAAATATGGATGAGGGTCGACAAGATCGTCCAAATTTTTTTTGAGTTTATGACGTTATATTATGTATCATTAGGCGTAGAAACCGAATATGTAGCTCGTTTTGCAATCTGAGCATGATAAATGATCTTAATCATGACTTGAAATCGAAAATTTTGTATATAAATCCTGTCTCTGCACCATCAAGATGTAATATTTTTGCATATTTCTCCAAAACAATGGTTCTGTTGTTGAGTTCGGAAGTGCACATAAATAATAGCATAGTTTGGGTAGATATAGCCAGATTTTTTAGCTAGTCTGGTGGACTATTCTCCTCTGTAGATTGAAAAAACATTAAAAAAGGGATATATTAGTTTTTTTAAAAAAGATGGGAGTACGGATGTACTGAAGGGTTGCATTGACCGCAAATAAGTCAAAACATCTGCAACATTGTCTGCAGGATCAATCTTATACAAAAAAGAGGCTTCATCAACCGACTGATCTCATTTAGTGGATATTATGTAAAAATTATATATATTTACCGTTGTCTCTGCACCACTTTGCATCAAAGTGGTAAAAGTTTATTTCTGGAAAGTTTGTTTCCCCATCAGCTTGATCCATGGATTGCCACAATTACATATTTTAAGGAATCATGTCAATTATTTTGCTCTTAATTTGACAAACAGAAAGATTTACAAAAGATCCGAGTTCAGTGTGTTGGACAATAAAATCGAGAACATCAAAACATGGAGCCCAAAGGCAATATGAAGATAAACTACATTGATTTGGGAGTAAGTGTGCATACATAGGAAAGCTACTTGCTGATTCACTTCCTTTCCATCGAAAAAAACGCTCTTTGGAAGCGATGTCAGATTTTCACTGTGTTTGTTTAAATTCTTAACATATTTATTACAAAGCCGTTTTGCTCATTTAAATTTTCGCAAATATTTAGCACCATGTGTGCTAAAGTGACAGATCTCTTATATGATACCTTTCCCTTGCTGTTGCTCATTCTCTTATCTATCAATGTAAATAGTTGCTGTGTCAAGTTGACAAAGAACTCATGCTTTATCTAAAATAATATTGAAATGCAGCGTGACTGGTGAGTCAAATCCGATTGGACGCAATTAGGAAAATATGCAAAAAGTCATAACTTAGTATTTCCTTTTGCGTTCAGAACATGTCATCACGTCATGTTGGATGCCTTTTCCAATGGCAATGTTAGGTTCAACTCATTCTGTCATGTAGTCGACCTACTTACTGCTGCACTGTCAAATGAAAGAATAGAATTAGAAGACACTAAAATACAATCAATCACAACCACTTCATGAGATAATGGTGACCAGTCATGCAAAGTTGGAGGTGAAATGTTCAGAGTCTCTGGTTGTGAGGGCAATGAAAGGGTCCAAACATGAATTCCCACGAAATGTGCCATTATATTCTTTCACAACTATTTGAACGAGAGACTGAATCAGCATGGTTCTCGGTGGACATGGTAGTCAAGCACATTCCTAAGAGGAATTTCCACTAAGATCTTAACCCAACCGAATCCAGACAAGAATCCTAGCATCAAAAATGTTGTCAATGATACTTCCACAGTGATTGTATTGGCTGTCTAAAAACATGTGGGCCTATAACCCAGCCTACATGCAGGCCTCGGTGTAGACTTGCATTCCTACTTCTAGACCTACATTTCAGAGAATTGAGAAGTTTCTTTAATTTTGTTCTAAATTTAACTAAGGATGTGTCGCAGCCCATTATATGGAATAGGAGATATAGGAATATCAATATATACATCAATTATATATGCACATTCAATTGTTGTACACTTTTGCGGTGTTTATTTGCCTAACCGACGAAAGTCCTCTGGACACGTCCTCACAAGCCATGCATCGTAGCTTTTGTACTTTATTTTATTTTGTAGATGCAAATAGATAAGATGTTTTCTGTTTTGAGATTTGTATGCAAAACAATATTTGATACATACGCTCGTACAATGTTGGACCTTCATGGTAGTGCACAAGTGTAGACAAGGGTAGACACGCAAAAGTGCTTACGACTGTGAAACCTTGTCGTTAGATAATTCGTAGGAGACAACATATTTCCAAAGAACCCTCATGAAGGCAGTTGAATTGAAAACAATTGACTTTTTAAACCCATAGGCCTATACTTCGAAGACTTGTATTTAAGTTATTTCATAATTCGCTTTTACATTTTTCCTTAAATTCACTGTTCACTTCGTGTGAGTATAGTTTGTCTGCTGTTGCATGTAATTGGCATTGCTGCATGCCACGTGTCTAATAAAATATAATTACGAGTAAATGTAACTTTGGGTGATAACGGAAAATAGACAAAATTACATGCTTTTAAAGGGAATGTACTTGAAAGGAATAAGATGAGCCTTCTAAAATTGCTCATTTGATGATAGATCTGCATGTTATACTCCCAGACTACACTGTAGTGATGATCTTCTCAGCTGCTATATCATCGCATTTCGATTTATGAAAAGCTCAAGCAAGTGGACGTATATCATCAGCAGGCGTTTTTAGAATTTGTTCTGTAACTAGAGAATCATTTCCTAGTTATTTCCTTCTGAATTAGCCAAGTCAAGGTCACGTTATTTCTCCTACAATCACTCTTCTCCGAAAGAAACTTGGAAATCCATTAACTCTCAGTTAGGAAAACATTCGGCTCCTCCCAGTCTTGACGCCAGTGAAGTCAACTCACTCAATGACAAATTTTATAGTACTTTTGCTCCTCCTGATATTCACCAATTTTCAGCGTCTAATGATGTCACTCATTCATCAGATGATTTGTCTGTTTCTGAAGCCTGTGTCGCTCAAATGATCAGGAGATGTAAATCAAATTCGCCTGGGCCAGATGGCATCCCTGGTTTGTTTTATAGAACCTTTGCTGATCTGCTAGCATGTCCTCTAGCTTTTCTATACAACAAGTGCATCCAAATTGGCTTTTTCCCGCGTCCTTGGAAGTACGCCAACATTCTTCCCCTTCGCAAGAAAGACAGCGATGATTTTCGTCCCATATCTATACTCCCTTTTCCCAGCAAGGTTTTAGAAAGGTTGATTCGTGACAAAATCGTGCTCCCCGGACTGAACCGAAGCATTCACCAAAGGCAGTTTGGCTTCTTGCCCAATAGCTTTGGTGGTTGTACCAACGCTTTGATTGCAATTAGGCTCTCCATCCTACAACACATTTCCGCTCACTCTGATAACTATGTTTCCCTCATTGCCATTGACCTTAGAAAAGCTTTTGACACTGTCAGCCACTGCAAGCTTCTTGAAACCCTTCGCGATCACTTTCACTCTTCTCCCCTTGCTACTAATTTCATACATAATTTTCTGGCTGATCGTTTCCAGCGTGTTGTATCGAATGATGTTGTGTCTGTGTGGTGCCCCATCTCTAGTGGAGTTCCACAAGGTTCCATTTTGGGACCACTTTTGTTTTCCTTGTTTATTGATGACATTCCTGAATTTGTAAATACTGACACTGTTGTTTACGCTGATGATGTAACTATGTTGTCCTTTAACTCGCATGGTGAGATCTCAAGTTTACCTGATGACTTTCGTTTGTTCTCCTCCTGGGCGGACAGCAAAAATCTTGCCATTAATGTAGACAAATGCAAGTGCATGACCCTCTCCCGCTCCGCTAATCTTCCCCCAATGACTGACATTATGTTGGATGGTATATCTATCTCTCAAGTAAACTGCACCAAGATCCTTGGAGTTCATTTCTCTTCTGACTTGCATTGGGACACTCACTTTTCTGTACTATATCGTCGCTGCTGTAAAGCTATGTCACTTGTTTCGCCGTTTACGTGTTAATAGGAACACCGGTACAGTTGTCTGGAAAGCCTTTGAAAGTTTTGTACTTTGTCACATGCACTTTAGTTGGCCGGTCATCTGTGACATCAGTGCCAAACATTTTCAGAAGCTTGAAAGATTGTATAAATTAGCAGTGCGTTGGTCCAATAGTCGTGATCGGCCTTCACTTCGTGAAGTGCTTGATCGTAGCTGTATTAAACTTGTCAAAAGGATTAGCAACAATGTTGTCAAGCATCCACTGTCAAAATTTTTTGAAGTACGCAATAGCTCCCGTATTGTTCGAAACCATCGTGCATTGCTGCCTTTTCGCAGAAATTCAGCACTGTATAACAAGAGCTTTGTTAAATTTTCAAAATTCACGTGAAATCTTTCTTGTACTCATGCATGTCATACCGCTTTTGTATTGACGAATAAAGCATTATTATTATTATTATTTATTATTATTATTATTATTATTAGTTGCACTCCAGTTCCTTCATATGTCACCAAATGTATAGGTTACCTGTTCGTTCTCTCAAAGTACACGAATGTTTGCACTATCTCAAATTTGGCCTACTCGAAAGTAATGGAAACACCACTCGTAACTCTGTTGACATGTGTATGATTGCAAAAGCCTTTGTCTTCACCGATGCCTACAGACGAAGTTTCACATTATAGAAAATTAAGATTTTCACCACTGAATCGCGCCTTCGATCAGCTCTCATTTTTTCGAATTTCGACAACATTTGGCACAATTTCATTCAGCTTATACTTTTACCTGATTTTGCGCTATTTGTTGGATGAAGCAATGTTTTCTGCGGTCAACAACAGACAACTTTTAACAATATATCTTGTTGCATTAATGCTGGAGTTTTTCTAGTTCGGATTTAAAAGGATGCTTGTCTAATCAGCTCCGAGAATACTCGTATGTACCCATCTTTTTAATGGCAGGCTTCAAATTTGTAACATTACCATACTCAGTCATTGGTTGAGTCATCATTTCCCTCACTTGAGATCAGAAGATTTTTAATATCAGATCAGAGGAGGACTTGTCTCGTCTGCACCAGTTGATAATAAACAAAAACATTTTCTTTGCGCCGTAGGAATGCTGACGCCTGCGTCCGACAAATGGATCGACAGGAGCAGCTCATCAATGATGACACGACAGTGAGTGATAAGAGGGTCAACAACATGATATCTCAAAATAACAAAACAGACCATCACTCATTACTTCATTTATGTAAGCAAACCACACTGTTTTCTAAACCAAGTGTCTCTGCTGACCAAGTAAATCAATTTAGAAATTAGTTATCAGTTTGCAATTCAATTTGATGAGAATAGTCTATACAAAACACGCAGGAATTTTTGTGCTGTGCAACGATTTAGGAAACGGTCTGTATAAAAAACCTTAAAGCATCCTTAATAATAATAGATTCTTTATTTACTGAGGATGACATTGGTAGCATGAATCAATCAATAAATCCTTAAAACAAATCATTGATTCCAAAAATCTCTGCAGAACTTGTTCGAAGTAGGTACTTGCACATATGCATAGTTGGCCTACTCGTTCTCGTAATCGAGAACCCTTTTCACTGCCTCCCCAGATCTTGTAGGGTCTGCATTTCCCGAAATCAACAGAGATTTCAACGGATGTTGTACTCGTTACTGACATTGGAGGTACACCAGGGGTCATACTGGGTCTGGGCATATATGCGTCGACGCTAAGGGAAAATTGTTAATTCCAGTTTCACTAAATATTGTCTAAATCCGCGCTGGGTCCAGGGATTGATAGAATTCTGTTTGCTGCCTCTTTCAGTTGAGGAATTTTGTTAGTTGCTTAGTTTCTTCAGAATAATGTGGGGTACGGTCTCTGCTGGGCTTGTCCAAGAGAGTAATGGTCCGGACGGCGACGTTTTTGACAAAACAATTCTGATACGCAAAATCAAATTTCACGGCTCTACTGACGACTTCAATTAAAATTAGGTTTACGTTCACTCCCACTTAATCTTTCTCTAAGAAAAATTTCCAAGAATTTTCGATTCAATCTCAGGCTTCCATGCCTATTTCTAAATCCGAACGTGATTCCAGGAGTTTCTTTATTTTCATTATTCTCCGCTTTTCCGAAAATCATTCTCCATTTCTCATTTTTCCACCTCATCCTTTATTTCCTCCTTATTTTTAAATTATCATTCCTTTTGCAAATTTTGCTGAATTTTTTTCATTGTCCCGGTAATTTCACAATTGCATGTATTCACGTCAATAGATCAGAAAGAAATAACGATGTGCGATAATCTGAATCACAAGTTTCAAATGAATGTAAACTTGATTTCGAGGATGGAATGAAAGAGGAAAACAAAACCACAAATTCATTTAGGCTTATTCCTAATAAGGTGTAGACCTGAATAAAAAATTAGGCCTATAGTGTTCTATAGATGTCATTGCATTATTTTAGCATTGTGCTTCCAAAACATACCTATTAATTATCAATTGAAGCAACTTTCAGTAATAAAGAATAAATTCCTTCCATAATGGGCTAGTATGAAACATATGCTCATTTTTCTTAATTTTTGTATGTCATTTCTTTCGTGGACAAAACCTGGTAGTGCTACCTTATTTAATTTTTGGTGGCCCAATCCCAATGGGAATCCCAATACCCAACGGGAAGCCTGTGAATCAGTCATGCTTCATGAAATAAATGTAATGAGTGTGATAGTTAAGTTAGAGCTGAATTGCTAAAGAAAGTTTTTAATTTTTAGTTTACAAAAAGACCGAATAAATAATGTAACTATGGCCCTTATCTAAAATTCGAATGTGTCTTACTCAACTTAGAGGGATGTTTTGTAATTGCAAGTTAATCAGCGGATTTACAATTCCAAAAAGGTTTCAAATTCACCATTCATCGGCAATCAGTGTATTTGTATCGGAGTGTAAAGCTCCACTCCAGTGCTTCGGGAGTAAGCATACAAACATTGACTACGTGATCCCTGCTACACTGCATCTGTACGTATAGGAACAGCAAAGAGGGGTTTAATATTCACGGAGGCATTGTCTGTAATAAATGGTGGTATTTTTGCTGTAAATACAACGGGAGATGCTACCACAAGAGGTGGTGCCGGAACAGGTGCTACCGACGGTTTGCATCAGGCATCTACTTATAACTTCGCAGTGAACACTCCTCCTCGAAAGCGGAGAAAATGTTTCAACGCGGCTATCTGCCGAATGGACGATATTTAAAGATTAACTTTGTTATTTGGTAAACTCAACATAAAATGTAGATTCCCAATTAATACTTTTATAAATCAGCCGACCTATTTTCTTAGTGAAGACAAACTTTCAGAAGATAGTATTTAAACGTACATTTTTAACAATTCACATATCATATCTCATTCGAAATGATGTCAGTTTAGAGGTATTTATGTGCAACAACATTGAAATCGAAGGCAAAGCATCACATAATTAAAATTATAATATTGTGCTATTGTGATTAGAATGTTAGAAAAAGTGTCAAGTATTAAAATGCAAAAGTTCCATGCAGATCTTCTTTGATTCGGCCTTACAGCAAACTTGTTTTCTTTAGTTTGTAGATAGTTATCATTCCATCGCTCATTTTATAGTTACTTAAAAAAAGAAGATTTGATTTAATTTGATAATATTGCCATGGTAAATGCTTTCCTGTAGGTAACGTTATCGGAATGCTAAGTAGTTGCGTGAGTCTGAACAGAATTCGTTTACATGTGGTGCAGAGACAGGACAAAAAGGTGCAGAGACATGGAATACTGGAGCAGAGACAGGCGTTCTTTCAAAAAGAATCCGTTTTGGTGGTGCAGAGACATGATATATGGTGCAGAGACATGGGGTTTTGGAGCACAGACAGTATGTTGTGGAGCAGAGACAGGGGTGAATGGTGCAGAGACAGGACTTAGATATATGAATTTCTTGAAAATTGGAGCAGAGACAGGGGATGTGGTGCAGAGACAGGACATGTGAGTGGAGCTGAGACAGGAGATAAGTATATATATATATATATATATATACACTTGTAAACAAAACAACATTTTACCAAAATACACTAATATATATAGTAGTAAATATTACTAGTTTTTACTAAGTAAATATTTACTACTATCATTTTCCATTTTTGGTGCATTCATTTTTCGACTATATATATATGCATAGTATATATATATATATACACTCTTAAGCAAAATTAATGTTACATGCGGTATTATCACTTGTGAAATTTAATTTACCTTTCTTTTCCTGCTTTATAATGTAATATTATGTCTGTTCTTTGATGCGTTGAAGTGAAAAGAGCATTTTGCGATAACTTAACCCTCAGAGACCTGAGCTTTTTCACACCCTCTGAGACCTGAGGGAGGGTCCAGTGGACCCCTTTAACATATTCTTAGTTTACCTGCTTAAATCGATATCAAAACATTAGGAAAGTTGATTTTGAGTAAAACAATGATGCTTGCGTGTAGCAGGTCGGTATAACTAATTCCTTGAGTGAGTTTCAGCCTTCTCAGTAAACACGTGCGAAAATATGGTGTTTTTGTAAGTCAACCACATTTATTACAGCATCATTTGTACTAGGAGGCGGCTTTACGATATTCTGTGTCACCATAAAGCCTCAGATAGTTGATTTTGATGAAATTGATTTAATTCATGCAGCTAATCCTTTCCATTTGTACACTCCTTCAAATTTATTCAAAGCTATCAGAAATAGACCTAAAATGAGTCAAAATTGCTGTACTTCTAGAACCAAAAACACCTGTGGAGATCTCAAACTTATCATTACTGCTGTGAAAAGTTTGTCATCAATCAGTTTTTGGTGCTCAACTATGAATATAATGATAGCTTTCATTTCGGACATCGATTTATGTCGAATTGTTCATATAGGCCAACCAGTCACGCGAGATCATATGCGAAAGCAAAATATTCACATTTTGCGATCTTCCAACACATTGAACATCTACGAGCATGATGCAAGCAATGAATAAATGACTTTCACTCTTTATACACCATCGTGGACATGTTTGAAACCATTTTTCATCTATTTACAAACATTTTGTGATGGAATTTCTACACCCTCTGAGACCTGAGGGGGGTCCAGGGGACCCCTTTGCCTATCTGGCATACTTCTACTTATTCAATTGAAATGAAATAACACATGCAGATTCACTGTCAGAAATGATGATTTTGTATGGGCCTGAGTGGTTGATATATCGTCAGCGTAAAAAATGAAGTAGAAAAATGTGGCTCCGGGGTCTCTCCAGGTCTCTGAGGATTAATGTATATATTTTGAAAATGTTCTAAGTCAATAGGTAATTAGAATCGAGTAATACCTCCACGAGCTGCGATCACTGCTGAGATGCGATCATTCATGCTCTTTATGAATTAGTCAACAATAGATTGTGGCATCAATTGTTATGTTGCCAGGAGCCAATGTTTAATCTCTTTTATTGTTTTTACGGGAGTGGAACGACAATTGATTTTCCCACCGAGGAAATCCCGCATATGCTCTATGGGATTCAAGTCAGGGCTGTCGGAAGGCCAGGGCAGTGTTCGTATTGCACATTGTTTCTTGAAGAATTTTACTGCACTCGCTGTGTGAGCTGGTGCACTATCATCCTAAAAGATGAAATTACGCAAACGTCGATGTACAGTCCACATTGAAGCCTTTTGGTTCCACAGACACACAAGCTCTCTTGCAGACGATAATCTGCGAATTCCAGCCAGTCTGATTAGACGTCGGTTGCTTCGAGATGTCGTGATTCTTTTCCGTCCTGATCGAATACCATTTTTACATTTTTTTAATACCAAATTCTCTTTGCCAGCGCCAGAGAGTCTGTCTTGGTGCACACTTATTCGGTTTTTAAGCTGTTTCTCACTTTTAACCAATTGCATATCCCCTAAGAAAATCACTGTCTTTAGTCTGTCGATTCACCATGACCATTAACTCTTATCATTTGATAAATGAACATGCAATACTACCGTAGTTAGCGATGACTATGGTACTGGATTTTTTACGCTATAGATGACTAGCTAAGGCTCACTATCTATGTACACAGCATATGCATAATATGCATATTATGCATTAGATGTTAGAATGTCAAGTGACTATTTCCGGAAAACGTCTGTCTGATAAATATAAATCTATCAACTCGAGCTTTCGGTGGCTTACAGCTCACCTTCTTTATTCGTTCACTCCTGAAGAAGGTGAGCTGTAAGCCACCGAAAGCTCGAGTTGATAGATTTATATTTATCAGACAGACGTTTTCCGGAAATATTCACTTGACATTCTAACAAAAGCCTGTCTGCAAGAATGTTGTCTCACATCAGCATTAGATGTTATGAGCTGAATTTGAATGAAAATCATGCCTATGCATAGAAATTAACAATACCATAGAAAGAATGGGGCAATGTAGCATTAGCAGTGATTATGTATCCAATAACGCGCATAATTGTCCTGTGGATGAGTCCAAATACTTTTCTGAAAGTATTTGCTCTTGTCTATACACTGATCTGTGTTTCATTTTTCTAACCTATGATTTTGATACCAAAAATTTCAATTAAAGAATAGTAGTTCTGTTTGACAATTTTTCATATGGTAGACAATCGTTCAAAGATGCAGCCAATAATCATAGTGAATCCCCAAGAGGAGATCAATACCTTTCAGATGATGCATGATACCTTTGTAATCAAATAAACTGCGTGGCTGCAGACACTGAGATATTTCAACAGTTGTAATGATGTAACATTAATTTTGCTAAAGAGTGTATATATATAATAAAAATTAAAAACCAAAAGTCAGATTCCTGTAAAGTGCGACCGGTTTCGATGTACCGGGTATTATTTTTTACATCTAATCATGCACACAAGAAGTCAAAATGACAACTAATGATAAATTTACCAAAAAGCATATAGAAATCATAAAGATTTCAACAAAGGTTTAAATTTGGGAATAAAATAGCCTTCTTTAGTCTCTCTGATGTACGTAGTGGCATTCCAAGAAAGCTGGAAAATCGGTATAGCTTTGAACTTGATGGGATAGTCCTTCGCACAGATAGCTATATGCTTACTCACTGGTAGTGGAGCTTGAGTAGGATGTTTGATGTCATGTCTATGGACTGTCAGCCTATTCTTGAGTTGGTCCCCAGTCTGTCCAATGTAATATTGTTGACAGCCCATGCAACGGAGTACATACTGTATATCACGTTGCTCGAATAGCAGTTCATGTTTCGCTTGATGTTGAATGTAGTGTCGTGGAAATGGAATGTTGTCCCTTCTAAAATGTGATAACAGCATTTACATTTTTTATCGTCACATTTCGCTACACCTTCAAGTTCCTCTTTCTTATTTCTTCTTAATAGTGATAACAATGATTTTGGTTGTCCGTAAGTGGATTGAATAGCATAACAGTTAAAAGGCTTTAGCATTAGTAAATTGTTAAATGATGGCCGTATCACTTTCATAAAACATCTTGGGTTGTTCGGGTTGTACGTGTGAACAAAACGAATTGACTTAGCACTTATAGTTTTACTATTTGATTCTGATTTCAAAGTACTTGTACGTGCTCTTACTATTGACCCCTCAATCAATTGTAATGGATAACCTGCATCTCATTCTCCGAAACTATCCCCCTTAGACGATTAGCCAAGTTGAATAAAATATTCCTCAAAATGTGCTTCGGATGGCACGACTTGTAAAGTAGCCTACATATAAATTGCTGTCTGTAGGTTTATGATAAACATCGGTTTGGATTCTATTATGTTTTTATATATTCAAACGTCGAGGAAATGAATGCTTGTGGAGTTTCCTTCCATTGTGAATTTTATACTGCTATGTAACGTCTTCAAAGACTGATATAAAAATTCAATGTCACCAAATTCTCGCGGCCAAATAATGAAACAATCGTCCAGGTAACGCATCCATATAGTCAGTAGATGACGCAAGTCAGACAAAATGACGCCAAGTTGGACATTTTGACGCAGTCAGACTTTTTGACGCAAATGGACTTTGTTCCGCACGCTCGCATCTCACCAAATTTGGTGTACAGGTGAGTTTTGCTGAGATGCATTCAATACATGCTTTCAATACTTTCCGCCGGTTTCGGTTTCGGAGACTCCAGATTTTCGTTCTTACTGACGTAAGTCATACTTTTTGACTCACGACGGCATTCTGACACGTTGGACTATTAGACTCAAGTCAGACGTTTTGACGCATATTGAATATTTGACTCACGATTGCATAATAAGTTGGAGGGGAGAATCATGCATTCATAATCGCGATCAACCATCACAGAGTAAGTTACAGAACGTCTCTACCTCTTCATATAGTTTATGCTTGCATGCAAATATGGCCTGGTAGAATCAGAGGGACTGGTTGACGAGGTCCCCTTAGAATTTATTATTCAAGATAGTCAATAAATAGGCTACCATAATCTAATTGAAGTGGGTAGATTTCAAGGTGACGAATTCCCTGACTATATAGTAGGGTGACCGCCTGTCTTGCATAAATGCATCATATTAAATCGAGAAATTATTTTTTCCAATATATGTTAGACACTGATGATAGAGCACTAGACAGATTTGGCAATTAACTCTCAGCAATTTTTAGTCGTCACCACTTAGCGACATGCAGAAATTTTGCACAAATGCAGTAAAAACAGAAAATGAAAACTGCGTCAACATGCTCAGGGCAAGTTGCCATACAAATCCTAGAATTATTCATCTTGATCAAATGGTCACCTTACACAATAATGTAACCATAATTTGGCAGAAGTTCGCAAAGTATCAATATTCAATGGTCTACAAAATATAAAAATATTTGTATAATTTCTGGGTGCAGAAAATAAACAAACGGGTAGTAAAACTGCCAAGTCTCATACGATTTCTTAAATGTTCTGTAATCACAAGCATGACATTTTAAGCTAAGCCTAATTCTCAGCGTCGACTCGTGCGCGAATCCAATCACCACTTATTTGTCACCTTGAAAAAACGCTTCCTAAGGGAAAGAATTTTGCCGCGTCACACTTGCGAATTTTGCACAATAGCATTCCCATAGCAAAATTCTATACAGCTGAAATCAATAAAAATCATGAAAAATAGACAAACCTGCAATCTTAAGAGCACACATGAGCCTCAAGCTGAAAACTGTTAGGCTTGAGAAAAAAAGGGTCTTAAACTGTTAGACCCTTTAGTTTGAGATGATGAATTGATGCGCATACAGTAATAACGTGAGCAAAAAAGTAAAAAATGCCGAACTACTCACTACGAAAAACATAGATTCTATCTGCAGTTTACAAATAGTGCTATGAATTGAATATTAAGGCCTATACTTTGACAAAGCTAGGGGACATCTTTGTCAATTAAGGTGCTTTTATTCGACATTCTTCTATACAAGGTCACTTTGTTAACAGTTTACCCCGGTCCACCTTATTCTAATGCCTATGAAACAAAATTTCAACAATATCTTAATTGAAAGTCCATTTCCAGCCCCTTAAAGCAAAGTAGCTGCATGCTATAAAATAGTGTCATTTCTTTAATGGCGTTTACCACAATTCACGTTTTTGCAGTTGCTTCAATTACATATAACTTTTGGAAAGCGTGTATGGGCATGTTTCGCCTGTTTGTTCATTGGAATTTAAATGCAACATAAAATTGGCAATATCCTACTGCTACGAATATAAGCCTGCATAGTGTTATTCGCATTTGCAGGAATGGACAAAAAAATAATTTCATACTATAATACATTTCTACTATAAATTTATATTTTGCTTCAAATGAAAAACGGCTATATAGCAGTGAGCTTACAAAACACAGTAAAGTCACGTTAACAACAGCAAATAATCTATAAATTAATTCATCGATTTAAGTAATACAATTAGCCTGATGCGTATGTACACAAACTTGGTTGGTTGTAGAGAAATATGGACCGAAAGGAAGGATGCTTGTCAAGAAACAGTCAACTAGATAGCGGCATAGGAACGAAGCAGCAATGAGTTTTTGAAAAGGATCTTCTCCATTTCACATAGGCCTGCCGTGAAACAGATTTTGAAGCTGCATTTTGCTGTAGAAAGCATAGCGCAAATTAGTCTTATGCCTACCTCTCAGAGTAGCACATAATTTGATTACAAATCCAAAAGCAGACACCAGGAGAATAATATTGAATAGAAATGGTGCAATGGTTGAAATATATATAGGACTGTGAAATTAGAGTTGCCGTAAATCACAGATGTACATAATTTAACTTGAGACAGATGTGGATCTAGGATAACTGAACTTTATTTTCCTCACCGGTGTTATATTTTCTAAGAGAAAAAATAGCACTGCTTTCAAATGGTAAATATGCTTTAAATCAAATAGAGTGCTTTATTATCATATTCTAAGACAATAAAGCACATCAGACTTTCGGTCGAAATTGAAATTCGGTTGTATTGAAAGATACATTGTACATCATTTTGAGCAATGACTTATCTCATGTCATTGTTATAATAATGGATATGGCTTGCGGTTTGAATTTTATCCTGAATGAGGGTATAGCCTATGCATGTACTTTTTCATGTACTGCGGTATCATCAGCCCGTCTCTATTTCTTCTTTCATCTCTTAAAAAGGATTCTTTATTTACACCAAAGTATAATTTGTTAGGAGAATTTTTCCCATTGCTTCATAGTTATCAAAATTCATCTAGAAGGATAAAATCGACACTGTAGCGACTGGCTTATCAATTTCTCTGAGTATCAAAATCGAAAGTCCTGATTAATAGACTGTGCTTGAGGGCATATCGGTGAGGGCATCTGAAGAATCCTTCTTCGGGATAGTGTGGTGCATCAAGTAGATTTGTATTTACATGTGTGTTAGCTGGGAATTCCGATTTGGGACAGTACCATAGTACCTGCAGTATTCTATAGTTGAACGTAGTTGGTAGACTACATGTATAGGCCTACTTGCTTTTCATCTTATTCCATTTGTTTCCAGTCTTCATGGATTGTATTAGGCTTACATCCTTCGCTATAGCTTTGCTGAAGATGTTTCCCATTTTGTGCCGACCCAAATTAATGTCTCCCATTTTTGTTTGATCTCGCTCGTACAGATTTCGAGATTTTTGAAAACCTAAAAGCCTAGAAAAATTTGTAGTTTGGTCGGGGAGGCCTGAACTAATGGCAACATTTTGATAACGTTGGAGAACTAATAATGCTATTATCATTGCTCCATGATACTGTAATACTAATATAGAACTACTATAATAAAGTACTTTAAATAAATACTATATTATAATACTAATTATTGTTTTTGGAATTCACACTATTTGATGAATACGATTGTCGCAAACAGACGATTCTTCATGAGCCAGAAGTGGTGTCTTCTTAAAGAATTTATTGGCTATAAAATTGTAATAAAAACTATGTAGGCTTACAGGACCGACGTTTCGTGTATTCACGCTTCTTAAGGGGCAAAAAAGCTAAAAAGAATCAACAGTAAAGTCAGTAGAGCGTCAGGAGGGACAAGCATAGTTATTTACGCAGTGGGTTTAAGAATTCTACCCTTACAATAATTGGTCAAGATCTGTTGCAGAAGTTACCAGAAACATAGCGTTATAAGGATTTTTTGTTTTGCTTCATCTTCGAATTGACAATTATATTATAGAAGAGTAGAAGTGCATGCCCCACGACAATTAAGGCGGTCTAATTTGCTATGTGATACCATTGAGGTAGGAGCATTTCACCATCCATCTTCTCGTTCTTATTGAAAATGGCATTGAGGAGATTCCTATGTTTCGCAGTTATGATTGGTAGATATCTCAAGCTTGACATGCTTTAATGTTCTGAGCTGCATGGGATCTGTAGAAAATCATCATTGATTTCAGTCATTCAATCGAGCTATTCAGGGAAAGATGTCTATTAAAACCAAATTAAATGGAGCAGTTCCCGTTTAATACAAAGAAATTTCATTGGCAATTCAATGCATTACAAAAAGGCGGGCATTAAATGCCATTTAATGCCCGCCTGCAATAGACATCCACAAGTCATATAACGCTTTATAACAATGAATAGAAAAGTCTAACATTCTTACATAAAAAACGAAGGTTTCATACCATCCTTTTCCAAAACAGCTACGGGATTTTTCCTTTTCACTTCTATTTCTGCATTGTTCGCAATTTTGACATCAATATTCCTTTGCATCAGATGCTCTTTTTCTTCACGATTCTTATCCAAACACTCTGTAAGGGTATGTGATAAGCGTATTCGCTTTGAAACATTGATTTTCTTGGTATAATGGTCAATAGTCTCTAATTTCTCATCTCCCGTCACAATCTGAATGTCTTGCGGTGGAACCCCTACGTCGGACAACGACGTAACAACAGAAGATCGTATACAATGATTAGTATATTTCATTGATAGCGAAGCATCTTTCGGGATGTTTTTCATCACATCATCTAGAGTATTCTTCCCGACAACCATTTTATCGGAATACCATCGTCCTGGTAAGAAATTATTTAAGTGGTTTTGGAAACAGGCACATAACTGTTGCTGGTCTCAGATCAATGTATTTTTTCATCAATTTGAATGGACACTGCTCATCTTCTGGCTTTTCAAACATGACAATGCATTTTCTTTCGTTAGGTTTTTTGTAATTAGTACATTTTGACAACTGGGGTTTTTTTAGGTCAACATACTGCAAACCAGATGTAGGACAAATTGAGAATATGACGGAATTTTTGTCGAGACCTCTTAGCCATTCTCGTCCGCGAAATCCGAAGTGCCAAATAATCTTGAATATAACTTCTCGTTGCAGTCTGACTGGATCACTTCGGTTGAAATATGTATTGATCAGTTTCATATCTTTTTCGTTGATGTCTTTATATCCCGATTCTCTTTCTTCTGTAGTTCTTGGTTCTTCCAGATAACGTGTTCAGATACATGCACTTTCGGTAATCTTCAACTGCTCAAAATCCGGATTTCCAATTATACTTCTACCATTTGTTGTTAGTACATGCCTGTGTATTGCAGCTTTCATGCAGTTATATGTTTGGGGCTTGAAATTCCTGTCATCTTTCCTTTTTGAATTGAGGAGCCAATACTGCAGATATTTCAACAGGGTCTTATTGTCTTGACTTTCAAAATCTGCATTCAATCCTTCTTTTCTTAGAAATTCTTTAAACTTGCGAACATAAAATTTTGTTTGTGTTGCTGTTAATGTGTTATCCAAACAGGAATGAGCCTCTTGGATGTTCGTTTCAATGCTTTTGAGTCTTTCTTCATTCTCAATGTTAGAAAGATAGTCATCAATTTCTTCCAAGGTCAGTCCAGTTATGCAACCATCAGGAAATTTGCTGAAGTCAATTTAGAGAATGTCTGTCTTATTTCCCATGTAAATATCCTATTAAATATATTTTCTTTTTTTTTGTAAGAATACCTTTACTTTAAGAAATATATTTACCAAAGACATGAATATGCACGCAAAATAGCAGTAATTGTACTCCTAGATATCATTGCACTGCACATGTTAAGAAATCTATGAATCAATGAGTAACGATATAGGCCTATTAAATGCATGTAAAAATAGCGATAATAATATTATATCTATAATGTTATAATAGTATATAATTTTATATGATCTATATTTAATAATCTATATAATTATAATACTATAATAATATCATCGCTATTTTTACATGAATTTACATCGTTGCTCATCGATTCCTAGATTTTTTAACATATGCAGTGCAACGATATCCAGGAGTAGGCTACAATTATAAGATGAACAATTCATCTTAATAAGATGAAATAACATAAGCGATGGACTTCTAAATAATTTGACTGTGATCGTATGATTTAATTCAACTTAGTCTACCTGTTTATTTTCAGCCTTTTATTTAGAAGTCCATGCAGAAAACAAATCATCTTTAATAATATCATAAATCAAAAGTTCATCTCAAGAGATGAGCCATCAGAGTTATGTACACTTCTTCTTTTTGGAGCAATTTTCAATTCTTTGCAGAAATCTTTTAGATCATTCAAAGTGGTAGGTCCACCGACAGATTGTTCAATAGTATTCGTTGTTACAGTATCCGTAATTGTTGTTATTGTGTTGCTGCATTCTATGTTTGAGTTATTCACTTGATTAGATAACACATTCGAAGCTAATCGTATTCTTTTGTCCGATACCTCATCGTATACATCAATACATTCACTACGATGGCCGGATATTTTCTTAGCTAGTTTCTTGTCTCCTGTTTTCTCAATAATTCTTGTAACTGCTGTTCGTCTTCCACTTTGGTTGGTGTAATTTCCGTCAAATCCAGCCGCTTCCATGAGTGATCGAATAGTCAAAGACAATGTATTGTGACCCATGGGTATGGGATTATACCATTTGGTAGCTGCATGTGTGGTGCGGATGTGGTTGCAGAAATAAGGCTTGTGTATTGCATATAGCTGGTCTGAGATTTATCATCTTCTTATAAAGTCTTATCACACAACGATTGGCACTTTCTGACGGCCAGATTCTCACAGATTTTTGGTTCGATGTGATGATGCTTTAGGCCATGATTGTTGGTTTTTGATGTGTTTTCATAATACTCCAAGATTTCAATACTTATTTTGTACTGAACAAGATTTAGATTGCCATTTTCTCCGTATGATAATTGTCGTAATTCAGCTCCTCCTCTTAATCCACAATGCTTTGAAAGCAAATAAAGCAAAGTGCGATTCAGCTTCTTCGGATTATCGTCCCAAGGATAAAATCTGTTCCATAGATCTTCCTCCTGTTCTTCTGTTATAGATACCGCTCTTTTCGGCTGTTCATCGTTTCCTTCCTTAGCGGTCTCCTTCATGGCGCCGTCTAGCGCGTTTCGAGCATCTTCAAAGTCGGAGTCCGTAAATATATTCCAGTTTTTCTTTTCTTTTTTGCGAAGCCAATAATTTATACCGTTAATAAGTTGTCTTAAGGACTCGCTCGGATACTTCAAACCATTTCTTTTTCGCACTTCAAACACAAAAAACTTCAATGCCGAATTAAGATTGGCTTTTGTTATATCTATGAGAGACGAATGTCCATTTCAGATAGAAACATCAAGGCTTCTGAATTACTTGCCAAAATGTATTCGTTTCGTTCTCGGACCCACTGGTTGAAGGTTCCACATGCCCATTTAGCATTGCTTAATGTTTTTTGTGGAGTTTGTTTTTCTATTCTTAAATCAATATCAGAGATGGAGGGTGGTAATTCATTTCGTGATGTCCTTGATTGTTCATTTTCTAAGTTGAGCGGTGTAAATATTGAGGATGATTGCTGCTGTTGGACTATGGTGTTCAGATTTAGAGTTGTTGAAGTTGTATTCGTTGAAAAATCGTAATTCGCCAAAAATTCGTCAAGTGTGTTAAAATCTTCATCATCAAACAATTCGTTAGATAGAGACATGTTTCAATATGAATGATATGATCTCAAATGGAATCATTGCAAACGAAGTTTGAATACCATAAACAAAATTTCTAGGGTGTTATTAGATTGTAAGAAATCCCTAGGTAATTCTTACAAATGCATAGAAATAAGACAGACATTCTCTAAATTGCTTAGAGGATAATTTGGAAAATCTATCATTGATATCTCGGTATCATTAACATAGATATGCCCTCGGGCTAAAGCCCTCGGGCATAGACTTCTAAATTTCTCTGGACAGATAGGTTGAAATTGGCTTATACAAGATCAGGCATGGATTCCTAAATATTACACATAGACTGTCAATAAGCATAATCAACATTTTGGAGAACAGGTTGCCTGCCAGCACAGCATGTATGTATATTTAAGTACATTTGCAGTTAGGACGCATGAGACTACACATGCTCATGCGCTAAACGCATGTGCTATACCTGCGCGTTATTTGCTAATTTTGCGATTTTTTTTCTACCAACTTTCTCAGAACTGAGGCATTTGAGATTTTATGAACAAATATCTTGCACATGCTGTTAAAAAATGTCATTGAAATTTCGGAAATCAGATGCATGTACGTGCGAACAGCGAGCTTTTACGAAGTAATCGGAAATTTGATGATATTCATCGATAGTCTGAGCATCGTCCTTTCATTTTTTTAAATAAAGATACTATTTTCTTAGACAATTATTCAGTTTCAGTTATATCTTGCATAACCCTCTAGCAAGGAATGTATAGTTGAAGCACAGATACGTTTGGTGGAAAAGACTTCCCATGATAAATTTTTCTCAAAAACTTTGCAGCTTCAGGATGTCGAACATTGCCAACTCACTATTTGTGACAGTACACTGACGACAAAAATCACATTTATTACATTTCAGGAGGGAAGGGCAGCAAGGACCACTTATATCATCTCAATTATTAGGATTCATATTGAAATCAGTTTTTGTATGCAAACATTCTCCTGCATACACATCATCTTTTGTGGTTGACTGCATGATATTATATCATCAACACTTCTCAGACTAAATCCGGAAAACTTCAATAAAGCTGTTGTTTTCATTTTCTTGTCACTCTCTGTAAGGTGACGCATGGAAATAAAATAATATGCACCAGTCATTTGACGCATCCAGCTAAAACCCTTCTCAATGTGATCTGGCTGTGCTTTTCCGAGCATTGGTCATTGGTCTCAGAATAGCCTCCATCACAGGTCAGATCGCCTGATAACTGTTCAGACCTTCGTATAGAAGTAGCTGCTCAGGTTGTAAATGCTTATTGTGTCCATCATGATTGTTTTCATGAAATTGAATGCAAAGAAGGATCTCCGTATAGTTCACTTTTCTGTTCCCCCTCATTCCAGGACATTCGTAGTGTGGAAATCGGTGGCTTCTCTTTTCCTCTCGAAACTGACCCTTACGTAACAATGGTCAATGTTTCGGTTGGATCTTCCGTCCGTTGAATTCGGCTTCACGGAACTTTGTCAGTCTTTCCCAAGTATTACATAATTGAATCCAATTTCGAATTTCTATTCTTGGCTGGTCATCCAGAGATTATCCAGAAGTCATCAGATTGACAACTTTGGAAAACTTGTGATAGATGATAGATACATTGTGTGCTGCTTGGAATGGATTTTTCTCTGTGATAGATGCAAATATTCGCAGATTTTTCGACAGTCAATGATGCGACGATGCTGAGGAGAAGATTGAAACTTATGATCGCCATTTTTAGTCCATTATGGTTTTGAGATGTCACAAACCCAGATGGAATGGTTTCTTTCTAAATTTTAGACAAAATTGTCATAACAAGAAATCTTCCGATTGTGTTTTCATTGCCAGGACATATACTTGAAAACGTGGCCATACCGGATCGCAGCTTTGTAGTTGTTTAGAGAAGCATCTAGACAGAGAAAGGAATTTTGATCGCACTGTACTTTAGATCACGCTGTTTCATTGCTTGGCATTATGATGCATCCATGTCCTTCGTGGTAGCATTGGTCAGATTCATGGAATTGAAGGTTACACAAGACGTCACACAAGGTTGCACAAGAATGTTTAGTTGGGATATAATACTTTCAAATAAATCGATGCAATCACAAATTCAAATTTCTTTGTTATGCAAGTAGAGGAATGTATTTGTGTTACACCGTCATTGCATTTCGGTTCACAGCGAGCAACGGTATCGTTGCTTGCATTTTGCATTCAAATAAGCTGCAAAATTCGATCTTTGCAACACGAGTGGTGGTTGGCCTGAACATGTATAAAAATGATTTCAACTTTTGCTTACCTATCTGTCCAGAGAAATTTAGAAGTCTATGCCTCGGGCATATCTTTGTTAATGATACCTTTCTATCTATGATAGTTTTACCAAATTATCCTCTAACCATTACATAGACGTCGTCAAAAAGGCCATGATAACAAATGATATTTTTCAAACTTACCACGCCATCCTAACCCTAGATATTCAAACATAGACTTCTAAATTCATACTCGAAAATATATTGAGGATATAGCAAATTGATTTCTAGATATCATTATCACAGAGATATGGTCATTTTTTTCAAAAATTATTTTGCAAACTGAAATGATAGATTTCCAGATTTTCAATGAAAAATTGACTTTATCTCTGTGTTAATGATATCTTGAAATTACTTTGCTATTTCCTCAATGCATTTTCGAGTATCTATGCGGCCAACTTACATGTATGTAAGACGTGTCCAATCCAGGTGCTAGGTAGTAGATAACTCATGACGCTGGAGGGAGATATCTGTTTAAATCCCGACTACCGAAGGCTAGAGGGATTTAAGTTTGATATCTCACTCCATGGTCATGAGTTATCTATGTTAAACCATAGGATTCAATATGTCACCTTCAGGGATCTATTTAGATATATCCCGTACAAAAAATAAATCCCGGACGCTATTTCATTCAATACTACATTCAAATTTCAAAGAATATTATGAGATTGCGCATAGTCATTTAATCATAAGCGATGGCTTGGAATGGTATGCTGAATTTTGATAGGCATCCTGTGATCAGCGGACTCTCCGAAGAGCAAATTCAACGAATGATAAATGAAACATCATGCGACCAAAATTGCAATTTTAGTGAAATTCAATTTCCTGATATGAGCAACCAAATGCCAACAACAAGCAAAAATCAGCAACAGCACAGATTTGTTGAAATCGACAGCATTAATGACACGAACAATCAGTTAATCCCGAAGAACACAGTCAAACGTGATAGGTGGGCGATCAATATGTTTACGTATTGGTATAAACAAATGTTCAATGCAGATGTGCAAGTACAAAATTTGACCGATGAACAACTTATTGACAATGTATCTCGCTTCATTCATGAAACAAGAAAAGATGGCGGAGGATGCTATTCTCCAACTAGTCTCGTCAGCATTATTTCCGGGATTCAGCATCACATCAATCGCGATGGTAATCGAAGTGTGGACTTTTTCAAAGAACATAAGTTTCATCTCATAACACGAAGTTTGGATGTTGCGATGAAGATCGCCACGAGAAATGGTGTAGGGCTGCAGCGCAAACACGCAGAAATCATTTCAGAAGAGGAAGAAAAGAAGATGTGGACTTCTGTTTTCGGAGATGAAAGTCCTTCGCAGCTAATCAAGACGCTGTTCTACCTAAATGGAATACATTTCGCTTTAAGAGGTGGAAGTGAGCACACTGAGTTGACAATTGACCAATTCGAAGCGACAGAAAGAAACGGTAAACGCTGCCTCATTTACAGTGAGAAATTTTCCAAGACATTTAGTGGAGGTTTAAGGGATATGCGAAAATCTCCAAAGAAAGTTGTTCATTTTGAAAATGTTTCAAGCGACGGGAGGAAAAGTCACATCGATCTTTTCACGAAGTTTATCTCAGTTCGATCGAAAAGAACAACGCGATTTTATCTGCAGCCGCTCAAAGAACCGAAAGATGGATGCTGGTTTTCAACCAGGCCGATTGGCAAAATTCATTGAGTAAATTTATGAAAGACATCTGTTATCTGTCTGGAATTGATGGCAGAAAAACTAACCATAGTCTCAGAGCTACCTGTGCGAGTAGCCTATATCAATCGAATGTCGATGAACAACTCATCATGGAGCACACCGGGCATCAAAGTGCTGTTGGAGTTCGCAACTACAAACGAACTAACGACTATCTGTCGTCGAACTGCTCAGCTATTTTAGATAGTAAGAAAATTTGTGAAATGGCAAGCGTATCAACAACGAATGCATCAACTGCAATGAGACCAAACATAACTTTCAATTTTAACAATGGTTGTAATGTCATTATAAATAATAACAATTGACTTGCCGTATACATTCTACTGGAGTTGAGTTTCGATGTTACGCATCTACGTACATTTCTCTGATGTATTTTGATATTTCTACGTTCTATGGCATAACTCGTATACCATAGACATTTTAGTGCTATGGTGCTCTGGCGCTACGCGCCGATGATTTAGGCTGTCATTTGAAAGGTAATATATCTTCACTGTTACTTCCTTTCGAGTGACACAGAGCGGTCGAATACATGAATAGGCGTAATCCATTTCTATGGCCTGATCGCACGAGTTCAAAGATCACTAGTTGCACAGAAATAGTCAAACAGCCACAACGAGATTCTGCTAGGAACGATGCCGAAAATGAGACTTTCACAGAATGAAATAAGCCTACCACGAAGCTGCGCATCTGCCGAGTTCTATCCGGTTCCTTATCTTGTCAGACACGATCAAAGAAAAACACATTTCAATGCAATAGGACGAAGATTTTTTATATGCAGTTTCTTCAGATCATTTTCTATGCATGCAAATCTATCTGTGAGGCTATTCACATTCAGATTTGGCAAGCCTCCTAATGTTGAAAAATACAAGTATTTTCAGTAATTTTTCATGTATACCTCAAAGTCGATAGTTTTGAATCCTCATGGATGCGTTGCTGTATCCACTGGATTAAAAATTACGTTGCTTGAGACTTGTCAGCATCTCTGCTATTTTTGTCTGTTTTTTCTGTTATTGCATGAATGTTTTTAGTTGTGTGTACGTGTAAGTAGGCAAGATGAGAATCGTTATTCGGCTTTCAGTCAAAAACTGTGGCAGAAGCCAGTGGATCACCGGATTGTATAGATTACAATTATCTGTCCGATCTGAGGATTAGTTGGTTTTTGGATTGTTCATCATTTGCGGATAGCTTCACGCATCGAATGTATAACCAACGAATATCGAAATCAAATACTAGATGACAGCGTAGGGATAGCAAACTGATATTCAATAATGAGATATAATTTTCTTTAAGCAGCATATTTAAATTAAATCAAAAAAGTTGTCAGTTAGCCAAGCTGCTGTATTATTATCCAATCTTTCTAATTTTCATCGATATGACGGCCTGTTCACGTAAAAAGGATTTTCAAATTATATCTTACATAAAAATCAAAATGTCAATGTCTGATAAGTTGAACATTCATCTTTGTCATTGAGGCTTGGTTTCATAGATTTTATTAATATGGCCATTCTGAAACGTAGGTTAATGCTGTTTGTATCAAACGCTATGATTTTGACTGTAAACGGGAAAGCTATGATAGGAGAGCAACTTAGGTGATGTTTGAGTACACTTGAGTCTTTGTTTGTGGCATGTTCTTTAATGCGTGTATGGAGTGAACGGACTGTACTCCCGATATAATTACTTTTACACGTCTTGCATGTTATTTCATACACTACTATAGCTCTCAAACAGATGTTGCTGTCAGCAATAACGCACTGATTTAATTTACACTTATGTTTGGAATGTGATTTTCTCAAAGCCATTCGTAAGTAGAAAATCACATTCCAAACATAAGTGTAAATTGAATCAGTGCGTTATTGCTGACAGCAACATCTGTTTGAGAGCTATAGTAGTGTATGAAATAACATGCAAAACGTGTAAAAGTAATTATATCGGGAGTACAGTCCGTTCACTCCATACACGCATTAAAGAACATGCCACAAACAAAGACTCAAGTGTACTCAAACATCACCTAAGTTGCTCTCCTATCATAGCTTTCCCGTTTACAGTCAAAATCATAGCGTTTGATACAAACAGCATTAACCTACGTTTCAGAATGGCCATATTAATAAAATCTATGAAACCAAGCCTCAATGACAAAGATGAATGTTCAACTTATCAGACATTGACATTTTGATTTTTATGTAAGATATAATTTGAAAATCCTTTTTACGTGAACAGGCCGTCATATCGATGAAAATTAGTAAGATTGGATAATAATACAGCAGCTTGGCTAGCTGATAACTTTTTTGATTTAATAGCAAACTGACATCGAAGTCGCGATTGCTACATATCCATTGTTAACAAAGGGATGCCAGGCGGATAACCAGAATGCACACCCGATAGCACGGATATCCGTCAAAAACAGCGAACCAGATATCGGTTGGATATCAAACATATCCGCTTATAAGACACGGATCTCCTTGGGATAAAAATTTGTTATCCGCGGAGATAAACTGGATATCCAAGCGGCTCCTGACGTAGAAATAATGGTGTGCATCCGTTCAGCCGTGAAGATCCGTGGATATCCGGAGAAACTATAAGATGCTGATCGGGTATCCGTTTGCTCGGAGGGGTGCGATTTAAAGAAGGCGACATGCAGTGCTTCAGCATCATCATCGTGCGTAACTTAGCTATGGTACAATGTAGACGAAAGTAGACAGTAATTTTCTCGTAATGATGATATCTGCACATGCATGTGACAGATATTTTAGACGTCTAATTATCGTATGTCTATATGTGTATTCATACCATTGCTGCCCACTGCGATTTCTTGTTTTTTTTAGATTCTCTCATTTTCTAATCCCAGCATATAAAAATATCTCTAAGAATCTCAGAGCCCTATCGAATGCTTAGAGTGAATTTTGGTAGCCTATTTTGGCTTCAATTCATAAATAACAATATCAAGAAAATAACAAAAATCATTGAAAACCATAGCCTGAAAGGGAAGTGACATCTGCTGATATCCTTCTATTCTTGTTCTTTGTCCTGTTCATATTTATTATTGTTGTCAAGTTTTTCCTCTAATTTTTGCTCACTTGGTGTGAGGCCAGTAAATGCTCTGCTGTTTTATCCCTTTACAAAGATCTTATTGACAGGTCCATTGCTTTCGGATATTGTAACTTCCATACTGTGCTCCCCTCCACTTCCTTGCGAAATTCATATTCCAAAACTTAGACCTAAACAATTTCTCAGTTTCAATTCCGCAAGTCCTTCAGTTTCATGCATTTTCGATGAATGACTTGCCTACTTGACGATCCCGTGAAAAAAACCAAAAAATGTAGGCAAGGCCTACTATTCAGGCCATGTCGTTGCCCTCCTGATAAACAGAGTGTCAGCTTTTCGGTCTCATTACTTGACATGAGATGGCAATTTTCTAATTAATCGATTCGAACATTCTGCAAATTATATTTCGATTACGATGAATGTTCCAGATGACAGAAAATTACTCCTGTGATTAGCTCATTTATAGTGTGATGATCTTTGAAACTTTTGAGGAAATTCTCCTGCCAAATAATTCTAACAGCGGATAACATTGAATTAGAAGAAAACATGATCGCCATATTTCTGTTGTGCAAAATTGACCATGAACCGCTGTCTGAACTAAGATTGTAAATCTTGGGCATCATTTGATATAGGCCTATTTGATTCCATGTTAACTTGTTCTTTTGAGATAAGCGCTTTATTCCATACATAAAATTGTTGAGAGAACTTCTGACCGCATATTTAGATATGAATATACCGCATTGCATTATCGATCGTTTTTGAGTCAAATATACCAAATGCGTCAAATTGTTCGGACGCGTCAGGAAGTTTTCAGAATTTATTTCATGATTTTGAGTCAAATATACGAACTGCGTGAAAAAAAAGTCTGACTTCAATTTTCATTTACTTCAGCTTGAGTCAAATATACTTATTGCGTCTAATATACCATTTGCGTCATAAAGACCGACTTGCGTCATGTCACGTATCTGAAGTGACGAATTCAGTTGGTAAAAATGGTTTTCTGCGTCAAATTGTCCGACTTGCGTCATTGAAAATCTCCATTTTCCTTTAAACGACTCACATTGAGCATCTGTTAACCTTTACTTCATTTTCTCGCATAA
Organism: Prostheceraeus crozeri; assembly: GCA_907163375.1. Lineage (NCBI taxonomy): Eukaryota > Metazoa > Platyhelminthes > Polycladida > Euryleptidae > Prostheceraeus > Prostheceraeus crozeri. The sequence continues at coordinate 481,614 of CAJQUW010014097.1, read as the reverse complement.
TGTAATTTCCAAATATCCCAATACTAAGTTGGCATAAGCTGGAGCACATTTCGTCCCCATGGCCGTTCCAGAAATTTGCTTGTATAGCCCATCATCAAATGTAAAGATACTATTGTTCAAAATCAGGCTGATTCCCTCCAATATGAAATCATTTGTAAATCTATTTGGAATCAGATGTCTCTTTTTATGAACCAATATTCCAGTGCCTCTAAACCCAAGGTGTGACGAATGCTTGTGTATAGCGATTGGATATCGAAATTGGCTAGAATCTCATCATTTATAGAAGTTGGCAATTTACTTAGAAAATCAAAAGAATCTCTACAGAAACTCGGGATGCTAACTGCTACAGGCTGAAAAATGATGTCTATCAGTTCACTTAAGCGGTTTGTAGGGGAGCTAACGTTACTTATAATCGGTCTAAAATTGATAGTAGGAATTTTGTATTTCATATGCCCATACTTGTCTGCTGGAAGATTTCTCAGTAAATCTATTTTCTTGTGGATTTTAGGCAATCAATACAGATATGATGTAGAAGGGTGTAAATGTGACAAATAAGAAAATTCTTTCCGATTTAATGAATTCTTATGCTTGTCGCTCAAGTTCTTTATTTTATTCAACGTAGAGTAAACATTATACTTCTCCAATTTTTCATAAGTTTTATGATCTGTTAGATGATCCTTTTTAATATTTTGCGTGTAAAGCATGCTGTCAATGATGACGAAAGCTCCCCCTTTTCAACCTTAGTTACGTGGATATTTTCATCGTTTCTTAAAACATTCAAAGTTATATTTCCGTCAAGTGATAAGTTATGATTTTATGTCAGATTGCTTCGATAGGTTTGCTCCTTTTTATTAGAAATATTGATTAAATGAATAATCATTTCTAGTTCCTTATTACATTTAGGGGGCTCAAAATTGTTATTTTTATAATCAAGATCCAAAGAATCATCAACTAAGTCATTATCCTTGAAGTGATCAATCAATTATGAGCAGTTTACGATGATAATCATGCATTTCATTATCTAAAATATTATTATTCTTATTAGGCATAAGAGTAAACTTACACCCTCTTGACAGTAACATCCGAGCACTCTCGCTTATTTCCACAGATGAGAAATTTGACGTAGAGATATAATTTAGTTTAAAAAAACTTGATTATTGCTGTTTTGAAAGTATTGTAAGTATGAGTCATTACCCTCCAAATTTTCAGAAAAATTGTCAATATTATTTCTGTTCCAACTTCTAAAATTATGCCACCGCGTTTAATGGGTTAACCAGTTATACCAATCAAATTATTGTATATTTTGGATGCTTCGTTTCTGATTGCTTCATCGGTAGATTTTCTTTAGGTTTTAATCATGTCTTTTACTTGTATAGCAATGAATAAAGCATGCACATTTTGCTGCAATGACTGTAGCAAAAAGTAAAATCACTATTGATCATTTATGATTTAGTCCATGACTCCTCTGAGCAAAGAAAATAGATTATCAAAGATAAAATTTGCCATAAGGAGTCCACAATTCTCCAAAAAAACACTGCTGACTCGATTTTGGCAAGCAAATCTTTATGCAATAAACCTTTCAATTTCACAAAAAATAAACATGTATAAAATGTATAGTAGAATGTAAGAAGGCCGCTAGGTCTGATTAAAAAAATGTACTTAATTCCATTTTATGCCTCTATTCGTTTGTATTTTTTTCAATTTATGCTATAATGCATGCTATAGATATGTCTCAGAAGAGGTCAATAATTTCCATAATTACCTCTAAACACGGGTATCTTGAAGTCTGTATCTTGATATTTCACAAATGTTTAATAGACATTTTTCCATTATGAAACATGACGGGTCACCATGCTGTGGTAAATTTCACATGATTATCGAGATTGAAAATTTTTAGAGATAGAAAGGATACAATTTCTAGTAGCACCTAAGGATGTGTCAGATTGCAAGCTGCATAGCAATAGTCTGTCGGTGAACAAAACAGTGAAAGATTTTATTTATCTCATGGAAGATGAACAAAAACAAATGGTAACCAATTGAATGCGCATGTATCTGAATAGCCAGTAGTGAGTCCATGACAAAATCAAGTGCAAAATGTGAAATGTGAAATGCTGACTCAGCCCCCCCCTTTGGAAGGAAGTTGCCAAGGATGCGATGGAAGGATGGGTCCAAGAGAAGGAAACCGTTCCCTCCCCCCCCTCTGGAAGGAAGGAAGCACTCTCCTGTGAGGCAAAGGTAGGAATCTCTAAAAACGACAGAGTTAGAAAAAGGTGGGTTTGGACGTTTTGGGGTGAGAAAGGCCCTGTTTCGGCATGAAGGAGGGCTCGGATGGACAAATGGAGGCCAGATTCGGATTCTACGTGAAATTTTGGGTTAGGGAGGTGATTTCCAGCGGAATCGGAGAGAAAAAGTTCTGACCTCCCCCCCTCTGGGCGAGACTTCGATCTTGGCTTGTAGGAATGGTAAAGAGTCGAGCGATAGCGCGTTTGAAAGCTAAGAGTGAGAAAAATGCAGTGGAAAGCATCATATGTCCACGTCTTCCTTGGTTTAGAGTGGAAAATGACTTGAAAATGGCAGGAATCTGGAAAACGACAGAGTTAGAAAAAGGTAGGTTTTGGACGTTTTGGGATGATAAAGGTCCTATTTCAGGCAGAAGGAGTGCCTGCATGGACAAATGGAGGTCAGACTCGGATTCTACGTCAAATTTTGCATCAAGAGGGTGAGTTCGCTACCTCCCCCCTCCTCCTGTCAGACTTCCAACTTGGGTGGGAGTGATCGTAGAAAGTCGTGCCACAGCTCATGTGGAAGCTAAGAGTGAGCCAAATGCAGTGGAAAGCATCGTTTGTCCAAGTCTTCTTTGGTTTAGGTGTGAGATCAAAATGTTGAATTTTTGAAAATCACGAAAAGGTGAACTTAGGACTTTTTCGTGAAAATGTAAATTGTAGCCTACTTTGGTGACGACTATCTCAGGAATGAAAGTGAATGAAGAGCTCGGGTTTCTTTTAGGGGCAAGACCGCACTTTGTTCTCTAGGATCCTACCTTTTCAGATGTGTGGAAAGTTTCGTTTCCAAATGAGAGAATGTTTAAAATCGAATTTTTGTGCATCTTCCAAGATTTTGGATAGTTTGAAAAAACGACAGAGTTTTCAACTCGGCTTCTGGTAATCGTAGAGAGTCGAGGGATGAATTAAATGAAAGGTGAGAGCAAGAAAACGTGACTGTCAAAATTTGAAGTCAATCGAAGCACTAGAACCGGAGATAGAAGTGTTTAAAGTTTTGGATGATTGAGATTACGTCATCAGCTGATTGCTACAAACTATATAAGTGGAGTCTCTACTTGTGGGAATCAGTTCTCTTCCCGACTTGGTTGGGGTAGGTGAACTCCGGAGTTCCGATAATAGAGTCGGAAATTTTAAATTCAGCTAAGGCGTCAGACTTATAGGTTAGCCAGGAGATTGCCTAGTCTCCTGGCCATAAAACACTCCAGATCTTTAAAGGCTTGTAACTTTGCTTCTACAAGTCCTTTTGACTTGATTCAAAAAAGGTTCGAAAGCTATTGATCAGACCTATACTTTCAGACTACTTATATATTTTCATAAGTAGTTCTAAATGCTGAACAATTTAAATTTGCTATTTTTTGATGTTTTCTGGGGTTTTCGACCCTGCTGAAGTCAACTAAAGGATTTGTAATGATGTCTGAGCCAGTCTTCTCATTGGACGAGCGTTCTCGCCTATCATAATTCATCAAACATCCACTATAAAGAAGAGATGTTGCTTTACGTTTCACATTTGCCTTTCGCAAGTGTCGGATGCATGGTACGGAGAGTTTCGCTGTAATATTCCAATTACAGGGTGTTCCTTCGAGACGGCGGATGATGCCGTAGTGATAAGTGTGGCAAGGCAGTTTGTCATAATTTAGACTGAAACCTCTGGGGCAACTCATGTTGGGAATTTGACAAAGTTCTCAACGTAGCACTTTGAACGCCAATCGGTTGAGTCTTAGCTATCTTGTCATGGGTGGTTACTAAACACCTCCATTGGAAAACGCTTGCGAATCACGACTTGCTATCCCTCTCCACGGCTTGCTATCAAGCTGATCAAAGCAACGACTTGGGATGTTTCCTGTTCTAAATAACTCCACCGGTTTTCATGTCTGGCTATCAAGTCATTGACGGTGCAAGTCACGGAGATTTTCGGTGTCATACCTCCTGTTGGTGGGCGTTTTTTCGAGACAGCGGTGAAGTCCGTAGCGATGAGTGCTGCACGGGGGACGTGGGCAATGGTAATCCTTGTGAAACCTCTCTGCGTCATGTTTCCAAGTGGTTGCCTTTCGTCTCAACGTTGTACTCTGACCGCCAGGGCGACATTTAGCTATCTGCCACAGGATGCCTCATAAAATCTCCATTGCACTTGTCTCCCGATAGTTGGCCATACATGCGAGAATTAACCATGAGTTCTGCTGGCCTCTATCACCGAGGCTAAATGAAATGGAATGAATTGGAAGGGACATTCATGTGCCACACGCAACCATAAGCTCATTTCTCTCTTCGCTAGTGAACAAGCTCTTGTGAGTGTAGTCAGAAAGTTCATCATGTTGTACAGAAGTTTTACTGCAACACAGGTTGATGTATAGTTAGAAAGTTTGATCATGACGCTTTTTGAAACACAAATGTCATAAAATGTAAGCGTTAGTGTAGTCAAATAGTTTTTACCACGACACACGTTTGTGAAAGTAAGGTTTGATCATTGAAGTTTTATGACTGACCGAACTCACAAAACCACTAGAAAGTTTTTATCCTTAGTTGAGATCCGGACTGCAGTGTGCAAAATGTTTTACCGTGACACACGTTTGTGAAAGTAAAGTTTGATCATCGAAGTTTTATTCGTGAGTGTAGTCAGAAAGTTTGGCACAACACAAGTGTCATAAAAAATGCTTTATTTGGTCTTTGATTTAAAATCATTTAAACCCGTTTTACTAATGGCAATGAAAATATGGTTTATTTTATTCAGAAGCAAATGATCGGCGTAACCATGAAAGTTGTCCATCCGAGAAATAATCTTCCGCAGATGTCGTGTATAAAACTCAGAAGCATCAGCAACATATTCTTGTCCATAGGAACGAAATTGAAAGTCAACACTCTCCACTGCTTCACTTTGTGGAAAATGAATGTAATTGACATTTGCAATTAAGTGAGCCTTGATGAGACTGTCTTTGAAATAAGATATCAACTCCGTAAATATTTCTCGTGTATAGTCTAAACATGGTTCCAATTCTGTCTCCTCTCTTTGAAACTCAAGGATGTAATCTTGTATTAAGCCTCCGAAGCTCTCTTGATGAAAACAAATCGTGCAATCATCATGCTTCAATGTATTGACTTCGGGTGCCATGGTTGAGTCTATTGCCAAACATTATTTTTGCCTAAGACGATTTCAAGAACGCGTTACAAATGTGCGCGCACACATCGGGAACTCTAGCTTGTCTGTGATTGGAAGAGAGGTCAAATCCATTCACCGCTGAGGAAAATCTTATAAAAGGCAGTGCACCAGCTCTGCTCTTCACATTTATTTTTCACAAGGTGAGTGTCGGTGAGCTCCCGCTATCAGGTTGTTTTGACTTGCTATCAAGTTGAATAGTCTCTTTCTATTAAGAGATTCACTTCTGCTCATAAAACATATCATCGCTGTAATACCTCCTTTGCTCGAGTGTTCCTTCGGGACGGCGGGTACTGCCGTAGAGGGATTGCGTTGCACGGGTTGTTCGTCGTTTGTTAGACCGAAACCTCTGAGCCGTTGCTCATGTTGGGCGTTCGACTTCATCCTCAACGTGACGCTTTCTCTCGCTAGGTCAGAGTACTTCAGTCATTCGACAAAGGTTAGTCTTTATGACATGGAGTAGAGGGAAATGTAATTCATTAGATGTCACTTCAATGATTGTTCCCATGATAAACGTTGACTAGGCAAATGAAACGATTCTCATTTTCCTTTTCAGTGATTGAAATTTATACCTACCATTGATCATCTACAATCGACTGTCCGTCATGGAATTCGCAAAAATTGAAAATTACCGCATTGCTGCTGAGATGAAGAAGGCCACCATCGAGCAATGTAAGTATTTGTATCAAGGTTGACTCACTCTATTACTAACATCACTAGGGTGCACATCCCAATTAAACGTAAATCAAGACCCTTCACCTCCCCTCTTTGATTCATTTTTAAACCGAATCCAAAATTTCATTGTGGCACTCTGCTTATCTTTGCTGCTATTCTTTTTCAGTGCATGAATGTATTCGTAATGGGGAACACGTCCCCCAAGGAGCAATCGGGGAAGCCTATGAGTGGCTTGGCAAGTGTAAGTATCTTTAGCATCTCATGCCTTGATTGTTTAACATCCTTGTCTCAATCTCTAATCTCTCTTTTCTCTCTTCAGATATGGCCAAGATGAAGAAATGGGAAGAAGCCGCGAGGCGGAGATTCAATGCTGAATTTCCGGCCATACCTTCCCGTCCATCAACCTCCGCTCAAGGTCCGACTCCTTTCTCGGGTATCGTCATCGCCCCACCTCCACCGCCTGCTCCGCTCCCTGCACCAGTCCCTGCTCCCCGTCACCGCGTCCCTCGGACACCCAAGCCCAGGACCCTTCCACCCTCGGCTGGTGTCCCACTCCTGCCTCCTCCTCGACCATCGGTGTTGCCGGAGATTAATTCCTTAGATGGTAAGTAACCGTGATTGGGAAATAGGGGGATAAGACTTCAAACTTGAAATTATTATCATGTTACTAATCTCTTTTCTCTTTTTCTCAACAGATCTGGCGGCCTACCTCCTGGACGGTGACGTTCCCTCCCGCCCCATCGTCATCCCAGCATCGCCACCACCTGCAGCAGCAGCGAACGACCTCCCTCTCCTCTCCGTCAGGTCGTTGGAGAGATTGCTGGAGGAGCAGGAAATGGAGTTGGAGATAGTCGGAGAGGAGAGGGAGATTGATGTCGAAGTGGAGAAGGAGGACTTTCGATGCCAGCGGTGTGACAGGGTCTTCGCCAAAGCCTTCAACTTAACACGTCACACCGCTGGCAATGCCTGCAGAGGAGGAAAGCGCTGACCGATCCCTCAACGACCCAAGTGTGAAGGTTGCGGACGCACGTTCTACAACAGTACCAACTTCCGATTCCACATCGAAGGCGGATCCTGTGGCAGTGTGAGGCAACCACCGACAACAACAGGTAGGAAGCATCCCTCACCACCCGTCGGTTTTTCCTGTTCTTCGTGTCGGAAGACCTTTCCCACAGAGTTTGTTCTCTCTTCGCACACACTCTGTCACACACATTCCACTGAGCTTTACACCGACAACAACTTCACTCTGAGGCTGAGCAAGTTCTCCCTTGAGAGGCTTGTTTGTGACTATGAGATGGAAAGCTCTGAACCTATACAGGATATTCATCCATTCCTGTCAAACAATGTAAGTTTAATTCATCACATGTTGGCGAGTTTAGATAGGTTTTTGCTCAAAGGCATGTTTTACGTCTCTGCTCGTTTCAACAAAATAGACAGCAGTACGGGAGAAGTAGAGTCCACTGTGACGATTAGGATAGCCTCCTGTGCTGCTGATCTCATAGGTGATGTGAACGAGTGGATAGAGAGACATGCCACCTATCTCGTCAACAACCTGGAAAAGTTCCTGGAAAGAGACAGCGGACTGGTCTTTGATGGGATCGAGAAAGTAGATCTCAAAATCAGTCTCTTGGAAAATTTAGAAGGGAGCGGTTGTTTCACCCTCTCCAAAGCACTGGCTTGCAAAAAAGGCTGTCATCAATGTGGAGTGTCAGTCCCAGTGTTTCAAGTATGCCGTCCTCTCCATTCTTCACTATAATGATATAGGTATAAATCATGAACGAATCACTCACTATCGTGAATGGGAGGATGAGCTTAAGTTTGACGGGTTAGATGTCAACACACTAGATTTAAGGGACATCACCCAATTTGAAAAATTGAATAAAATTAAGATAGTCGTCCATCTCTGGGAAAAAGGTCTGAAGGGCGTTAGGTATAACAACCGCCAAAGTAACTTCGACCGGGTTGTCAATCTCCTCCTAGTGTATAGCGACAACCACCCAGAATGGCATTATTGTGGCATTCCTAAGATTTCAAAGTTGTATCGCCACCAACAAAGTTGCGATAACAAGTATTATTACTGTGATCGCTGCACACGGCGCTTTAGGTCAAAACCATTTTTTGAACAGCATTACGAGTGGTGCTCTCGGGGTAAGCTTCAAATGGAAGTGATGCCCAAAGATAAATTTTATAGGTATGAAGAAAAAGGCAATGAGCTGAGTCCCATTTGTGTCATTTATGTGGACATTGAATGCTATATTGATAGTGAAGATCAGACTCACCAACTTGCAGCCATTGCCTGTTATGAAGTTTGGCATTCTTACTATAGGAACCAAAATAAACTGCACGTGTGGCAAGGTGAAGACTGCATCCTATAATTTTTAAAATTTTTAGATAAAAAATCCCGTTTTCATCAACGTTATGAAACGGAGCTCACTAGGAAACCCATGTGTTTCACAGAAGTTGACAAATTTAAATTTGATAGGACCACAGAATGTCCCCGCTGCTGTTCATCCTTTGATGAGAAGCAGCATAAGAAAGTGAGGGACCATTGCCATCTCAGTGGCAAATTTAGGTCTGCCTTGTGCAGTAAGTGTAATTTCTCACTTAGGCTCAAACGGCGAACGCTCCCCGTCATCTTTCATAACTTTAAATGTTATGATTTGCATATTCTTCTTCGCCATGGTCTAGGACATAAGAAGTCATGGTCGATGAATGTCATAGCGCAAAGTAAGGAAAAACTCATGTCTCTGTCGGCCAAAGTCCATATTGACAAGACGGAGGAGGGAATCCTGTCTTTTATGATGTTAAGTTTATGGACAGTTTCCAGTTTATGTCTCCTTTCTTAGCCACTTTGGCTAATAATTTAGACTCACTTCCCCTCACTCAAAATTTAAAGAAAGACTATCCTACTATTAGTGACAGTATCATGCGACGGAAAGGGGTGTTTCCTTATAGTTATTTTAGTTCAATGGACACATTGAAAGAAACATCCCTTCCATCCATCGATAAATTTAAGAACGATTTGACGGGTGAGGACTGTTCGCCTGATGACTATAGGCATGCACAGCAGACATGGTAAGAGTCAGGTTGTCACTCGTTTAGTGACTATATGCTTGCCTACCTAAAATTAGATGTTTTGCTTTTAGCCGATGTCTTTGAGGCTTTTAGGAAAGTTACACTGGAGCAGGACGTGTTGGACCCCCGTCCATTACATTAGTTTACCGGAGTTGTCTTACCAGTCAGTTTTTAAAATGACTAGGGAAAAGTACATTTGTTAGACGATCCCGAAATGTACACCATGTTTGAACGCGGGATCCGAGGTGGACTGACGTTTGTCAACAAGCATGTTGTCAATAAAAAAGTCGATGGTGAATTTGACACCCACGTGATGTACATCGACCAAAATAATTTATATGGAAGTGAACTGTCGGAACCTTTGCCACAATCCCACTTTGCTTGGCTTGAACCACATGAGGTTGAACACTTTTCCAACCCCCAGCACACTTTAGGACTGGAAGATGAGGCCGACATAGGTTATTCGTTTGAAGTCGACCTCACCTATCCAGACTGCATTAAGAATAAGACATCAGACTTTCCTCTTGCTCCGGAGTCTGGTATAATGACTGAAGATATGTATTCTCCCTTCATGGAGCAACTAAAATCTAAGTATGAAGGAGAAAATAAAATGAATTATCATCCTGTTAGAAAGCTGCTGCTCACCCAGTATGATAAAGAACATTACATTGTTCATTACAAAATTCTGAAATTCTATTTAAGGATGGCCATGCAGCTACAAAAGTGCATAGGGGTGTTCAATTTCATCAAAAGGCCTTTTTGAAGCCTTACATAGATTTTAATAGCCAGAAAAGTGCTCCCTCTAAGAATCCTTTTGAAAAAGATTTCTTCAAATTCAAGAACAATTCCTTCTTTGGTAAAACCATGGAGGATGTAAAAAAACGCATCAATTATAATTTGTTGACTGATCCTGAGGTAGCTAGAAAATGTATCGCTCGCCACTCTTTGTATATGCTGATGCCATTACCGAAGATCTGGCCGGCATTAAGATGATAAAACCCAAAGTAGAGTTGTGCAAACCTATCTACATAGGTCAAGCCGTTTTAGATCACTCCAAGCTTCAGATGTACAACCTCTACTACCACACGATAAAACCATGCCCACTCATCCATCATGCAGAATTGGTAGGCGGGGACACTGATAGCTTTTTCCTCGCACTCACCACTAGGAAAGGAGTCAGCAAGGAAGATATTCTGCACTACTTAAAGCCACACTTTGATAGCTCCAACTATCCCACAGAGCATCCGCTTTACTAGACCCTAAATAAAGCAAGGCTCGGTTGCTTCAAAGATGGATGCGCCGGCAATAGGATAAAAGAGATGATCTTGCTTCGCCCCAAGATGTACTCTATGAAGTTAAAATCATCAGAGCCTTCCATAAAACGGGCGAAAGGCATCTCGAAGTCCATCGTTAGGAAAATGACACATAGACTATCGAGATGCTATAACTTAAACTAAAATAAGTTCAGTCAATATGATGATTGTCAAATCAAAGGTACACGAAGTCACGACAACAACGTTTTGGAAACGGGCGCTCTCCGCTTGGGAAGACAAGCGATACTGGATGAGTCCTAATCACTCGTTGCCGTATGGCCATCCAGACACACATCTTCCTCCACCCAAGAGACAGAAACTTTCTCTTCCTCCGTCCGACGATGTATGATGATGTAGCTTCCTCTCTGTTGTGGTTGATGTTTTGTTTTTCTCTCCATAGCGTTCTCTATGGGATGTTATGAGTGAGTGCCTTGTAACATGCGTCCAACTCCTGATCACAACATATCATCGATGGGGTACCCAGTGCTCTTACTGACTTTGTTTTCTCCCTGCACATGAGTAACTTTGTTCTTTCCGTGCATAGTATTAACTATGTGTGACTGTGATTAAATGTGTTTCATTCAATAACATATCATTACAGACTGTCTCGTTTTTCTTTTGACATAAAGATGGGATTCTCACTCAATAGACAGAAGTAAAAGTTTTGATCATTTTGTAAGATGGGTAGGGTTAGAAATAAAGTTGATGATTGTAAAGTTTGAATTAATGTTAGTATCTTTTCAGAGTTTGCAAGATGGGTAAAGTATAAAATAAAGTGAGAAGCATTTCAATGTTTGTAAGATAGGTGAAGAATAAAATAAAGTTAGAATCATCTCACTGTTTGTTAAGTTTGAAATAAAGTAGTAGTTTGCAATAAATATATATATGTAAAGCATGCTATGAATAGTGTCATTCACAAATGGTTGAGTAAATAAATGTACTATACACTAGCGGTTAGCATTCGCTTGTGCTATATAAAACCCTTAATCCCTAAATCCAGGCGTAAGTAACCCTATCCCCATAGATTATGGACTTTAGCAATTTAGATATATCATTCACAAATGGTTAAGTTAATAAATGTACTATACACTAACGGTTAACATTCGCTTGTGCTATATAAAGCCCTAAATCCCTAAATCCAGCCGTAGGTAACCCTATCCCCATAGATTATAGACTTAAGCAATTTAGATGTATCATTCACAAATGGTTAAGTTAATATATGTACTATACACTAACGATTAACATTCACTTGTGTTATATAAAACCCCAAATCCCTAAATCTAACCGTAGGTAACCCTATCCCCATAGATTATGAACTTAAGCAATTTAGATATATCATTCACAAATGTTTAAGTTAATAAATGTACTATACACTAACGGTTAACATTCACTTGTGCTATATAAAACCCTAAATCCCTAAATCCAGGCGTAAGTAACCCTATCCCCATAGATTATGGACTTTAGCAATTTATAGGTGAAGTATAAAATAAAGTGACAAACATTTCCCTTTTTGCAAGATAGGTAAAGTATAAAATAAAGTCATAACCATGTCAGAGTTTGTAAGTTAAAAAGTTAACATCCTCAAGATTCCAACGAAGGCAACTTCATGAAAATTTCTTCGGCTTAGGAAACATCAACCACCTTGCTGACTTATGTCTATAAATAGCTCTGACTCATGAAGTGGTAAAGCACCAGTCAGTTAGATAAGAATCTAATCAGTCTTGTTCAACCTTTTCACCGACAAGTCCGTGGGCGTGTCATTCAACATCGATGGCGCCTCACGTCAGACAGCGTGACCTTTTCACCGACAAGTGTGTGGGCGATAGTTCATTGCGATGACTCATTCAAAACACATCATGTGATTAACACGATTCTATTAACTGTGACTCATACAGATAACGCATTAAAGATTTAACAATGTCAGCTACTTTACTGGTATCACGTAAACCAGTCATGATACAATGTCCGTTGTGAAACACTGCAATATGTACAGGATGCCACTTCCGAATCAGAGCAGCAGGAAAGAGTTCAGTTTCATAAAATATACAATGATTACTGGTTTTGATGTTTCCTAGATTCACTAACATCTTCAATTGAACAGACACTACTATATTCTTCAATGTCAGGGGACTGAGGCGTAGATGAGGCATGAGTGTTCGCATTTTCTTGACGACTTCGTAACACATGGACTGCATCATGAAATGAGAAAGGTTTCCTAGGACTTGGATTTGGCCGCAGCGAAAGATTTGAAGATTTCGACCGTTGCTCATGCGAATGACCAACATTTGTGGACGACCGCGATGATAGACTGAATCGGGAAGATGGGTATGCAACTGTTCTAAATCGATGTCTCTTCTTAGATTCATTTCGCGCATGGCGTTGATGATGCGGATGGGGAGCATGACTCACAAATGACATGAGGGTTGAGTGAACTTCCCTTTTATACTTTTCCCATGAGGGTTTTGGAATCACGATGTAGCAGTGATCATTATGTAGAATCATCTCTTGAATGCGAATAAATACAATGCCTTCTCCTACGTTAATGACACGGCAAGAGTTGGATAGGATTGCGCGATGTTACCTTCGTAGTTGAAAGCGTTCTAGAGTTATCTGAAGTTGACTTTTCGTATCATGAAATTCAACACACTGACTTTTCCATGATACATGGAGCCATGCTGATAATTTCCACATGATCATGATTCAAACCTGAGTGAGGAATGCGATGCCTAAGAAAGAAGGAGAGAGCAATGTTCATGTGTGGCATGGTGAGTGTACATTTCTTTTCTTGATAAGGTGGCCGTTAGGCCTTGGTCTCATAAAGACCGATGGTGCGTTCTCAGTGTGTGGAGAGTGCTACTGTAGTTGATCATCATCAACATGGACATCATTTTTAAAGGTTATGGAGACAAGATAAGGATTCAACGTAAACAACCTTCCGTCCCTGCGCGGACCCATGTAGATGGTTTGAATTTTAATTTCAAAGGAGTAGAATCCTTTTCCCAAAATGGGGAGGAGGAGTTGATTGCTTCGAGCAACTGCATGGTTAGCGCAAGGACGGAAATGATTGCCATGAGCTCAGTCGTTCGTTTTGTAACTACACCCAGCTCCTATCACATGCGTTTCCCTTTCCATGTTTTCCCTGTCTTTGCTACGTGACAAAGTTATCACACGTGAACGTTTCACCGCGTGGGTGAAAACCTTCCCTATTTATATACAAAGTCGTTCTAGTCCTCACAAAGACTTTAGTGACACGCCACTTTTGGCGAACAAAAAAAACTATGAGTAACAAAGCAGAATGACTCATTTACTCTAGTGCTTACCCACACTGACAAGGGTTAATAAAACGAATGATTCATTGAACTAGTTCTTATTTCATTTACACATGTTGACGATCAAACAAAGTCGTGGATGCAAACACACTCAGTTGAATCATGATATGTCTAACAACGTTCGCATTTCCTTCCATCGTCTCCTCTGTTCTCTCCATAATTTTCTCCATATGTCGAGCATAAAATTGATCACTAAGAGTAATCCATTCTGTGCAATAGGATCCAAAACGAAGTGGTTTTTGCAAATCTTTCAACTATATATAAGCAACGAGTCCACCCTTCACATCCTGAGGTTGTAAATTCTCTATCAATCTTTTGAAGAGGGGAAGGCTTTCAGTTGCCTCTACTTTTATATCATTCATCTTCACTTTAAATGTAAGTTTCCAATCTTGTAAAAATCCATCGAATCCTTGTTGATCAAGAGTCAAATGACACATGTGGCTACTTAATGTACGATGCGCCATCATAAACGTTGTGACTATAGATTTCATATTGCTTCAATGACTTTCACTATGAATAAAACTTCGATGATCAAACTTTACTTTCACAAACGTGTGTCACAGTAAAACTATTTGACTACACTAACGCCTAAATTTCATGACACTTCTGTTGTGCTAAACTTTCTGACTACTCTCACGAATAAAACTTCGATGATCAAACTTTACGTTCACAAACGTGTGTCACAGTAAAACTATTTGACTACACTAACGCCTACATTTCATGACACTTGTGTTGTGCTATAACTTTCTTTTCACAAACTTATGTTTCATTAACTTTTAGACTTTATTATCATTTCATAAACTTGTGTTTCATAAAACATCATGATCATCTTTCTAACTATACATCAGCCTGTGTTGCAGTAAAACTTTTGTACAACTTGATAAACTTTCTAACTACACAAACGGAATAGAACTTCGATGATCAAACTTTACGTTCACAAACGTGTGTCACAGTAAAACTATTTGACTACACTAACGCCTACATTTCATGACACTTGTGTTGTGCTATAACTTTCTTTTCACAAACTTATGTTTCATTAACTTTTAGACTTTATTATCATTTCATAAACTTGTGTTTCATAAAACATCATGATCATCTTTCTAACTATACATCAGCCTGTGTTGCAGTAAAACTTTTGTACAACTTGATAAACTTTCTAACTACACAAACGGAATAGAACTTCGATGATCAAACTTTACTTTCACAAACGTGTGTCACGGTAAAGCTATTTGACAGCACTAAACTTTGCTTTTGAAAAACATGATAAACTTTCTGACTACACTCACAAGAGCTTGTTCACTAGCGAAGAGAGAAATGATCTTGTGGTTGCGTGTGGCGCATGAATGTCCCTTCCAATCCATTTCATTTCATTTAGCCTCGGTCAGAGGCAGTCTCAAAGCGTTGGTGGAGAATCTTAAAGAAAACCTACGGGAGATGGCTAAAGCACTCATGACCGAGCGATTGAAAAGAGTCCGTTGAGATCGGTGTCACATTCCCAACATAACAGCTCAGCGGTTTCGGTCTAAAGTATGACACCGTCCCTTGCCCTCCTTCCATCTGTGGCAGTGCTCGCCGTCCAAAAGGAAAGACTCACCGTAGGAAGTATTATATTGAAGGACTCCACCTCACGTTGAGATGACTTGATAACCAGTCATGAAACGTGCTTGATATCAAGCCGTGATTCACAAGCGTTTTGCAATGGAGATGTTTAGTAGCCACCCATGACAAGATAGCTAGGACTCAACCGATTGGCGTTCAAAGTGCTACGTTGAGAACTGTGTCACATGCCCAACATGAGTTGCCCCAGAGGTTTCAGTCTAAAATATGACGCACTGCCTTGCCACACTTATCACTACGGCATCATCCGCCGTCTCGAAGGAGCACCCTGTAATTGGAATATTACAGCGAAACTCTCCGTACCATGCATCCGACACTTGCGAAAGGCAAATGTGAAACGTAAAGCAACATCTCTTCTTTATAGTGGATGTTTGATGAATTATGAATGGGCGAGAACGCTCGTCCAATGAGAAGACTGGCTCAGACATCATTACAAATCCTTTAGTTGACTTCAGCAGGGTCGAAAACCCCAGAAAACATCAAAAAATAGCAAATTTAAATTGTTCAGCATTTAGAACTACTTATGAAAATACATAAGTAGTCTGCAAGTATAGGTCTGATCAATAGCTTTCGAACCTTTTTTGAATCAAGTCAAAAGGACTTGTAGAAGCAAAGTTACAAGCCTTTAAAGATCTGGAGTGTTTTATGGCCAAGAGACTAGGCCATCTTCTGGCTAACCTATAAGTCTGACGCCTTAGCTGAATTCAAAATTTCCGAGTCCATCATCGGAGCTCCGGAGTTCACCTACCCCAACCAAGTCGGGAAGAGAACTGATTCCCACAAGTAGAGACTCCACTTATATAGTTTTTATATATATATATATATATTATATTTACATATTTTATAGTTATATGTTTATAACTCCACTTATAAAGTTTGTGGCGATCAGCTGATGACGTAATCTCAATCATCCAAAACTTTAAACACTTCTATCTCCGGTTCTAGTGCTCCGATTGACTTCAAATTTTGACAGTCACGTTTTCTCGCTCTCACCTTTCATTTAAGGCATCTCTCAACTCTCTACGATTGCCAGAAGCCGAGTTGAAAAAACGGCTTCTTGCGGTCTTGCCGCTAAAAGAAACCTGAGCTCTTCATTCACTTTCATTCCTGAGATAGTCGTCACCAAAGTAGGCTACAATTTAACATTTTCACGAAAAAGTCCTAAGTTCACCTTTTCGTGATTTTCAAAAATTCAGCATTTTGATCTCACACCTAAACCAAGGAAGACTTGGACAAACGATGCTTTCCACTGCATTTGGCTCACTCTTAGCTTTCACATGACCTATGGCACGACTTTCTACGATCACTCCCACCAAGTTGGAAGTCTGACAGGAGGGAGGGGAGAGGTAGCGAAAACTTTTTGCCATCGATTCACTTGAAACTCACCCTTTTGATGCAGAATTTCACGTAGAATCCGAATCTGACCTCCATTTGTCCATGCAGGCACTCCTTCTGCCCGAAATAGGACCTTTATCATCCCAAAACGTCCAAAACCTACCTTTTTCTAACTCTGTCGTTTTCCAGATTCCTGCCATTTTCAAGCCATTTTCAACTCTAAACCCAGGAAGACGTGGACATATGATGCTTTCCACTGCATTTTTCTCACTCTTAGCTTTCAAACGCGCTATCGCTCGACTCTTTACCATTCCTACAAGCCAAGATCGAAGTCTCGTCCAGAGGGGGGGAGGTCAGAACTTTTTCTCTCCGATTCCGCTGGAAATCACCTCCCTAACCCAAAATTTCACGTAGAATCCGAATCTGGCCTCCATTTGTCCATCCGAGCCCTCCTTCATGCCGAAACAGGGCCTTTCTCACCCCAAAACGTCCAAACCCACCTTTTTCTAACTCTGTCGTTTTTAGAGATTCCTACCTTTGCCTCACAGGAGAGTGCTTCCTTCCTTCCAGAGGGGGGGGAGGGAACGGTTTCCTCCTCTCGGACCCATCCTTCCATCACATCCTTGGCAACTTCCTTCCAAAGCATCCTTGGCAACTTCAGCATGATGACTCATCGATGCTCATTTTGCACTTGCGTCTGCCATGGACTCACTACTATAGCCTTTATTTTACGAGCCTATTCCTATTATGCGCTGCATCAGATAAAGTGATATGCAAAATATGGTAGCCTATTCCAGCATCTCACATTTGAAGTGGAAGGTCAATACATCGGCGAAGAGGCTACACTGAATTTTGATGCCCTTTGAAATGGAATGATTATTGGGGTTTGAGATATTTTGGATAGTGAATAGTTGTCAACATAACGCGCTGTCTAATTTTCACAAAATTCTGATCAACATTGCAGAAGGTTAATCACATTGTCAAAGGTTATCAACATTGCAGAAGTTTGTTGACATCACTGTTGCACACCCGCTCACTTCTGAATGTATTCATGGAGCGAGTACAGCATCGGATATGTGTCTGACAGCAGCAGAGATGCGAAAACATCAAGCAAATGACAGAAAGTGTGCCAGTCTGGGATGGATTTTTGTGCCCATGGCGGTCACCACTAACGGTGTTTGGGGCCCTGAAGCAGTGACAACATTATATAGGATTTCTAGATCACTTTCAATATGAACACTATTCATTAATTCGCAATGAGATGCTTAACTTTTAAAGGTTGCATAACGAATGTTGTTCGACTAACGAGTGTTGCAACCGAATTGTTGCACTTTGTTTCTTGGCAAGAGTGATGCAAGCGATTTATCACCACACTTAGCAGATTTCTATGTAATTGGCTGCCCTATACCAGGAATCTATAATTTATTGTTCCGCAATGAATGGCATAGAAATCGTTTTCAAGGATAGATATCTACAAATCAGCAATTTAGGCTGACCAACTGATTCTCGATGTGTTTTGTATTGTGATCGTTGAGCGAGAGTCGTCAGATGAACGCTATCTTAGCGTTATCATAGCACTATTTGGCAAAAAGTGCCTCACCAGTCATGAACTTAGATGCCCGAACGCACTATTCACTAATGTGAAGCGACAAACGCAATTTCTATCAATAAAATCTCGTTGCTGTATAGAAGCGTTTGCGCTATCAGATTTCTCTCCAGTAAAGTAAATGATTAATAGCAAATCTTCGGAGTGCACTATTTGAATAGAAATAAAGTCTCACTGATGTTTGAAAATGGAAGTGGCTACTGTATCATTGATGAGAAATCAACGCCATCTGAATGCTCTTTTTTCCTGAGGTTCTGAAATCCCATACCACGATACTTCAACGATTTCAATGAGCTCAGTGTAGATTCATTGCCTAGCCCATCCTGTTTTTCAGGTAAAATGCAATATTTTAAAAAAGTCAATTATAATGTCAACGTTTCGCCCACCACAGACTTCATGGACACAGAACTCATGGCCTTCATGACTTCAAGACTTCATGGTCACATGACTCCACAGAGTCATGGATATGGACTTGCCCAAGACAAATTCCGTGGTAGGCAAAAGCTTGGATTTTAATTGATTTTTAGAAAATAATACGTCGGTATAATAAGTAGCTATGGAAATCATTTTGATTCTTATTTTCAAGCAATTAATTCAGTCGTTTCATTTTTTTCACTTGATCTACCTGTCCTCAATTTGCTTGAGAAGTTATGTGCAATTGATTTGAATGATAAGTGATGGAAATCTTTTAATTTCAGCATATATACGCATTATATTATTAAGATTACATTGCTCCAACATTTTTGCATGCCTCTCGCATTTATGACTGACACTTAAATCAATAAAATTATAATTTACTTGATGCTTAGCTTCCTCAACTTCGATTCACTTACATTGCCTATTCTTTTCCAACTTTTGTTCAGGTATCTCTTATATTATTCAGTGTAACTTGCCTTCAAATTTCATTTGTAATGTAGAATGAAAGAATTTCCAGATATAATTTTTTAATGAAAGAAAATTAAATCAATCTTTCGACGCATATTAATCAATTAAAATAAATAAATAAATAATCAATTAAAATTTGAAGTTAATTTAATTTTCTTTCATTAAAATGCAATCGAAATTTTTCTTTGCAAATTCATTTCATATTGCTATAAACAGATATAATTTATTAACTGAGAAAGACACATTTAGGCGGGAAAATATCATTACGGGACATTTAATAGCAATTACCTAACTTGCTTTTTGCTTGAGAGGCTCAATGAATCGATTCCTCTCTTTTATGTGCATCAACGGCATTGCTTCGACGTTCAATTGTAGATTGTATTATTGAACTGACAAACAACCGATCCACAGAATTAGACAGCTCGTCTCTTGTTCTGTTTGACTAGAAGGGAAGCATTGGAACATGTATCGTTAGTGAAATGGCATAATCTCCTGACTAAATACCATAGCAATCGAACAATGAGCAACCAGTTCAACATCAAACACGCCAAATTGTGCAAAGTTTCAGTGACTGCTATCAACCGGATCACACAGCAAAGAGACACAGACGATGTCAAGTTCTACAGAGAAGTTTGTGAACGTTTTTTCATGCGCCTGCTAACTTTTTTAAAATGATCGGAGGGCCCAACATTATCGAGAAAACTTTTGTGCAACGATCTGAATTCTTCGAATCTGAAGGAGTCGTGGCGATCGGAGCATTTTAAAGGAATTCAGAGCAATCCGCAAGCGACGCACGACTATTTTTTCCTATCTCTGTAAGGTATTAAAAATTTCTTTTTGCCCATTTATTAAGTTCCTGCATGTGCCATCTGTTTGAATCAGCTTGCACTTCTAGCAAAGTGATACGATTAAACAATCTAATTCTGTGAACCAATCAGTTTATGAAGACTGGCACTGTAGCTCTACTATAACCATAGAAATTGATAGCAATAAAGCCAAAACCAACTCAGATAACTTCAAGTTCCTATATTAATTTCTATGACTGTAGCACTTGAAACGCTATCATAGCGCTCACAGCGTTCGTAGTTACAATAGCGTCACAAAATTGTGTTATGACAGAGCCTTTCATACAAACTCCTGTATGTTCAAAATGTGGAAATAAGGAAATACCTGGTCACACAGTCCGACGCTATCTGAGATTCATACAACTAACGTATGCTGCGAGGAACTCCAACACTATCTAAGAAAGTGATATCTATGTGTTTTCTTTATTCAGCAGTCGAAACAAGTGAAGCTGCATCAACTGCACTTACATGAGGACGCAATGAAAGTGATTTAGAGCTTTATGTCGATGTAACCGAAACTACCACAGTTAATGCATATGCATGGTCAGATTGTAACAATGTGGGCATGAAGCTGGCTAGATCAGTTACCAGAGCTCTCTTGGCGCTCATGACTTCTTGAATTGCTTTATTTCTTTTCATTTTTTGGTCGTCTGTTTTGATTCCTAGGTTTTGTATAGATAGGTTCTCCTATGCAAGGCTAATGTTTGCAAGCTTATTTGATATATAACTGAAATAACAATATCTCAAAATTATTCTTGTGGTTATGCATATAGGTTCACTACCAATGGATGCACGAAACCTTTCTTGGAGAATGCTGTCAAACAAAGAGACAGGAAAAAGAAAAAAGAAAACAAACAACCAATTACATTTGTCAAGTTACCTTATTTCAACGAACAACAGAAAAGGAAAATAGTGGAAGCGCAAAAAAGAACAGATATGCTCGGTAAAATAAGAATAATTTTTCAATCCAACAGACCTCTCTCTAGACAATTCAACAGAAGAAACCCAAGAAACTGCCAGAATAATTGCAAGACCTGTCAAACAGCTTGTTTTCCGAATCAATGCCAAACGAAGAATGCAGTGAACAAGATCTCTTGTAACATATGCAATAAAGAATACATTGGACAGGCAAAAAGGATATTACGAACAAGAATATTAGAACAGTGTACATCTAGTGATTCGCATGTAAAAAGACATTTTGTGGATGAACACAAAGAGGTCAAGCCAACAAATTTTAAATGGAAAATATTAAAAACAATCAAGAACAAAAATGCACGACTGTCAGCAGAGGCCCATTTCATGAAAATCTCGAACAATCTCATGAATGGCTGTGAGGGGATCAAGATAATGAACCTATAACATTGACAATAATCAGGATTCTCATGCATTTGTGATGACAATACAGTACATGTACATTCCTTATTGCATTTATCCCTACTGGTATCAAAATTCCCGTAAGATTTCTATTTTCACTGCATGATGTAGCCAGCATCAGATATCTTGTCTGAACATTTTTTCTATCCATGATTTCCCAACATAATTTTGACTTCTATGTATTTTCACTATAATCTTCACACTTCTGTATAATTTGTACCTTTTTTCAAATTTTGACTTGTTCCAAGTTCGATATATAAGGCAATGTTAGCCATTGTGTAATTCGTCCTCGTAAAAGATATTCGAAACGTCGGACAACCCTAGTGTTTTTTTTCCTGGTTAAAGCGATTACGCAATTCATTTTACAAAAACACAAGCAAGTGCAACGCAAACGCTCTAGCTTTACACCGATTAAAGTAGATTAAAATTCTGCTTAAACAGCATAGTGATGAATGTGAGAAAAAGCCTTGCTGTTATTATAGATTTTTATCCCAAATTTTCGCCTACTTAGGCCGCTTCAGGGGATTGAAAGGGAGACAAGCTTTGCAATTCAAACTTACTTGGTGACATGGATATGTATAAATTCATGAAGGGATTATATTAGACATAAACAACACATAGATAGAGACAAAGTCTACCATAGAATTATAAATGGTGTATCAGCACATATAATGAATTATGAAGGTCACAAATGTTCCTGAGTTATAAGTACAAAAAATGGCGGTATTGTTCTTTTTCTTCTTTTGAGTTTATATGCGGTGAATATTTCTGGATGAATTGGGCTTCCATTAAACGGATGTTTGTGTTGTCTCTCTCGTAGGATAAAATATCGGTCTTGATATTGTCGCTGAAGTCTAATTCTTACTTCAACCCTTTAGCAATGAGAGATGCAATGAGCAATGAGAGACGTCACCTGAGAATTCCTTTTATCTCTGACAACATCAATCATAAAATCAAAAGAATTCTGAAATCTGAACATCTTAATGTTGGTCTGGCTCAAAAATCACAAACAACATTGAGGTCGGCTTTGAGAACAAAAAACAGAATAATCAACAACTGCCAAATGACTGAAAGATACTGAAAGATAACAAGCTATGTTTTCAGAAAAATGTAGTGTACAAAGTCACGTGCCGTAATTGTCAACAGTTTTACATTGGTAGCACAATAGGACAACTTCATGTACGGATAAAAGATCATATTACCAGAGAGAGCTCTTCAATTTTTAAACATCTTCAGAAATGTGCAACAAACAATATCAAGACCGAGATTTTATCCTACGAGAGAGACAACACAAACATCCGTTTAATGGAACCCCAACTCATCCAGAAATATTCACCGCATATAAACTCAAAAGAAGAAAAAGAACAATACCACCATTTTTTGTACTTATAACTCAGGAACATTTGTGACCTTCATAATTCATTATATGTGATACACCATTTATAATTCTATGGTAGACTTTATCTCTATCTATGTGTTGTTTATGTCTAACATAATCCCTTCATGAATTTATACATATCCATGTCACCATGTAAGTTTGAATTGCAAAGCTTGTCTCCCTTTCAATCCCCTGAAGCGGCCTAAGTAGGCGAAAATTTGGGATAAAAATCTATAACAACAGCAAGGCTTTTTCTCACATTTACACCGATTGATAATGACTTGAATATGGTATGTAGTTGATTTATCTGACTACAAAATTTATGCTGTGTCGTCAATGAGACATTTTGTCAAAAAGTTCTTTCTCTTTCTACTTCCACGGTACACTGTAAATCGCTGGATACGAAAATTGCATACAAACATATACCAAAATCACATACAATTTGAAACTAACATCTGATACGAGATTCTCGTATGCCTACAGAGATCTGGCATGTTTTTCATGCGAAATCTCACTTACTTTCGTATGTGATTGATATGTAGCGATACTAACAATTCTACCTGTGATTGGCTGTTTTACGATGAAATACGAGTTGTTTGGCATGTTTTATATACGAGACCCGATGCAAATTCATCCTCATTAGTATACCTCTGGTATGTTGAACTTCAAGTCACATAGCAAAAAAATATACATTACATGCTACTGTTAAATAACTTTTTCAGTAATACCAGTCGTGAATATTTTTATGCAGTGATATTTAATTATATTAGATTTATTGTGAATCTTATGCTCCACGAGTATGTCCTCGTTGCTACTTGTCTAGCAACATAAACAGGACGCTCTACATTATAAACCAAGTTGATTGACATCACTTCATTCAAAGAATATTTTTCGTGCAATATTGTTGACTTATATATCTCAAGCATACTATTTTTGCGTTCATGAATTATCATTTGTTTTTATTTCGGATTGATAATATGCTTAATTTCAAAATTACATAATGCATAATTGTTGATGGTTGAATACTTATTGATAATTTATGAAATGCCCTAGACTTACGTGTATTATAGTCGAATTCAGTATTGAAAGTATGACTCATTATATCACTAGTTACAAAACAGTAGTAACATTAGTGTGATCTTTATTGACAAAAGGCCTTAAATCAACACATTTTAGACATAATTGATGCTTTCGTTTAACATTGTGCTGGTATGGCTTTAGTATGTAAACCATACCACACTTGAAATAACATACGAAAAGCATGCAACTATATACAGAAATATACCAAAAAAATATTTTCGTATGCATCCTTCATATGTGATTGGTATTGAGCGATTTACAGTGCAGAGTTACAATCAATCAATCACATTCCCACATTCCACTAGAACGTTGGGTTCATGAGACACAAAAATGTCTGTACAAGGAACGATTTGTTGCCATGCGCAGCAAGTCGATATTTGTGATGTCCAGTTCCTTTGCCAATGCGGTGACGTATGTAACCCGTTGACGTCCCCGAGCTCGCTTGCCCTCGATCATTCCGGTGGTTGCTAACTTCTCCATTGCATCCTTCCTCAGTACGTGTCCCAGGAAACAAAGTTGTCTTTCCTTTATTTCCCTAAGCAAACTTGCAGATGTTTGCGCCATTGCCAAAACCTGCTCGTTGCTGCGATGTTCCGTCCAGGAGATTTTGAACATTCGACGAAGGAACCACATTTCCGCTGCTTCGAGTTTCTGTCTATCGACGCGACTCACTGTCCAGGTCTCACAGCCATATAACAGCGTTGACCAGACATAACACTTCAGCATTCTCATCCTTGTCTACAATAGTAGTGAGCATGATGTTAGAACTTTGCTTAGAGAAGAGAACGAGGCCTTAGCGCTGGCTGTTCTTCTTCGTATCTCCGTGTGGCATCGGCCATCCTGAGTTAACATGCTACTTAAGTAGACGAAAGCTTCAACTTGTGTCAATGTCTCTCCATGACCATTATTCGGCAAGGAGGCGCATTATCATCGCTTGACTCCCTAGCAGACGGTCGGTTTTCTCGCTCTCTGTTCAGTCAAAGTTGCAATTACACTTTCACGTGATTTTCGTACATTTGGCGTCGCTTCCTTTGGTTGATTTTTACATCATCGGATTCGTCTTTCCGCGAGCTATATCAACGTGTCTTTTGTTTATATCATTGGTCTCAGCCATTGACATATTTCTCAAAATTCGTATTTACGCTGATGACTCATTCAAATTCAAGTCTGATATTTGTGTTTGGTTATCTCATCACCTGCGCTTTCCTACTGCATCTCACTCTCGCGGGTTTCTGTTCCCTTGGTCCTCGTGTGATGACGTCACATGCAACACGCATACAATACTCTCGTGCAGATCTTCTAAGTTTGCGCCGTGATTTCCCCATCCCACGAAAAACAAGACGAGCTTTGTGGTTCCGCAAGATATTGCTTCAGCGGTCAGCAGATTGTCAACCTCCAACTGCATGTGTGTCATCCCCTGATCCATTACGCAATCAATTCTCTTCAGTGAAACCTCGTCCGACCAAACAATCATGCCCGCAAGCCCCATCAATTCTATTATTCAAAGCTCGGTCCCTTTACAATAAGATCGATGATCTCATGATTAGAGCCACTACTTTCAACCCTGATCTCATTTGCGTCACAGAGACTTGGCTCGACAATTCAACCTCAGATGGATCAATTTCAATTCCCGACTACGACGTCATACGTCAAGATCGTGACTGCCGAGGAGGCGGTGTGGCAATTTATTATAAGACATGTTATCACGTTTCTGTAAGTAACAACATCTCTTTTGATAGTATCAAATCCAACGTCCTTGCGTGTACAATTACTGAATTTGATCTTGGATTAACGATTGTTTACCATCCTTACTGGGGTAAAGTAAAGGCACATGAAATTATGTTGTCTGTCTTGCAAGATGTTCTAGATTATTCATTGTCTAATCACTCAGTTATAGTAGGTGACATAAATGATTTGCGTCACGTGTTTGATGATTTTCTGTTGGTCAACAATTTATCTCAAATTGTTAAATTGCCCACTAGAGGGCACAATGTTCTTGATATTGTTGCAACAAACCACCCAAATAAGTTTTCTCCTCCCTTCATTATTTCACCTCTTTGTCGCTCTGACCACAAAGGTCTCTTCGTAAACTCGGTTAAGTGGGAACCCATCACTTCCACTAAGATTAAGGTTCGCTCTTTCACACCTTCATCTTACGCTCAGTGCAGCCAGCTTCTCGCAACTGTTGATTGGGACGAACTTTTCCTATACATAGACAATCCAGATGATTTAGCAGATCAGCTTCAGGAATTTTTCTTGTTCCTGTATAAACTGTATTTTCCAGAAAAGACCGTTCGTCTTCGGAGTTGTGACCCTCCATGGATTACGCCTTCACTAAAAGCTCTCTTGGACGCTAGAGACAAGGCCCTAAGCAGAGGGAATTACGGGAAATTTCTAAGTCTCCGGGAAAAATTTATTGCCGAGTTGGCCAAGTCCAAGGTTAGATACTTCACCAAACAGAGTTCTTCACCCAAAACTATGTGGAAGTCCGTAAGTTCCCAAATTGGAAAACGTTCCTCACATCCGACAATAGATCAGACAGCAGCTAATTCTCTGAATGACAAATTTCAATCTACTTTTACTCAGCCTGACATCCACCTTTTCTCGAAGAATCTTGTTGAATCATCTACACAGTTTCCATTTGTCACTGAATTGCAGATCATTTCAATGATTCAGAAAAGTAAAACCAACTCCATTGGTCCCGATGGAATTCCTGGATTTTTCTTTCGTGCCTTTGTTGATCTCCTTGCCTATCCGCTCACAGTTCTCTTCAACAGATGTCTGAGCATTGGTTGCTTTCCACGGATTTGGAAATGCGCCAATATCTTACCGTTTCAAAAGAAAGATAGCACTGACTTCCGACCGATCTCCATCCTTCCCTTTCCAGTAAAGTCCTTGAAAGGTTAATAAGAGATAAGGTCATCATCCCATCTCTCAGCAAAAATATCAATCGTAGACAATTTGGCTTTACACCCAATAGCTTTGGAGGATGCACCAACGCATTAATTGCCATCAGACTCTCTATTGTTGAACACATCTCAATCAACCCTAAAAATTCAGTCTCCCTTCTCGCTATTGACCTTAAGAAGGCGTTCGATACTTTAAGTCATTTTAAACTGCTTGAATCTATTCGTGACAATTTTAGTTGCCCACCTCATGTCATAGATTCTATTTATAATTTCTTGATTGATCGGTATCAGCGTGTTGTTTCTGATAATTTGGTAACACCCTGGCGGTCTATTTCCAGTGGAGTTCCCCAGGGCTCCATTTTGGGACCACTGTTGTTTTCTCTTTTCATGGATGACTTGCCCGACTTTGTAAATACAAAACCTATTGTTTATGCCGATGACATTACATTGTTGTATTTTGATTGTCCTAGTATTAACTCTGACTTCTACTCTGATATAGATGTTTTCTGTGCATGGACAAAAAAGAAGCAACTGATTATTAATGTTGAAAAATCTAAATGTATGACCCTTTCCAGGAATATTTCTAATTGTAAGACCATGGATATTGTAATTAATAATTCCACGATTGAACAGGTTGATTGTATAAAAATTTTGGGAGTGTATTTTACATCAGACCTTCGCTGGGACGTCCAATTCGCAAAACTGCATGCTAAATGTTGTCGTTCCATGTCATTTGTACGCCGTTTACGTAATAATAACAACCGTGGTGAAGTCGTTTGGCAGGCTTTTGTAAGTCTTGTGCTGTGTCATATAACATTTTGTTGGCCCATCATTTGTGATGT
Source organism: Prostheceraeus crozeri (assembly GCA_907163375.1). Taxonomy (NCBI): domain Eukaryota; kingdom Metazoa; phylum Platyhelminthes; order Polycladida; family Euryleptidae; genus Prostheceraeus; species Prostheceraeus crozeri. Next base: position 453,918 of record CAJQUW010014097.1, on the reverse strand, counting down.
AAGTGTAAAGAACTTTCAAAAACTTGACCGTCTATACCGTCTTGCAATTCGATGGTCAAATGTTCAAGGCAAACCCCATCTGCGTGACTTTCTGGACCAAATGTGTGTTAAACTAATTAAAAAGATCAGTGGTAATCCCCATATTCATCCACTTGTCGAATTTTTTACTGTGAGAGACCCTACTCGTGTTGTTCGTCGCTCCCGGAAATTGCTACCTCAACGACGATCCTCCTCACTCTACAAAGGAAGCTTCGTGAAATACTCGAGATTCACATGATGTAATTGCTGTAACCAGTCATACCGCTCGTTGTATTGATTGAAAATAAAGCATTCTATTATTATTATTATGTGCTTTGCTGAAGACCATGGTGACAGATTTTCTTATATTTAAATACAAACTTTTGCTTTCACTTTCAGCGACAACAACGTCTATGAGCTCTTGCAGCTGCACTTCTGATTCGGCAATGATCACAGTATCATCTGCGTATCTGAGGTTGTTCAGGACAATGCCTCCAACTTTGAAACCATCATGTTTGTCGAGGTTGCCCAAGATCATTTCGGAGTATAAGGCAAAGAGAAAAGGAGATGCCACGCATCCTTGTCTTACTTCTCGCTTATGTCACACCACGAAATGATATCCCCATCCATTTGCACTGCAGCTTTCTGCTGCCAGTATAAACTTTCCATTAGATTAATATCGCTCTTTTCGATGTCCAGACGTCGCAGAATCTTAAACAATGGCTCATGTTGCACCCTGTCGAGCGTTTTGCTATAATCGATGAAACATACGAAGACGTCTCGTTGTTTTTCAATAGCCCGTTCCACAAGTCAACGTAGGGTGTAAATAGCGTTTCTCGTGCCCTTGTCTGGCATGAAATCGTATTGAACCTCGGATATTTCTTCCACCGATCTTCCACGTATTCTATTCAGTAGCACGTGAATCATCAACTTTGCGACATGGCTCATAAGACTGATTATACGAAATTCGTCGCACTTTTTCGTGCCTGGTTTCTTTGGTAATGTAATAAAAATAGACTTGGTCATATCTTTAGGGAACTGTCCTTCTTCGTTGATTTGATTCAGCAACTTGGTCAACGCCAGTATGCCTTCTTCTCCTGCTGCAGACATCATTTCACCTACGATGTCATCTGGTCCCGTTGCTTTGCCAGATGCGCATTTTCACAGGGCGGTTCTGACTTCGTCCACTGTGATGGTAAGTGCTGTCCCACTTCTTTCTCTACACTGTAAACCAGCACCTCCTAAAGCGAGCTGAATCACCTCCTAAAGCAAGACACTATTCGTAACTAATAAAAAAATCCTAAAGCATGCGCCTTTTAGAAGGCTAGCCTCTCACCTCCTAAAACATGTTTTCAATGCCATATTGTACTATTCCCTTATGACAATGCATACTACTATCTTTATTCAGCAATAGACGGGTTACGCATTGAGATTTATTGCAGACAAAGCTCTCATTATATTCATTCAATATTTATCTCTTGCTTTACAAACAACCCTCTGAAGAAATAAGAACCCTTTAACCCCTGTAGTACTGTTATGCAAGAGAACATGATATTAGTGTTGTACAATTCGAATACATAAAACAAACTTTACTGAAATTCACTTGAAATTTATAAAAATGACACCCAGTACCAAATTGAATACAATCACAGGTCTATTTATGTAACAGATGCAACGAAATCTCATGTATACATGTACAATGAAAATTTTGGCCTGACCACGCAATTTTCGGTGAAAAAATAAAATGCTACATAATATAATCAGTGTCGGGACAGTAAAAAATGTCAGAAACATGCAGGATATTTAGTACAGAATTATGTGGATAAAAGCATGTGTGAAATCGTAGATCAACAGTTGCAATAAAGATAAAGTAACAAATAGAGTCTCAAGATGCGAATATCGAATAACAATCAAGTGCTTTGATGCTTTACAGCTCTAAAACATCATGGAAATCATCAGGAATTATTATAGAAAGATGGAATCTATAGAATTCAAAGTAATTTATGGCACCAAAAAAAATTCACAAAAATTCACAGAGCTTTGCACTGATCTTGGTGAAGATGTGACGCACACGAAGACGTCCTTCCAGCAGTTTCTACGGTGGCCAAGTACTGTCGATTGCGCTGGAGATTATACGCTAGAAACAAGACTGCATGTACCGTGATATCATAGATGCTGCATCCGTCAAAGCACATATATAATATTTGGACACCATATATTATTAGTATTCACTGATATTCCAGTCGAAATGATTGCTGAAAAGAAAAAGGAATTCTAATTACGAACTATGAAGGAAGAAAACAATTAACTTTAAGATACAAGGACGTCAGATCTACATGTTACATGCAGCAGGCTGAACAAATTATGATTTCTTCAAAAATTCGAAGTTTTGATTTGACAGACAATTGAAAAAAAATAGAATTTCTTATGATCATGCATACACAGAGCATATCGTATTTTTTAATTATTTTTATTACGCTATCTATTTTGATATACGCCTAGATAATATAATTTATCAATGCTGAATTGAATACATGCACATGTACTTTGATAAAATGATTGAAACCTCTTGTTGCAGAAAATTGGCTCCTTTGTTAGTTATTCGATGTTCCACAGATTATGGAAATTCACTAGCTTCAGATCTCCAAAAAATAGCACATATTATGCTAATAATCCATATTCACAGATACTAACTTTCGTTTGAAAGTTCTAATGCAATACTGCACATGTTTCTTATTGACTCTCCGACTTCAGACAGCATGCACTGTCTTGCAAACTGCTATGTGTCGACAACAAGTAGCCGTACTTATTAATCAGATGAAAACAATATGAGCGTCACAGGTCTCTACCAAACATGCATGAGCTAAGTTGACTTCAGAAATAATAACTGGTGTGGCTTCTACAGCCCAAGATCGTCGTTAGAAATTTTGTAAAAATTAAAAAATGGAAAGATCATGAGATGATTTTATGAAAAAGAATTAAAAAAGTTCCATTCAATAGGCGGACATTTTCTTGCTATCAGAATTACCTTATCTTGTATTTTTACAGAATAGAAACATTCAATATTAATTAATTATTCTTCTCTTTTTGTTTTGATGACTGTTTAGTCTTTCTTATTTGTGCTGGAGTCTATTTTTGCTTTGATATCATGCTACGTTGAGAACTTTATAATAATGACTAATATGAATAGAGTATGAAAGATACTTTCATTGCCAAAATGGATTTTCTTACCATCAGTATGGACTGAATATTTATAGAAGTCGAACACTTAACGCCGTGCATTAAAAATACGTTTGCATCCAATAGTGTCTAGACATTGTAGAAAAACTGACATATTTGACGCGGATATTTGAATACTGACAAGAAGGATATTTATTGGCAGAAGATTTTATACAGAAGTATAGAAGTTCTAATTTGTCAGTAGTCTGTTGGCCCATAGTTCAACATCCGGAATTTCATATATTTTGATGAGTATTTATTAAACGAATTCACAACTATATAGCAGCAGAATTTTAGTAGATTAGATAAAACGTTTAAAAGATTGAATGCGAAATTTTAAGCATATGTTTACAAAGATGTTTCTTCTTAAATGTATGAATCAGAAAAGACTGAAGACAATATTTCTACTACATAATGGAAACGAATGTTCTTCAGTGTCGTCTATTGGATTTTTTCGATGTCTACTATTATCCGACTAAAGATTATCATGACAGTTAGTGATAAATGGCTACATTAGCAGGTTACAGTCAACTAATTTGTGCCCCCAATAACCTAAATACAGAATTGATTGTTGCATTTCTATTAAAATTCATTGAAATAAACGAATTTTCGAATATTCTGAATATAATTGACCACACATAAATGATACATGTGTACATCAAAGCATTTATAACTTTGCATTGAATCCTAAACTTGATATGCCAATTCAATTAACCCTTCACATGCGTGCATCTACTATTTTTCTACCTTCGTTCGGAAACCTTATTGGACACGCCACTTGTAACAGATGAGTTCTTTGAGCAGTTTCTATAAGTGCACATTTGCTTCTCAGAGGCTTCACCGAGCACAGATAACGCGAATGAATGCATGAAATTGACAAATACAATGTATGCCTACCTCGAAAATTTACAGCTTTTTGAAATCTATAATTTCCATTATCCACAAAAAGTAATTAAGTCCAGTTATGAAAAGTGGCATTTTAACTACAGAAGTCGCAGACTCGATCTACATTAGTGCTATACAGCATACATACATTACAACTCTTTCGAATAGACTATCAGAGCAACAGGAAACTCACCTCATTTTTCAGAGCTGCCGTTAGTTGATGAACCATATTGATCAGTATATCTGTCACGATTGACTATCACGAGAAAATGTAGAATGCAGATTTTTGGCCATTTGGTTTCAAGTCATTATATTTCTTTTCCATTGATCCAGCATTTCGATCGACGTTGATGGGAAAGATGTAGTCTCCTGGTATGACATCATGATACCCATATATTTGCAATTTACAACTGCACAACTTCAACACATAATTCCAATGAACAATTTAATTGCAATATCACTGACACAAAGTCAACTTGCCACTCGAAGTCAAAGCCAGCTACATAGCCTCGGAGAGATGAAGCGGAGAATGATTCACGTACATACAGCAACGTGAACTTATGATGTCCTCAATAGCAGCTATTGTTACGCGACAGCGTTCCTGCTGTCTGGCAAGCAGTGACTCACGCTGTCCTCTATGCAGATGCTTACGTCTAAGCGTTGTTGTTCTCTTCAGTATGATAGCCTACTAATTCAACTTAGCCTTCTGAAATTTTAGTGTGTGGCGCTTTAGGATGCAGATTTCTTCCGCTTTAGGAGGTGCCAGATTACAGTGTAGGAGGCGGTTGTCTTCTGTTGTCATCAAACAAGTTGTTGATGCATCTAATCCATCGTTCGAGCTTCTCTTTTTTCTCAAATAGGAGAAAAACCATCCTCGTTTTCTACACAACCACTAACGGTTCCGCGTTTCCTTATTCCCGACGCTTTCTTTATCTGCGAATGCATCGCACGCGTATGGTGTCTTCTATTTAGATCCTCAATGATCTTGCATTGCGAGTTGAAATACTCTTCCTTTGCTTTCCGACATTCGGTCCGAATTTCTTTATCTATCAGCTTGTACATTGTTGCATTATCAGCTTGTAGAGTTACAGTTTCACCTATTACGTACAAAGATTATTATCGAAGTTATCATCGTTCAACAAAATGGGTGCCCTCAATAAGCATCTAAAAGCACTAAAAGACATCCATTACCGCAGCAAAAGCAAAGTGATCGATTGCAAGTGCATTAGAAAACTTTACAAACCTAAACGCAGAAATCCAGATGATTCTTCTAATTCGATTTAGCTTTGTCACCATCACGTTGCAAAGTAGGAAATATACCTAGGTAATTATGGTGCTATATAATGCATGATTTTGTAAGGCTTTCCATGTCCACAAGTTAATAAGTTCCACGAAGATGGACGGTGAAATGCTCCTATCTCAATGGTATTACATGACAAATTAGACGGCCTTAGTTAAGCAATTAAGGGCGTCTAATTTGGATTTGGGGATATATAAACGACTTTCATAGAGAAATGACAGGTAAAATATCGGCGGACAAACCTACTTACTCAGTAACAATGTAGGAATCCCATATTAGATTTCAAGGTAAGTAATGTACAAATCAGAGGCCGCGTTAGCGGCCGACGATTTGTCCATTACTTACCGAGAAATCTCATGTGGTATTTCCATTGTCTACTTAAATACATCTACATCTATCCATAGACTTCCTGTAACAGAACATTCTTCTGCAATTTAGAAGTCTATGATCTTAGCAATAACTTCTATGTTAAAGTATTGAAAAATGACGGCAGGGTAATGTCATTATTCCTATATCATTGCACCATAGATTTAGAAATACAAGTAGACAATGGCTATTGTAGTGAATACTATGCGGTTTTATTTCATTGATGCCTGCCCAGAGCCGGCAACAATCGTCGTTGTTGCTGGCCACTGAAACACCCCTATCTATGTATGTAGCCAGAAACTTTCAGACTTCTACATGTGAATGAATTCACTACAATTGTAATCATGCCTAGCTTTTACATGTGCACGCATTCACTACAATAGTACCCGTTAGATCGCCCACCCGCGTAACGAGTTCGTGACGAAGCTGGGTAGCGGGAAAACTTCGTGAAGCATGAAATGACTTCAGACGCATTCTGTGCTCACTAGGACTACTTCCTTCGATAGCAGGTTGACACTGAAGTGTTTTTAGATCATTTTAAAATAAAAAAAATTGGTCGGGCAGAGGTCGGAATTTTAGTGGGATAACGGTGGTCGCCGGAAGATATATGCATTGAGTTCGGGCACCCGGCTATTACTGTACACACGAAGCATTCCCGTCCACTTAAAATTTTCTGTTATTATTTGAATACCAACTGAAAACTTTGAGAAAACAAGCATTTCTCTCCACAATTTGTACATTTTGAAGAATATACTGTAAGTGGTAATTTGATTAGCCGTGGCTTGTACCCATTGTCGCTTCTAAATGATTGAAATGCTTCAATTAAATCAAGAATTACTATTATAAAATTTCCGCTGTTTTTCAGTCATTTCACATCACTTCACAGATAAATGGCATCTCACATTGTGGTCTCATCACAGTGGTGCGACAGACGCTTTGTAGAGCTGCAAAAGTATGTGGTTCATATGAATGGCTGGTGTTATTTCTTCGCATAATTTGTAGCCGAACCTAAAATTTTCCGCAATTCTGAATCATTGCCAATTTAGGCAATATAACCGCTGACCGAAGTACTTCTTGGCTAGAACACTCAATCTTATCAAGGAGTTGCATTGGCTCGAGCTGGAATTGTATAATCATCTATGCGGAACAGCAACCTTGCACATTGTGGAAATCAATGCCTTCAACTAGAAATGATTTTTGTCTTGCTTGAGTAGTCAGAATCTGAGATATAATGCCGCTATTCCTTAGTGCCGGCAAATGTTTCCCCGATCAATTCCAAGCTCTAAAGTCGTGTGAAAATTGTAAAAATATATTTCTTCCGTGTAATACAATTAAATCAGCTGTGACAGTTCGAATTCAATTATTTTGGTCATTAAAAGAAAAGCAGATAAATAATATAATTGAGAAAAGTAGCAATTTTTGACAGAAAATTGATGCTTTTTGATACAACGCAAAACATCTAAATAAGTGAAAACTCCGTGGATCTGTTTTGCTCTCATTAATCAAAAATTATTCAAAATTGTAATATAATTTGTTACTTGACTTTTCACTTCATCTGCTTAAGTACGCTTGTTCGTTTCCTGGATTTTTCTAATTCTTTAGCCGCCGAGGTTGAATTCCCGTGGCGAGGTAGAATTTGATCATGAATATTGATGCACCTCTTCTCAATAGTCTTGCTCATAGAAATGGTACTTACTCTATGGTCGTGCTTTTCTCTCTAACCCTCAGTTCAAAAAAGTAATACCCAAAGATATGATTACCCTTCTGCAAAAATATAATGTTCTAGTGATGTAGGTGAATATACCTGCATCGTTGCATCTCAACACTGCTGAAGAATTGCCTAAATGCTAATTCATTCATCGAGGAAAAGCCTATATTATCAAACCAGAATAAAACTCTATCTGGTTATTTAAAATAATTTTGTTTAAACATATTCGGTTCCTCGCAGATACGAATTTAGGCAGGCCACCCGTCTGTCGAGAGCAAGCATGCAGAGCTGGAAAGCACGTATTCTTCGACTCTGAGATTTATTGCTGTATTTTCATCAATTGTCCGCTGTCACTTTCTCCTTTACGAATGTGAATGAATGCAAGGCATAACTGGAAAACAGATTTTATTCAATTCGGTGAGATTGATTACTGTATTGTCATCCACTATCTGCTGTCATTCCTTGATAAATTTGTGACATCTGTAATTTACCTCTGTCAAGTGTACAAAGTAGCACTCAGTATGGTTTGTGCTTGAGGTAGGCTATCGCATCTAATTAAGTGAGCTTTGTCTGTGCAAATCGTTGATAGCCGGTTGCAGATGAATAAATGTTCTCTATTTCGCTCTAAACTTCCCACTTATTGCATGGAACTAGTTAGTGAGACTAATAGGAACCGCCTGAAAATGATTGTCTTCCAAAAGAGTATTTTCATCAGGAGAATGAGTTTTTCTCCTTTCCTTATTTTTTCTGTTCATTAGTCCAGTCCAAACTCGCTCTACAATTTTATTTAATAGTCATTGTGTGATCCTTCAGTGGTGATATTTACATATTCTCACACAAGGTGAATATTCATAATTGCTGAGTTTTCATGCTCTTCTCTCAAGCAGCTGCTTGAGTGGATAATATAGACCTTACTTATATAGCTGTAGCTCTGCATAACTATTGACTATTAGATTGTGATCACACTTTCAACTGTCACGGTGACATTCAGATTATTTGGAAGTGTGATTGAGTGGGCCAACTGTATTAGTAGTCCCATCATGTAATATCATCTTTGTAAATAAAAAATTGTTAGTGAGCACATAAGTAACTTGCGGTACCCAAGCCTAATGCAAATTAGCATAGAATCTGCAACTATAGGCCTATCTTTTATTTAGCCTAATCGAAGTCTCTAGGTTTCTCACTCGTTACTCATACCTGGACATGATTGCGATTTTCATTTTATAAAATAATAGCGTGTAACCGAGATAGTAAAAAGGATGGAACTTAAAAGCCGGTCATCGAGAATTTTTCAGAATCTGACCGGTGTGGTGATTCCAACCAAAAAAATTACATGCGAATAGACAGTTACCCACAGTGAGGTTATCCGCACGCAACTTTGCGTGGAAATAATTTGTAGGCGCGTTTGTTCCGACGCCAAATTGTTTGGAAAGACCTTAACTGAATACTGATAATTAAAATATATGGTAAATTATGCATATTTTCATGTTTTTGTGATTACCTTTTCATTGACAAATGGGACTTTAAGACTTATCTATTAAATTCATCTACAGTGCAGTAAAAATTGAGTGTTTTGTTAAAGAAAACGATCGTTATTCCAACGTAGCGTGCAAATTCCCTCACTATTGGTAGTTGGCTATTCACACTTCATTTAGCGTCGGAATATTTATATGGCCGAATCCGATAGTAGAAGTTCCCCATAAAACCATCTGTTTCTTCGAAATATCTGAAAATGAAAAGTCGCTGACATAAGTCATCCGTGTAAGGGTGTTTCCTTAATTTCATAGCAAATTTGGAAGTCCATCGCTGCAAGATTCGACAGGTTGACCTTTTTTTGACGAAAATCTCTCCGTTTTGAATTTTAGGATCATGGCTCACAAAAATTTGAATAATAAATAAGAACTGACTGGACAGTGATATTTTCGGTTTGAGATAGTGCATGCAATTTCAGTAAATTTAGTATGATAGATCACAATTTCATTGATACTTAGTTCTGAACAAAATACGTTGTTCTGGTTGTTTAATATTTAAAAGGTGTTTTCTCTCAATGGCCATCTTTTGCAGCACATTAATAATCTGGTAGCTTAACTTTCTCAGTGTCTAGCGATGTAGGTTTAGTTGGCTAAGAAATTCATAAATTGAAAGAATGATGTAGGCCTGCGTAGGTTCTCTGTTATTGGATTCCATTTTCAATTAAAGGATGCCATCAAATCACATCATTTAGTACCATCAGGATTATTTCGCAGTCGCCTTTTATTAATTCTTTGAGCCACTGCTAGCTGAGCTCGAAGACTCTGGCCTATCTTCAAGTAAATATTCTATACCTAGGTTCAGGATTCACCAAAAACTAATTGAAATAGTTGGATGACAGCAATCAATTAACTGTAATCATCTTATGTCAGCTATCAATTACTTGGAATCACATGATGTCAGCAATCAATTAATTGGAATTTTTTAATCACAATTTGATTAGATTAATTCTTGATTTTAATTTTCGACTTAGATAAAAACTTGTGCTACACCTATTTAGGCTGCATACATCGGCAGATTGTGCAAGTCGTAAACTGGCTTATTATCAATTTGGGCGGTGACTTTCTGCATGAAATACATGTTGCTAAATTCTTAGTCGGAGTGACTATTCAAACTAGAGGACAAGAAGTCGCGTGCCTAGATTGACATAAATTTAAGATTTAATGACATAATATAAGATGGGTAGACTAATAATCTTAATCACTGAATGTGTTATGATGGTGAGTGTAGGCGGCATTGCAAGTTGGCATTCAACTAAATAACTTCATTACAAATCAATCAATGGATAACAATTATTGACAGACTGCAATCAATCAATTGCAATTTTTCTGTAACAGCCATTAATTGGAATATTTGGGTTACAGTAATCATTGTGACCAATAAATTGCAATGCAATTAATTTTTGGTTTCCAGTCTGTACTTCAATTTTTTATAATTAGATAGGGCAATGATGCTAAACCGAACAGATTCATAGCATAGTTGTAATTGATAGTTTCACTTCTGTCTTATATTTTAACATGAAAGTGTTCAGATGATGCTTGAAGTATATATTTGTGAATTTATTTGAATCAATTGATAAAATGCTTGTAATACAGTGCACGGTTATGAAGCCCATAATCATGTGGCTACATTGCGATGCAAGATAGCGCGAATATGATCTTAAAATATCAATTGATTAAAGGGTACATTTTCTATAGGAAACTATCGAAGTACTGTTGAAATTTATATCACATGTCTCAAGACGAAGGATAATTGAGATGGAGTTCATACGATACTGGAACACAACCTAGGGTTGGAAAAAATTATTGGCAATTTAAATGGTCTCATTTTTTTTGCTGAAAATCAATTGACTGAATTGGATCACATGAGCAATCAATTAGTTGACAATAATTGCAATTATTTTTTATCATTGCCAAATCTAGGTAGATCTTTCCGCTGTTGACGGACACTTGATTGATTGACATTTAGAACGTTAGTTCCACAGCACACAGGTCTACGAAAGTGCATTAAAACACTTGCAGAAATAGAATTTGCAACCACAAGCATACATTTTCTGCACCACTATGCTCGTTGAACTAATTTGCATGATAAACCTGAAAATGTTCTAATAGCAATATCAAGCAATGACTGATAATTAATATTCATTGCATTTTTATAATATATATGCACAATATTTTTCGGTTCAAACACTGTCACTGACCATCGTGACCTTAATTTGACTTTTATCTAAGAGTAAATATGAAGCATTTATATTTACTAGTTAGAGACTTTCAAATTAAAGTTTAAATGAATGGTGTAGATTACTAACATCAAGCTTCGCATTAGGCTAACATCAAACATTTCTTCGCTTCAAAAACGAGTATACCTACAGAATATCACATCATCGACTGTGTAGACCTATTAATTGTACATTATAACTTGCAGTAATCGTTCAATAAATCGCTTTTTTTGCTTGTGAATAATTGCAATTAATTGGAATAGTTGGCAGCTGATCCAATCCATTAATTGAATTGAAGATGGTTCATCAATCAATTAATTGCAGTTAATTTCAAATAAATCAATTTTCTCCTTCCCCTGCAGTGGACTACTTTTTGCATTGTTATATTATATTAAAATAATTTCAGAAAAACAGGATAGTGGTTGCAGCTGCAGACTAATGATCAACTAAACCGTAATGTCGGACATATTGTATGTATTGTTTCATCTCTGAAGCTTCTAGTGTTCTGATTGTATCCTTGATCGTTGTAGGCTTATGTATGCACGATTAAGGTTAAGCATAGCCTATGCATTACGTAATAATGATGACGTGATATAACTTCATTTCAGTCTGATAATTCATGCAATATTATGTTTTTTAATTAGTTGAAGTAAATTGTGGACTCTAAGGTCAATGTCTACTCTACCTTACTTGGGGCTTGACTGTGTTGACAGAGTCAGACTTTATTCTGGCTGTGACCATTTGGTCCGGATGCCCTTCCTGACGACTTCCTATGACACCTTGGCTCGACCTCTGGACCGAAAGATCGCTAGCCAAGCACTTAGCCACCGTGCCACGTAGACCACCAATATTTAATTTCCAATAATAATCCCTGTACTAGTAGAGAGGATTATCTTTTAATGACAACATGAGGCTATTTTGACTTAGGAAAGATAAAAGTAAAAAGCACAATTATCATTCAATAAGTGGACATAGACCGTGCAGTTGCAAACTGCGTGAATATCTAAAGTGTTAATTTATGTACGGTATCCCAAAATACTTCCCACCTGCTTAGTAAATCCTGATTATTAATATGTCCCTAACATGTTTTTATTAGCCATCTTGAGTATTTCATAGCATAATGCATGCAATTTCGAAGCAACAAATGTTAGTCAGAATCTTACCTGGAGTGGAGCATAACATGCTCATATTATTTTGAGATGGAGGGGCACATTTTCTATCGAGCCATGCACTGCAATCTCATACAATGTCTTCAGCTGACTTCAGTGACTTGACTGATTTCTCTGGTGCAATGATTCATGCTTTAGAACACCTGAACAACATTCATGTAGTCATTCACTGTTCACTAATTCAGCAATGCATTGGTTCTATCTTCATTCGCTATTTTGATAAACATGCTTATTTTCTCAACACTTCCTGCAACATATCGATTTTATGCAGCATTCCATCGAGGTGCTTTGCTTTGTGACATCAAAAAGGTATACCTAGACCTCTATGGGCATAGTGTGGTCTCATCTGTCAGATTTTGTGATGACTAATCGGCCTCGTGGCTTGTTGTCACTTCCACACGCATGTCAGATACACTAATTAGAGCCTATCTTTCGAGTGCGGTTGGGGCACAGAGTTCGGATTGATAGATATCTGTGTCATCTTGAGCTGACATGAGACATTTCCAGCATGTATTCGTAACTAATACAGATTCAAAGCAGTCATCTGTGAATGTGTCACACAGTGTTGTTGTGTAGTCTACAAATCTAACTCTATGGACTCATCAGAAGGAAAGCGTTCAATAAGCCTATTCAATATTTAATTACATTGGACGTGCGCTGTACCGACATGAAACAGCATCTCTCATTAACGCTACATCATCGTAGCAATGAATTGTAATTGAATTGTGGACGATTAGTCATGAAATGCCCAACGAGCAGTACAGAAAATTCTTGATAAGCTGGTGAGCAACTGGGTTTTTTATAGCATGAGCCTTAGTGTCTTGTCTGAACCTGAAAGATAATTCATTCACAACGATTAGAAAAATTTCATAAATAACACACGAACGTTCTGAAACATTATAGTAGTCCCTTCAATATAATTAGTAAAAACAATTTAATTAATTAATTTAATGGCAGTCCCTCTTTCGACGCTAGAGGGACTACTGTTGAATATTTGAAAAGTGATAAAAATTTCATACTATTTTGGCATGGTATGGTGCAATTTTCATGGATAGAATCGCATTGCTTCATGATGAGAAATGAAGATTGTGTGTCAGAACGTACGTGCGTTATTTACGGAATTGCCCATTATCATTTTATGAAGATCAATGACATGTCAAACCATAAAGATGAAATCACAAAATCACCTGTAGAATCGTTCATAGGCATACTGGAATATCACTCTGCTCACGATCGTTTGCAATGGATTATGATGATCAATCATGGAAAAAAACAAGAATCATAAGTCTGCAGTCATCTTGAGATTGATTTACTTTCAATATTCAAATTTCTTCATTGATATGGATATTATTCTATGGAGGGAAAGTGAACTGCATTCTCCTGAAATGCTTCATGCCTAAAATTTTAGCTTGAGTCTAGCTATCTGGCTGACGTTAGGTGTACAAACCCTGATTATCCGGCGGTTTTGGGTAGATACTGTAAGGTGCTGATGCAGATGTAAACAAAATTAATTTGTCTAGTTTTCAGGGAAGGCAGCAGCATCCTCGTGAGTTTATTCCTATTCCCTATAGAAGTTCGGAGGAGAGCCAAGTGAGATGATGTATTGTAGTTAAAAAAACTATCTTTGTCACAGCGAGTGACTAATGCAAGTGCACTATAAACAACAAATATTCGTTAAAATTAACAGCTAAAATTACTTTCACTGCTGTTTTTACACTCCGAACAGAAAATATCCGTAGAGACGCTCTATCTGATATTAGCGGATTTTAATTGATGTCATCAATCATCCAATTGTAACGTCATCATTTTCATGTTATTTACGAATATTTTCTGTTAAGTTTAGCGGATATATTACTGTAACTGCTGTTTTAGTGGTGTGCAGTTTACAGTGAGACCTACATCAGTAAAGCTGTACGGTGCAAACCTCCCGTATTTAATAGATACAAATAATTCATCGCATTATTATTTATTCATATAAGATGATTTGATAGGGACTGTAGTGCTTTTCACATTAATTTCGCTTTTATCATGGCTTGTATTAAGTTCTTGAAATGTGGTAATGATCCGATTGAAACAAGCTTAATGTAAAAGGTATTATGCAGGCGTCACGGGGATGTTGCTTCTTCTACTGCTAACTGGTTAGTTTATATAATTGTACTTCATCAGCGACATCATCAATGATCAAGCGTTGGTTCGCAAAGCATCTGCACGCATACTTTTGGTACTTATAGTTTCAAAGTGAAGTTTTAACCTAAATCACACTTGTCTACAGTTCGTTCAGAAAACAGAAACCAAGTTCATTGGAAAGCAAACTGTAGACAAGTGTGATTTAGGTTAAAACTTCATTTTGAAACTGTCTTATGTAAGAACTAATGAATTGAGGTAAGAGGCGCATATAAAGACATAAGTAATAATCTCTCCTATAATGTTAGATGCCAAAATTTAAACAAACGTGATAAAATCTATCTAGGCCTAAAGTATGCTTGCAGATGCTTTGCGACATGATTGACGCATTGCTTGTTATTTTAGGTCTACAGAAGCTCTGTTTAATTCATACATTGACTTGAATGTTAATCTCATCATAAGTTTGCATGCTATTTATAATTGATGCTGGCATAGTAAATACTGCTTAATTTAATTTACAAATTTTGTTTCATTTGTGCTTTTATATATAATACATCATGTAATTCTTGCATGGATGCATCCTATACATATCCTTGCTTTTTACGATCGTATGAATCCAGCCTGAAATGTCATTGAAAAATATTTCCTTTTTCAGAGACAATGATTCTCTTATTTCCGGATAAGATTGGGATATCAAACCAAGTAGGCCTATACATGGATTCTACGTGGAACTGTTTGCAAGTGTGAAGGCAATTACTGCACAAGGAATTGTTTAAGTGTTGCCGAACTGCTGTCAAACTTCCCAGGTACTGTTATTTTAGTCAACTATCCCAGGCAGTGTTACTGTGGTACGTGGCTATAATTTCATGAAGATTGTTTCATAAAAAATGGATCACCCTTAAACATCGCCTTAACTTCAACTTTGTCTAACTCCGCCAAACTTGAACGAATTTCTCTGAAATTTGGAAGATATGTCAGTTGTGCTTACTAATATCATTGTTGGAAATTTCAAGCATGAATAATGAGTTGTTTTCCTGTTATAGATAAAAAAGTAGTAGATAATTTGATCTTCATTTAGCAATGTTACACAAAGTCACACCTCACTCTTATAAAATTACATTTGTTTCCTTTGTTATGTAATATGTTGTTCTACAAGCCAAAAGCTATCAAGCAAAACAAAAATAAAGAAAATCGGTCAATCAGAGCCAGTATAGCACCATTATTCATCAACAATAATGTAACTGCTACATATGATTAACTGGACTTCATGTTCCATAGCTTCCTCACTTCGTTGCGGTGGTGTTGGCAGCACTCCTGATTGCTTTCAGCTAGAAATCTATCTCTTACCGGTTGAAAAAAATACAAAGCACAAATGAACAATAACGAGATCGCATTCACAAAAGGCAAAGTGTCAGCCTTGCTAGAACTACTGGACCAATTGCCGCTCTGAACTTCACATACAGCAAGGAACCATGAATTCTGAACGCTATGTGAATGTTTTACGAATGAACATTGGCCAAATGACATATCAACTTGGTGATCCATCGACTTGGTAATGATAATGCTACGTGTCACAGGAGTAGTAGAGTCAACTTATGCAAGTCTCAATTAGGGCTTAGGACATTATCTTGGCCAGCTCGTTCTCCTGATCTGAATCCCATAGAAAATGTATGGAGTATTCTAAAACGTAACGTTCGTCGTTCACTGCTACCTACAGATGGCGTATCACAACTTACGTCACTGTTAAAAAGAGAGTGGAGAAAGTTAGATCAGTCAAAAATCAACGATATCATCGAATCAATGCCTAGACGAATTGGTAGTGTCATTGACAATAAGGGTAGGGCCACAAAATATTAGCTTCTTAAGAACCGTTACTGTATCATAGCTTATCAGATTATATAGGGACATTTAAATATATTAGGGACATGAAATAACATGAAAAATGCTTTCTGTATCATACTCATGTTTTATTTAGTCAAATTTTAGGGTGATCCACTTTTTATGAAACGGACTGTGACATGTTTGACTTTTCTCCTTAGGTAGGATCCGCCCTGTTGCTTGTAAAAACGGGCTTTCATTTAATCTCCAGCTAAAATACAGAGCACTGGAGATTAAATGAAAGCCCGTAAATCAAGCAGCAGGGCGGATTTTTTTTGGAACCTTCTTCGTGTACACGAGCTCGTACAGGTTACGTGACGGTAGGAACGACACGTTTACCGGGCCGAGTTCGTGTAACGAACACGTACCGGAGGCGGGCGATCTAACGGGATCAGGCCTAGCTTTTTCAAGCATCAATGATCCATACAGCCTCGGCCGCTATGCCTAGGCATGATTGATATATTATTCCTATATTGAGAGAGCAAGCTTTCTTAGACTTCAATAAAAGTCAATCAAACATTTCTTCATCTCTCCATTATCTGTGACTTATAGTGATCATTGTTACTGAGTAAGTAGGGTTGTCCGCCGATATTTCACATGTCATTTTTCGATGAAAGTCGTTCATATATCTCCAAATCCTAATTAGACGGCCTTAATTGTATAATTAAGGCCGCCAAGTTTGCTATGTAATACCATTGAGATAGGAGCATTTTAACGTCCATCTTCGCCAGGTCCCTGATCTTCGCATTCCCAGTGAAAATGACATTGAAGTAGCATAATTTAAATGATAAAGTAAAATGAATTAAGCCAAGCTGCTGATTATATTTTATTATGATTTATAAATTTTCGCCGGTATAACGGCCTGTTCACATATCAAAGAATCTAGGACCTATTTTTTGATATGTCCTAGATTCTTTGACATTGAAGTGATTCCTATGGTTCACAATTTGGACTCGTAGATATCTCAAGCTTTACACACTTCAATGTTCTGAGCTGCATGGGCTATGTAGAAAATTATCATAGATTCAAGTCTTTTGCAGATCAAAATCTTGGATTTTTAATGTCATAGATTTTAAGTTCAGTTACAATGTAAGAATACCATGTTAGATTTCAAGGTATGTATAATGTACAAATCAGAGGCCGCGTTAGCGGCCGACGATTTGTCCATTACTTACCGAGAAATCTCATGTGGTATTTCCATTGTCTACTTAAATACATCTACATCTATCCATAGATTTCCTATAACAGTACATTCTTCTGTAGTTTAGAAGATTCAAAACCAGATACCTGGCCTTTTACTTCATATGTGGTACCTTGATGACGGTGTCTTTTGTGGAAATCGAGATGATATACATAAAGTCTTGCGTTTATTGGACATACATTCGTCTCCAATTGGTCTATCTGTGAATTTGAAGAAATGTGAGCTGTTCTCAAAAGGTGATTTCAGCATGTTTTCTCCAATTATTCCGAGGAGTAATACACCTAATATTATCACTCTTGGTGTGCCAATCGGTGATCAATGCTTTACATCAACTTTTATTGCTTCTCGTCGGGAAAGAGCAGAAGTCCTTCTTCAAAAATTGCCAAGACTTGAAGATCCCCAAGCTGCAATGCCGCTTCGGTCATGCTCCGGATTCTGTAAACTCGCAAATACTGCTCGAGGTACTCCACATTCATTGGCATCAACTTGTTTGAAAGAATTTGACAATGATATTCGTCGAGCTCTGGAAGAAATCGCAGGAATCCAGCTTTCTGACACGTCATGGTCACAGGCACGCTTGAGCATCAATTTTGGAAGTTTGGGTCTGAGATCTCTTTCCGACCATTCAGCTGCTTCATTCATTCCAACTTGCATCTCCGCAACTCAAGAGCCATCCCAACACTTGTGTGAAGCTGTAAATGAATTTAACAGCAATGTGAAATCAGACAATCATCTAAATGTTTCGTCTGTTTTCCATCAGAAACCAAGCAGTATGTGCTATCACAAGCAGTTGACAAATCAAAATTTAACGAGCTCTACCACTGCCTACAATGTACCTCCAGCCCTCCAATTTCGCCTTCTTGCTACATCAACAAAAGATGCATCCTGTTGGCTAAGAGTGTTTCCTTCATATGGTCTTGGGCTCCACCTTGAAGCCAATGAAATGCAAGTATTATTGAAATGGGGCTTGGACTTCCGGTTTTTCCGGAAGCAGCATTATGTCCTACTTGTCCGAAAGGAAGAAACCAAGCTTTGGAACCCTTGGGACATCATGCACTTACTTGCCATTCTGGGCCTAGTGTTGTTCGCCGTCACAACGAGTTGAGAGACTGCCTCTCTAGGTACTGCCAACTGGCTCACTTGGCACCTCAGTTGGAGAAAGGTGGTAACTTGGGGCATGGTCAGAAACGTCCGGCTGATATTCTCTTGCCTTCATGCCACCTTGGTCGTTCAGCGGCGCTTGATCTCACGGTGACTCATCCGCTAAATTCTAACTCATTGATGTCAGCGAGAGTCACCGCAGAGTCTGTCCCTGATTTGGCTGAGGACAGGAAGAGAAGTGAGAACTACTCGAAGTGTGCTGAACTGGGGTGGCACTGTGAGCCGTTAGCAGTTTTCGTTTACGGCACTTGGGGCAAGAATGCTCGGTCAGTCTTCCAAAGAATTGCCTCTCGCCTATCCCTTCAAACTGTGTCCTCACGTGATGGAATAGACAGAGGTATTCATGGAAGACTGAGTCTTTGTTTACAGCGTACTAACGCCTGTGCTTTGCTGCTGCACATGGGGGCCAACGTAGGTGGCCAAGATCTTTGCGATTCTGGACTCCCATCTTAATTTCTTTCAGTTTTGTTTCACTGATTTTGCCTGTTATTGTTTCTTTCAGGATATTAAGGTCATTTTGTAAATAAGTTATATATCTAAATAAGGATAGCTCTGCGGCTCTACAGTTTGTGTAGTAGAAGCTCTTAAGCATGTTCCATTTCCGACTATCTATGATGGAATTAGCATCAAACATTGCATGCATATCAGAGCAACTACGGAAAACAGATATCTTTGATGTACGGGGGCTAAAAGATGCACTAAAATGATAATGTTCATTGAACAATTACTTATTTAACAGAAGAATCAAGTCAAGTCAGAAATGCTTCAACATCAAGAAGAAAAAGAAACATAGGATTGACAGAACTGGTGCGGTGTGCTATCTTATGTCTCATGTGCTGCTTCCACTTCATTAATTGACGGATTCGATGACGATCATGTGGAGCTAAGGCTTCCAATGCCATTCATCCGCCTGATGGAAGCACTCGCATCAAACCTTTGTGTTACAGACAGATGCAATAGTTCCCTTTTACTGTCTATTTTGTCAAACTTTTTGTAGAGCTCTGTTTTTGTGCTTTGATGAACTATTATTAAACTTTCCTTCATGTATTACAATCAGCTATAGCCTAGCTGTTTAATCCAAATAGATGCACATCAATAGTCGACAGGCAATTTTGCATCAGTAGTTTATGTATAATTCGCATGTATTTTTTTCAATTAATAAAGAAATAAAATATGTATTTCTTAACAATTTAGAAGTCTATGATCTTAGCAGTAACTTCTATGTTATAAGTATTGAAAAATGACGGCAGGGTTATGCCATTGCTGCCTGCCCACAGCAGGCAGCAATGTACAAACTGCCATTATTCCTATATCATTGCACCTTAGATTTAGAAATATAAGTAGACAATGCACCTTTCAAATGATCAGCCTAAATCGTCTGGCGCTACGCGCCGAATATATAAATATTAATATAAATAAGGTAATATATCTTCAATAATTGCAATATTCACAGATTTCTCAAGAGTTACATGCAATAGCATTGCATCATTGATTTTGCTACCCTAAAAATCCATGATATAATGCTACAATATCATCGAAAGCAGATAAAAAATGTACTATTATATACTTCTATGATCTATATAGCTGGTCAACTTGTACACTTTGTGGTCATGGAATTCGAATTTGTAATTTCAAAGCTATTGAAATCTCTGCCAACCAGTCATATTTTGCATACTGAGATCGGACAATATTTCATGATAATTCCCAATTTGGCGATAGTCATGATAATTCCTATTGCTATTTTATTATTTACGCTATTACAATATGTAAACAACAGTCCGGATGTAATCGATGGCTCAGAACCCTATTCACACAAAAATCTGGAGTTAGCGAACTATTTTAAATTTAGGGAACCACTTAAAGAGAGTTCAATTCTTATTTCGGCTTCTGCTGAACAATTCCCTGTCAAATCTCAACTTCAAAGGATTTGTTACAATATTGACTCTCATGGACATAATTACACCAGATGCCATTGGATTTTAGAAAATCCTTCACCACCAGGCCACAAAAGGGTCTGGTATGTGAAGAGAATGATACGCGACTTTTTTCATCAGAAAATCAGAAGAATTGGTCAACTTAGAGGGATTGTCAATCATACAGAGCTTACTCTGACTTTCAAAAAATATACTATGGAGCAATGTTTCGCTGGTTGGAATAGTGAATGTGCTACACCAGAACAGCAATTTTGGAAAGAGCTTGAAAACGATAATGATTGGGTTTTGCTGTCTAAAGACACGATTACATTTCTGCAATTTAGCTGAAAGCTCATTTTTAAATCTCAATTGCTTAAGTTCATCAAAGTAGTAAGCAAGTGACAAACACTCGACCGGCGCCCCCCCCCCCCTGGAACGGTAGAGTGTCGTGGTCGGCCGCCGTGGTGCTTCGGGTCTGAGTCCCCCCCCCCTCTGGAACGACAGAGGTTGTGGTCTGTCGTGGTATGCCGGCCAGGTGGGTTCACGTTCACAACATGTTCGCTGACTCCCCCCCCTCTGCAACGACAGAGTGTGAGACTCGGGTGAGTTGGTCCGACCGCCTGGTTGACGTGGGCGACCGTCTAGGTTGACGTGGGCGACCGTCCAGGTTGACGTGGGCGACCGTCTAGGTTGTCGTGGATGGTGAAATGGCTGCCAGATTCGGATTCAGCGTAAAATTCTGCATCTGTGGTGTGATTTCCAGCTCAATCGGCGAGAAAAAATTTTTCTTCAAAATTTTAACAGAGTTAAAATTTGGGACGTTTTGGTGTGTAGCGCCCAAGCGAAGCATCGGATGGGAAAACGGAGGCCAGATTCGGATTCAGCGTGAAATTCTGCATCGGTATGGTGAGTTTCAAGTCAATCGGAGAGAAAAATTTTCGCTGACGTCCCCCCCCCTCTGGACAGCTTGCTTCGATTTTGGCTTCTAGTGGACGGATTTTGTCGTGCGATAGCTCGTTTGAAAGCTAAGAGTGAGACAAATTCAGTGAAAGAATCGGCTTGTTCCTATCTGTCTTCATTTAGATGTGAGACGCCATTTAAGATTTTGGGACATTGGCGAAAAACGACAGAGTTAGAATTTGGGACGTTTTGGGTTCTAGCTTCAAAACGAAGCATCGGATGGGAAAACGGATTTCAGATTTGGAATCAGCTTGATGTTATTGTCCAATGAGGATCATCATCCAATGAGAATCAAGCATTTCTTTATAAATAGCGAGCCTTCCACAGTGAGAATCATTCCATCGTTGAATCACACGAGTGACGGACGCACATTTTCTCTCTCTCTCTAGTTCCCTGTTCTATTATCCAACTAAAATGGTAAGTCGCTACTTCCCTCCCTCTCCTCCCTTGAACGTAAACTTAATACAATCTTTTTTCATTTTCAGGCATCTACTCCATCTGCTGCACTAGTAGGACAAAATGGCGGTCAAACGTTACAAGGTTCGCTACGGTCAGATCATCTACAACTGAGGCCAATGGAAGAAACATCCAAGGTACATAATCCTACACCTCTACAGCGAAAATTTAAACAAGCCTTGCGTTATGATGATCATAGCGTAGTACTCCAAACGGGAATGCTCCCTTCCACGGATGTCAAGATAATGCACAATCAGTATGGGGACTACATACTGATCCCCGTGAGTCCGTACATTCGCCACCAACTTGATATTATTGAGGAGTACGTGACATTAAATATGGACATTCCTACTCCTCTTGCTCAAGAGTGGAAGGCGAGAGATGACAAGGATACTCCCGATAGAAAGATTTGGGATGGTAATCACATTTGCCTACCGGTATCACATTGGTGTACTTACTATAAGAAGGATGGAGATCATTCAATACCCATCAGATGTGATGAGCTCGGAGAAGGTACTTGGGATATCCTTTTCAAAGTGAATGGGCTATATTATGGTCGACACAAGGATAATAAAATAGCCTCTCTCTCCATGCATATGGAATCCATCCTATATATTCCAAAACCACCCAACGTGGACGACATAATTGATCAAATCCTTAACAGCAGTGGTACGAAGCGCAAGTCGGAGAAGAATGCTACATCAAAACGCAAATCAAAGAAGGAGAATTACTAGTCCTTTCCTAACTCTACCCTATGACAATTCGCTTATGTGCTTTGAGTGTCGTAGACGTGGTCTTATTAGATACATTTTACTTCTTCGTTGCCATCATATCATTTGTGTATTTTGTCGTGAAAAGCATCGATGTAATTCTTCATTTTGTGATATGTTATAGAACGTTTCCTTAGATGTGTAAATTTCCGTTTTAGGCTTCTATCATCATTTTTATGGATTGTGAGGGTGAACCTGTACAGGAGCTCAGTGCTATTGCTATGAACAATTGGACATATCAGATTGTTAGTGTCTATCATCAACATGCCAACTGCGATCCCAATGTTGATCAATGGGCGAGAAAACACATTCATGGACTTAATCTGAAATATTTGCAAGACTATGGCTTTTCTTGTGAAAGTGCTCTTCTTATTGACTTTAAACGATGGTTAGCTGCTTTCAATGTTATACGCATCTTTTGTAATAATCCTGGTAAGGAGAGGAAAGTATTTCCTAATCTAATCATTGATGATATTTTGCTCCCGCCTTGGGATAGTAGAGTGAATCAACATTATCATGAAGTCACGAAACGTTTTAAGGATTTGTGTGTTCCTATTTTGTCTGTTCGTTGTAGTAGCTACGTTCATAACCAATGCTTCTTTCCTCCTTACCTCAACACTGCCAAAGTCCTGTATGGTTATCATTGCTCGCTGTATGATAGTTATCAGCTGTATCTATTTTATCTCTTTCAAACCATTGATTTATAATGCATGCTTGTTACCGTTATTCAATAAATGTTACTATGAGAAGAGTTGTTGTTTTCATGCAATGGATGGGTTAGTTAAAGGGCGATCATGTCTTTCTCAAACGACTGCGGAACATTACGTTTTCATAGGCAAAGTTTAAAAGGAGCTGTTCAAGATTATGTGATAAATTTTCATAAAGATGAGACCGACATCGAAGCAGTGGTCGATGATGCTAGCACTCTATTTCTAGAGTTAATGAATACATTCTCTGATAGCATTGTCATGGCGCGATTAGTTGCGAAAATTAAGTTTAGTCATTTTGGAAAGGAAGAGGTGGAAAGTCGCTCTTTCCATTTTGCTTCTTATTCAATGGAAGTGGTAGATCACCCCGAAGAATTTTTTAAAAGACATATGATAAAAATTGCTGAACGTCTTAACGCATTTAACCATCATGGTAGCAGTCTAGTGATTGAAGCGATTTCAGATATTCACATTCAACTTTCCATAAAGAAAAATTGAAAATGCAGTGGTACTTGATTGTAGCACAACTGGTTTTCGAGCTATGTCTGCTCACTCTCGAAGTATATTCCTTCTGTACATGCGTCTATTATTTAGAAAAGGCTAGCAAATTCATATCTTCAAAAAGACTTGCTATAGACATCAGTAACGGTGAAACTATGTGTTGCGATGTATGTAAGCGAAAGGATGGAAATGAAAAGCGCATCTTCAAGAGATGTAAGCATGCTTTTTGTCAACGCTGTTTCATACGTAATTGCATTCAACTTTGCCAATGTAACCACTGTGACATTGCTCATTTCGAGTGTCACTTATGTCGCAATAGTTAGTACCTATGCAAATGTGGTAAAGATAGGTTTTAGCAAAGACTAACACGGAAAATGGCGAAACGTAAAATGACGAAACGTAAAAGTCAAAAGTTTTCTTCAGCCATTCAAGCTCTCCGACGAATGAAAGCAAATCAGCGATACAATGCTATACGACATGCTAACGATAAATTCATTTGTGAAATTATTTCTCATGTGAGGAAGTTGAGGACGAAGAAATTAGCGCCAAAACAACGAAAGTTACTTAAACGATATGCTACGAAATTGCGTTTCATCTCCAATCCTAAAGTCGCCCTTCAAAGAAAGAGGAAAACTCTAACACAAAAGGGCGGTTTCCTTTCAGCAATACTTCCAATGATAGCTCCTGCCGTGGGCAACCTATTGGGAAATATCTTTGGCTCTAAGCGTTAATTATGCAAATGTTGAGTCTCAAAGTAATAAAATGGATTTCAGACTTCAATGTGATAAAGTTCTGACTGTATCAGGTCCATCTCATGCAGGTAAAACTGTTTTCACGCTGAATTTATTGGATAAAAGAAGGGAGTTGTTTAAGGAACCTATCAATCGAGTGATTTGGTGTTATGGTATTTATCAACCGTCGCTGTTTCAGGAATTGCAAAGTCGCAACTTTATTCGACATGAAGGAATTATTCCAGTGGATAAACTTCAGTCTAATGATGTTGTTGTATTGGATGATTTATTAAAGGAAAGTAAGAATTCAAAAGATGTTACAGATATGTTCACTCGCGCAGCACACCATAAAAGGTGTTTTATCATCTATATTACACAAAATTTGTTTCCTGATGGAAAAGAAACTCGTACACGAAACCTGAATACACACTATTATGCTATTTTCAAGAATCCGCGAGATAAAAGTCAATTTGAAATTTTAGCGCGACAAGTTGCACCCAGAGGATCAAAAGCCTCAATTGAAATTTTTCAAGCAGCTACTGAAAAACCATACGGTTACTTATTCATTGACTTTACGCAAGAGTGTCCGGAAGAATTTAGATTTCGAAGTGATATTTTGAAAACTCCCATGATTATCTACAAACTATGAGTTCTTATTCTCGCATGATTGTTATTCCTCAGGATGAATATGTACAATTGACTGCCATGCAGCAAGTAAAGCAACCTCTTGCAAATCAAATGTATAGGAAAGAAATAGATTATCAGCAAAATGTTCACATCAAAGATCCACATCGTGCTGTATTATTACAATCGGAAACTGTTGAGCAATTGAAAAACTTGAAGAATAAGATGCGCGACTCTGTATCGACTGCAACACCTTTGGCATCTCGCGCACATGCCATATCTCTTTTCAACAGTATTGAACCCCATCTCAATGTAAATGATAGAGGAGAAATCATTACAGATGAAAATAAAGTGATTGATGCTTCACGTTATGAAGACTTGATTCAGTATGCGACACGTAGAAAGCGCCGTCAGGGCTATGTTCCACCTGGTTGGTCATACTTTCTTAAACTATTGAAAAAGCATAATGTGCCAAAATTTGCTTTAAGTAATGAGACATTGAAAGAACTTGATTCAACAGTGGCTACTACTCCAATGCTTCAGGCGATGAAAATGCCAACAAATTGGTTTAAGACGTCACCTGCTACATCCCCTCCCACACTCACTAAGCAAACAAGAGGAAGAACTCGACGTAGATCTACATCGCCACTAAAACTGGTAAAAGGAAAACGTAAAACAGCTCCTCCTAGGAAATACATGTTCTCAGACTATTAATATGAAGCAGATGTGTTGCTTGCCATGTAATGAGCCGCCAGAGGTGAATGTCGTTGTCACTTGCACTTGCTGCGCCAGCTCTCATAATGAAACCCCTAAGCAATGTGAACACGATCGCAAAACCGCTAAAGCTAAATGCTGCAGTTGTTGTAAATGTAGAAAGGCAAGAAAACAAAAAGATGAGAAGGAGGAAAAAGAGTCAGCCGTCATCGACTGAACGTTTGAAGTCAATCTATTATGATGTAAAACATCCGGCAGGATTTGCATCTATCAAGAAATTATCAAAAGCGAGTGGTCTTCCACAATCACAAGTGAAACGATGGTTAAAGGGTCAGGCTACCTATACACTCCACAAACAAGCGAAAAAGAAGTACCGCACCCGCCATTATATTGTTCATGACATCGATGAACAGTGGCAAGCAGATTTGTGCGATGTTGCCTCCATTTCAAAACATAACTCGGGCAATAATTTTATTTTAACCGTCATTGATATTTTCTCGCGTTATGCGTGGGCTCAACCTTTAAAAACTAAAGAAGGGAAAGGAGTAGCAAAAGCATTCCAAACAATTTTTCGAGAGGGTCGTATTCCAAAAAGAATTCAGAGTGATCAAGGAAAAGAGTTTGAAAATCAGCATGTGACAAGATTATTTGAGAGGCATGACATTGAGTTGTTTAGTGTAAAGAGCGCTTATAAAGCTGCACTCGTTGAACGTTTTAATCGCACATTAAAAAATCGCTTGTGGCGACATTTTACTGCCAACTTGACACAAAATTGGGCAAAGGTTCTACAAGATACACTCCATGCCTACAATCACTCTATCCATCGTTCTATTGGACTCAGACCAGTAGATGTAAATGCTGACAATGTAGATAAAGTGCGCGAATCATTCCAACGTAAACGCACTCATGTGAAAAGTGATGTGAAAATTGGCGATAAAGTTCGTATCTCAAAAGTGAAAAGTGTTTTTGCTAAAGGGTACCTTCCGAATTGGACAGAGGAGGTATTTACAGTATCAAGGATTAATCAAAAAGACTCTCCGACCACCTACAAGTTGAAAGATTACGATAATGAAGAAATTGAGGGTAGCTTTTACCGCGATGAGATTGAGGTAGTCACTGAAAGTGAAACATATTTGGTAGAGAAAATCATTCGATGTAAAAAAACGGCAAGGTGAAGAATGGTGTCTTGTTAAATGGACTGGTTATCCTTCAAGTATGAACTCTTGGATGCGTCGTGCCGACATCTTTCATCTAAGTGATCGACAGTGATTCATGCAAAGTTGTAACTAACAATGTTTAGGGTTTGAGCTATGAATCCAACTGCCTCATTTTATTCACGACCCTCCTATGTAAGTGGCGGAGGACAAATTTACATCGGTGCTCGCCGCCAACGTGGAGGTAGCATACTTGGTGCACTGAAATCTGTTGTAGCACCTCTCATATCCAATGTCGGTAGATCTTTAAAACGAAATGTTTTAAGTAATGCCGTTGGCTTTGCTGGTGATGTTGCTAGTGATCTTTCCAGAGGTAGAAGTTTTAAGAGCAGTTTGTTGAATCGTGGGAAGGAACGCGGTTTAAAAACATTGAAGCAGACCATTGCTGGTGTTACTCAAGGAAAGAAATCACCTAAACGAATGAATAAAGGAAGGAGGAAACATCGCGGAGCTGGTAAGGTGCGATCTTCAGTCAAAAGGCATTCACGCAAACGTCGCAGAGGCTCTAATCATTCATCAGGCGCTCAACGACGACGCTGCTATAACTTCTAATCATGGAGTGTAAAACTTCCGGTTTTTGTTTGTTCGATCAACAAGCCATACAGACAGATATTCTTAGTTCAAGTATTGTAGATTATCATCCTCGAACAGCTGAGAATGCTGGCCCCATTGAATTTGTTATTCCTGGTGGTAGTGATGACTACATAGATTTGAGTTATGCGATGCTTGATTTGAGGTTTAGAATTCAGCAAGCAGATGGAACTGCTATTGACGATGCACATAAAGTTGGACTGAACAATTTACCATTGACTACATTACTTCGTGATGTTTCTCTAACGATTGGAGAGCAGCAAGTGGAAGGTGGTCAAAGCGATTATCCCTATAAATCATATTTCAATCATGTATCACAGTTTCATCCAGCAGCACAAAAAAGTCATATGGAAGCCATGGGATGGTACAGAGATGAAGCAGGAAAATTTGATGTTGAAACAAACAGTGGCATTGTAAAGCGATCTGCTATGATTAAAGATAGTAGAGTATGTCAGCTATATGGTCCGCTGAATTTAGACTTCTTTAGACAGTCAAAGTTTTTACTGTGTAATACCAGCATGCGACTCAAGCTGACATTGAATAAGCCTGAATTTGCGCTGAATGCATTTGCTAAAGTTGACAATTTTAGAATTCATGTGGAAGATATTACACTTTACATTCGTCGAGTAGTACCGAATCCAAGTGTCATTAGAGGGCATGCTGAAGGCCTTAACCGCCAAAATGCCATTTACCCCATTCAGCATACAAAGCTTCTCACCTTTACAATTCCGAAAGATCAAAAGAGTTTCATGAAAGATGGCCTCTTTCCATCGGAAGCACCGAAGCTCCTCATGGTGGCAATGGTTGAAAATGATGCATTTAATGGTAATATAAAGAAGAATCCTTTCAATTTTAAACACAATCAGTTAAGTGAAATTGCTTTACGTGTAAATGGTGTGAGTCATCCTGGTCCACCCTACAAACCAGATTTTGCTTCGGATCAATTTATGCGCAGTTATGTTGATTTTATGGATGTTTTTGGCTTTTACAATACGGATGACACCAACGGACTGACTATGAAAGAGTTTAAGAGTGGATATACTATTTATGCATTTGATTTGACTGCTGACAGCGATATTAGTGCACCCTATCGTCAAGCGAACGTGCCTCATAATATTCGTTTGGATTTGACGTTCAAAAGAACACTACCTGAGACGATCAATGTATTAATTTATGCAGTCTTCGATTCAAATATTGAAATTACAAAGTATCGTGACGTGATTCTTCAGTATAATCGTTAATGAGTTGGTTGACTGCTGACGATATTAAGACTAAAGTGCAGCGTAATGCAGACGAAGCGACGTTGAAAGCTTTCGATAATGTCTATTCACTCGATACCTTACCACCTGCAGTAAATCACTATCCCATCTTTATTGTGCTAAACACTCATTCACAGAATTTAGGCGGTGAGCATTGGAAAGCGATCTTTATTGGAGAAGACCGACGTGGTGAACTATTTGACTCTCTTGCTCAACCTCCAAATATACCAACACAGCAGTGGTTGAGAAAACATACGCGTCAATATCAGCGAAATGAACGCATACTACAACATCCACTTTCATCAACGTGTGGTGCTTTTGTACTGTACTTCATCTTAAAACGTTTACATGTATCTCGATTTGCATCTATTATTCAAAACTTTTCATGTAATCCATCCTCTAATGAAAAAATGATTTGTAAGTTCTATCATGATTTGAAATAAAAACATCATGTTGGAAAAATTGTTTTTTATTTTACAATCCGCTGGGTACGTACATACTCAATGAGATAGTCTAGGATCATATTTGCTTGTACATGAGATTTTAGTCCAGTAATGATCACTTTACTATTATGAAAGATTGCCACATGCACAGGTAACCAACAACTAATGAGAGCTGCAGGAAAAAGTTCGGGTTCATAACACAAACTGTAACTGCTGGTACGAATCTTCAAAAATGATAGACTGTCACTCAATTGAGTAGAGATCACCATATTGTCCACAGTCAGATTCGACATCACACACCTCTCCCTCTTCCATATCCGACGTAGTAGTCTTTGTAGCTCTAAGCGCATTGACTGCGCCGATGAATGAGAAAGGGCGCCGAGAATCTGTACAGTCCCATTTGGGAAGAGTTGAAGATTTCGTGAATTGTTCATCTTCACCACTAACATTTGAGGACGGCCCGGGTAATACTTGCTGTTTGGAAGCTGTTGGTGTAATGTTGTGAGATCGATTTTGGTGTAGAGTCTGAAGCGACGGAGAATGTTGACGATGGTGTAGCGATGGCGCTTCATGATGAAAGAATGAGTAAATTGAGCGATGTACCTTCCTTTTATACTTTTCCCAACTACCTTGATGAAATGTGAAGTTAGTATGAAGTTGGGAATGATAGAGTTGAATTCGCCGATTGTTGACGCGCAGCCAGATGCGATTTCCAATACGTGAATGTCTTTTCATATAGAAGTATTTCAAGTCCTTCATGATATGATGTAGAGATTGAAAATGACGATAAGATAAAGCAAACTCTCTTCTCACATTTCCAGTTAAATCTTTGAAATAGACGTTTCGATCATGATCCGTTTCAATACGTTGTAGGGAATCTAATTTCCAACTCATGATGCGTGGTAGTCATGTCTGATTAAGATTTGCATAGTAGGGCGATGAACTCACGACGAATAAATGTCATGATGGAGCGATGTATATATCTTCTATACTTCTCCCAATTGTATTTGCGAAATGAGAAACAGTTTGCGGAATGAGAATGGTAGATTTGAATTTCATTTCTGTAATGTTGAAGCCAAACTTGATCACCCAAGGAGATGAATCTTAATGTTTCAAAATATTCCAAATCCCTCATGATATCATTGAGGTTGACAAATTGTCGCCATGTTAATGTAATTCCTCTTGATGTATGACCATGAGAATTTTTGAAATGTACGTTTCCATCACGATCAACTCTGATATATTGTAGAGAGTCCAAAATCCAAGTCTTCATGATGTTATGCAAAGTTGCAGATTAGCAATATAAAAATGTCGTTTTATCATATTTTGCTTAGCAATGCGGCTACAAAGAGATTTACTAGTAATCGAGCTGCACTCTTTTCTACTCCCATTGATCATGTACAACAGCTAAATGGAAATTGGGAAGTGGGTGTCACTCAACTTGTTTATAGCAACTGTGTCTATACTTTTGATCATGAGGTGATGACTATTAATATGAGGCGTACAGCTGCTTACCAATGTGAAAAGGGGTGCCGAGTATACATTCCACAGTGGTCAAAGAAAGATCTCTTATCATGTAAAAAGTTTATATATGATTTCTTGAATAAAGCGTGTAAACATATTGTCCAATTTACTCCGCACAATGATGATTATAATTATGTACATCATGTAGTTGAGAAAGATTGGATTGTTGGTTTAAGTCCAAGTTTAAGAAATGATTTAGGCTACCTCGCTAGCGCCTTAACAAGCTATGATAATTTTAACGTTAATTACCACATAAGTGGTCATAAACAGTTAATATATCGAGAGGAAGCTTATTATGTAGATCTTATTCCAAGAAATGAGAAGACGTTGGTGAAGAAGATTGTGATTAAGCCAAGAAAGACAAACATGACTCCTGAAACATTATTGAAGAAATTTAATTATCTCCTTCGAGTTGATGGTAAACAAGTGGCAACATTGACTTATATCAAATCATCTAATCATATTGCAATAAGCAAATTAAATGATGATGATCTAGTATTAGTTTGTTCAAAAGATTTTCATCAGTTCTTACGACATCGTTCTGCAGCTGTTCATGGAAAATCTGATATGCAACATTTACCATGTGAAAGGCCAAATCAATTTGATACAGAATGGGCCGTATCTTTATACAGAAAGTGTGTAGAGCCTTTTGGTGGTTTCTTACATGAAACAAGAGTGTTGATGCCTCGCATTATTACTTCGGTTAAATTGGTTGTAGATTATTTAAATGAAGTGATTAATGAGCAACATATTTCATTTTCTGAAAAAGAAGGTACTTTGTCTCTCACTATAAATGGAAAAGGTATTGAACTAATTATGGATAAAACTCTAATGGACATTTTGGGTTTTGATCAAAATATCTTTAAAAGTGGTACTGTAACCAAAGCTAGCGCAGACATGTCGCTATCGCGTCGTATTAACTATTTTCAGATATATTCCAATATTGGTGAAGATGTACGTGTGGGAGATGTTGAAGCTCCATTGCTAGCAATGATACCATACCAGCCAAAAAGCTGCAGTATTTTATCTGAGCATACTTTCAAGAAAGTGCATTATACAAAGCTGAAATCAAACTACATCCCACAAATTGATATTGCCATTTATGATGATGCTGGTGCGTTGATTCCTTTTCATAAAGATGCTGTGACAAGTATTACACTCCATTTCCGAATGAAGAGTTAATGCAAAAGTATGCTATTATATTTTTCCAATGTGAATAATATGGAAAGTGAAAATAAGGACTCGTTTCTAATCTACTTGCCCAGTAATGCTTCTATGAATAAATTTCCCAAAAATAAACCATCAGACTATCGAGTAGAATTAAATCGGCCACTGCATTTAGAAGGTGAATGGGAGGTTGGCGTTTCTAGTATTTGCTATGATAGCAATATTCAGAATGTGAATGATTTGGAAGAAATGATATTGACTCCTCGCACCCATGATGGAATAACGATGAATAATGCATTCCAGTTCCCATACAATTTAACATCAGATGGAAAATGGAACTATGAATGGATTCAGATAAAATCAGATTCTTATGAGCCATTTGGGAATGAGAAAATTATTAAGGCATTCAACAGTGGTAATACTTCCATCATGAAGAATAAAAATCAGAAAGCTTATGAGTTTACTATCTATCATTGGAGTGGGAGACAGTTCCTCCGCTTTCATTCTTTTACTAAAGGTCTTACGCTGAGGTTGGATAGTGAATTCTATCCGCATCTTGGTTTTGGCCATGGACTACATCTAACGTCAATTGCTACTGCAAATGTTAGAAAAGTTTATTCAAATCGAATCAACAAATTTCATTATAGATTTAAAATATTTGATGAAGATGTTGTAGAATGCGAAGAACGCATCATTTTGAAAAAGCGTGGTGTTCAACCTTTATCACTTATTGAGTTAGTAAAACGATGGAATGAGACTGTGGGTAAGAAGTATGGAGAAAAAATTATGGCGGACAAAAATAAGTTGGTTATTCAGAAATATAATGACAAACTTACAGTTTATTTCTCTCCAACCTTGCGTCATTTTGTAAGACATTATACACCTATTATTGGAAGCGGTGTGGTGTATGCTTCTCATGAATATCACACTAAAGCTGATTCAGTTAATGATGAATGGTGGGTGGACATCTATGGCGATCGCATCAAGAAAATTTACCAGTCTTATGAAGAATCTAAAGTTGCTATCAATATAATGCCGCGTCTATATCATACAGTTGAAAGCTTCATTCATGTAGTAAATCCTTATATACAACAGAAGTTGAAGCATGTGATGAAAAGTAAATATGATGTAAAGACACACCACATTTCGTTTTCAATTGAAAATCAACGCGTTGTTCTGAAACTGGGTGATGACATTCAATGTCAATTGAGTAAAAATTTGAAAAAACTCTTTGGTTTTTCAATGCTACAAACAGTGTTTGCTGCTGCGCATACGATTGGTATAGAAACACCAATGACACTTGATAAACATGAACAGCACCTTTACATTCAAAGTGATTTGATTCTACCTATTTCTGTTGGTGAGAAAAAAGAATACATTTTACGTGATTTCATTCATGATAAAGACGCTTCATATGGAATAGTCGAGAAGATGTTTGAATCTATTTTCTATCATCCCGTCGTCAAACAAACTATACCCTCTATTGCTATCAAAATTACCAATGGTTTACAAGAGTGCATCCATGTGAAAGATACTAAATCCCTCATAACGTTAGTGTTTCGGAAAACAAAGTGAAGTCATTGTGATATGTTTATTGAAATATGTACATGAATGTGAAGCAATAGACTTTATACAACATCCACTGAAAATATATACATGAGCGCACTTCAATAAACATTGTTATATACAAAAAGTCTTTTTACTTCGTGAAGGGTGGAAATATACAGGGATAGGAAAAATGTCTTTCAGTGGAAAAGTCATCACATGGGGAATGTACAGATGTGGACACATATTCACAAGGAAAAAACAATCTCATGCGATACATAAAACAACAATGTTTATCTACAGAAATCAACATCAAAATACTAAGTTAAGGATGATTATGCTAAGACGTCTCCTGAATGTGGTAGTGTGAGTTTAATTCTTTTGGGTGGTGGTATGTTTGTGTCAGGATGTCCATGTGGAAGAGATATGTTGTGTTCTAACCAGCACCTCTTATCCTCCCATGCTGAAAGCGCCCGTTTCCTAAAAGTATGAGTTTTGATCTCATGCGACTTAGATTTTAAGATTGTCATATTGACAAACGTTATATTTTTATTTCTATAGGCTTTCCTGAAATTCTTATGTTTCATATTTTGCACAATGGATTTTGATATGCCTTTAGCGCGCTTAATGCTATCATCACTATCCTTTAATTTCATAGAATACATTTTTGGACGGAGGAGAATCATTTCATCTATTTCCTTCCCTGCTGTCTCATCCTTAAAGCAGCCAAGTTTTGCCTTATTTTTGATGGAGTAGAGTGGATGATCAGCAGGATAATTTGATGTATCAAAATATCTTTCTAAAGATTTTCCTACTTCATTGAAATTTAAATCTTTTTGAGTGGTAATACCTAAGAAGAAACTATCTGTATCACCACCCAACAAACGAACCTCTTTTACGAGAGGACATGGTTTTAGTATTTTATAAAAGAGTTGGTACATTTCAAGCTTAGAATAATCTAGTACAGCTTGACCAATATAGATGGGTTTGCACAACTCAACTTCAGATTTTATCATTTTAACACCTATAAGGTCCTCATCGATAATGTCTCTATCGATGAATAGAGGTGATGAGGTCAATTTGTGATACTTTTGATCATCATTAACTAGTTTGTAGTTTACGCGCTTTCTAACATCCTCCATCGTCTTACCAAATAGACTGTTGTTCTTATATTTATAAAAATCTTTTTCAAAGTTATTTTGGGCTAGTGCACGTTTCTGGCTGTTGCTATCAATATATGGCTTGAGGAAGGCTTTCTGTCTAAATTTAATAATGCGGTGAACTCTTTTTAAAATCATACCCATTTCTAAATAAAATTTTAAGATGCTAAAGTGGACTAGATAGTTTTCTTTATCATACTGGGTGAGTAAAAGTTTGCGACAAGGCTTATAGTCGGGTTGTCCACATGATTCTAAATCTTTATGAAATTGTTTCATAAAGTCGGAAAACATATCTTTACTCACTTCACCTGATTCGGGTGCGAGTGGAAAATCTACGGTTTTATGTTTAATATTATTTGGATAGATTAGATCTATCTCAAAATAATATCCCCAATCACCTTCATCTGGAATTGCTAGTATGTTAGAAGGGTTGGAGAAATGTTGAATATCACTATCATCTAACCAGCTAAACTCAGAGTGAGGTAGCGGTTTGGATAATGAACTACCATACAAATTATTTTGGTCATAATACTTCAGATGAGTCTGGTCATTGCCTACTGTTTCAGATTTTAACCTATGTTTATTTACAAATGTGAGACCACCGCGAATTCCTCGCTCAAATAAATTATACATCTCTGGATCTTGTAAGAGATGAATGGTCTCACCAGTCATTTTAAAAGCAGACTTAAATGACATGGCTGGCAGACTGACAAAGTGGACGGGATCTAACTTATCTTCTTCTAATGCCACTCGTCGAAACTCCTGAAATACATCAGCCAGCAAAAATACATCTAACTTAAGGTAGGCAATCATATATTCACCAAATGTATGGCAGTCAAATTTTATCCATGCATCTTGTGCATGATCATAATCTTCGGTCTTACATTCTGCGCCGGTCAAATCATTTTTAAATTTATCTATGGGCGGAAGAGAAGTCTCGCCGAGTTTACTAATCGCATCAAAATATGCATATGGAAAGACTCCTTTCCGTGTGATGACTTCATCGGTTAGATTTGGGTATTGTTTCTTAAGATTTTGTGTTAGTGGAAGAGACTTTAGATTTTGCACGAGAGAGGCCAGTGATGCAGTCATAAATTGGTAGGAATCTAAAAATTTTATATCAAAATAGACCGTCTTATTTTCTTTAGTTTTATCGACAGGCACTTTTGCTGTCATGGCCATAAACTTCTCTCTCGTTTGCGCTATTACATCAAGCTTCCACTCTTTCATTTGACCTAAACCTCCTTTTATTATCATATGGCTGTCGTAGCCCTTGAAATTATGGAAAATGACGGGTAATGTACGCCGTTTCATCCTAAGTGAAAAATTGCATTTTGAACAGAGTGCGTTTCTAAATTTACCATTGATGTGATCATGGTCGCGCACTTTCTTAATCTTATCATCGTCAAATGTTTTCCTACATTTGGGGCAAATGTTGCAACTATCAAATTTTGCTTGATCATCTGCTGTCATATGCAATGATCTGCGATAGAGTTCACCATCATGTTTTTGTTGAAATTTTACAGCCTGTTCGAGGAATTGTAGGAATTGGTAAATACAATCCTCACCTTGCCAGACGCGCATTTTATTTTGCCTACTCCTAAAGTGATCATGCCATACTTCATAGCAGGAAATGGCTGCTGGTCGATGGATGTTATCATCGATATAACATTCGATGTCAGCATAGATGACACGAAGAGGACTTAGTTCATCACCATTCTCTCTATATGAAAACTCCTTATCTTTGGGCATGCGCTCCATTTGCAGTTTACCTCGCTTACACCATTCGTAATGAGTTTCAAATTTAGTTTTCCTCCTAAAGTGGCGAATACATCTGTCGCAGTAATATAACTCTCTACTAGAGTTTTCTAAGTGGTGGTATAAGC
This sequence comes from Prostheceraeus crozeri, assembly GCA_907163375.1. Lineage (NCBI taxonomy): Eukaryota > Metazoa > Platyhelminthes > Polycladida > Euryleptidae > Prostheceraeus > Prostheceraeus crozeri. The sequence continues at coordinate 416,976 of CAJQUW010014097.1, read as the reverse complement.
GAGAGATTTTGGGAATACCGCAGTAGTGCCATTCCTCACTATCATCCTGTTTTACTAATAACAGGTTTACTGTACGTTCATAACAACTCGAACGCGAGTTGTAGCGCACACCCTTCAATCCCTTTTCCCAAACATGGAGAACTATTTTGATGTTGTTCAATTTTTCAAATTTTTCTATATCTTTAATTTTCATATCGTCACTATTACAGTCATCGAAGTTTAATTCATTCTCCCACTGTTGATACTTACTCTTGCGGTATCGACTATTCTGCACATCATTATAGTGGAGAATGGAGAGGACGGCATACTTAAAACATTGCGATTCGCAATCTACAGAAATGACTGCTGCTTTATTTCTTAAATTTTTCGGAAGTTTAAAGGAGCCTCGACCACTATGATTTCCTAATAAACTGATTTTAATCATGGCGGTCTCAATACCATCAAAAACGAGTCCACTATCACGCTCGTTAAATTTATCTATATTTAATTTTAACCCTTGGATATGAAAATTTATCCAAGACTCACAGTCTACAACTTCGGTTGCAGGAGAGGAGGGTATGTGAAACTCCAACCTCTCTATTATTTGTCCAGTATGGTGGTCGATTTTTACATATTTTATTTTAAGATAGATGAGCGCCTTCATTCTAAAATTGTCTAAATTGTTGAAGAGCGCTTCTATCAATGATGAATTTTGATGAAACCATTCCTCAAAGTTAGCAATGGTTTCTGAGGAGTCCATCTGGTAGTTCCTCACTAAATTATTTATGGACACCTCAGTGAGTCGGATAGAGGAGGTACCGTTGGTGTAGGTATCGTTCGTGTGTGTATGTTGAAGTCTGTGCGAAGATAGTTCAAAACGTGTCTCGAAAGACTGAATGCATAAATCGCAAGAAAAGGAGACATCGTTAACAGAATCATCCCTACCTTCGGAGATTGATGCCGGCTTAGGTCTACAAACACCTCGCTTGATGTGTCGGATGAGATCACGCTTCCTCGTGAAGATGTGTCCACAGTCAGCACATTGCCGATCGTCGCATTCCCGCGACAATGTTGACATGGACTCGCACGAGATGGAACTGGTATCACCTGAAAGAGAAATCATTCTTTCATCTCTGTTCAAGTCTCAGTGTATTGTTACAACCTACCTTGACTCAACAACTCTAAACTTTCCTCGAGAAGGGAGGGTGTTGGTGATGAAGTTGATGCCTGAAATTGAGGAAGATGCTATTAGCCACACGTTTGAGGGAGATGAGAGAGGAAATTTTCAACTTACCATTTGAACGAAATTATGTTTAAGCTTGATACTTCAACAAGATAGAGACTTCACTCAAATTTGGAATTCACTAAAGAGCAGTTCACTTGTACGCCTCAAATACAGAATTCGTCAGAGAACAGTTCACTTATGCGTCTCAAAGACAGAGTGAAATGATACGGATGTCACTTTGCTTATATACTTTCATTCTCTTCATTCATTGGATGTTCATTCTGATTGGCTGCTTGTGTATACTTAAGAATTAGAAAACATTTCAAAGTCATTATTCACAGTCAACATGACAAGCCCTCCAACAACATCAAACACAAAATTCTCTTCTCCATGCTCAACACCAAAGGCGCTCGTTACACCAAATGCACCAAGAAAGGCGAAGGTGGAGAAGGTGTACCGACTGGACAATATACGAAAGTTATCATTACCAGCGGACGAGGAAGAGGAGAGTGTACAATTATGTGAGAAGGAGTGTCCCGACTTAACAGGCGTGAGGTGGAAGTATCTCCAGTACGATACTGACGATGTGATGGAGATCACCAGCACGAAATTCCTCCACCAATTATGGGAGTGGTACACCCCTAACTCCCAGCCACGAACTATGGCAGAGTGGGAGTATATTGATAAAGTGAGGCTCGCAGTGGAAGAACGATTAAAGCAACTGAACTGTTTTTGTTATCTATGTGAAGCCAGACTCTGGGACGATATTGACGATGAAGACCTTTTGAAATACATGCCATAATAAATTTTTACTTCATATTATCTTTGCTTTCATACTGACGTACTTGAATGGGGCTTCAGTGGATGATTTAACCATGTATACATTTTCATTTGGAAATAGTAGCACGCTTAGTCTAACTTGTAAATCTTAAAACATTTCATATGGACGATGATGATAGATGAAATAGTGTCAAATAAAATTAAGATAGCTTACACTTCTGATACAGGGATAGCAATCGACTGCGATCCATGTGTAAAGAGCTTGTTAGACTACGGATGGGGTTAAGTGGATGATTTAACCATGTATACATTTTCATTTGGAAATAGTAGCACGCTTAGTCTAACTTGTAAATCTTAAAACATTTCATATGGACGATGATGATAGATGAAATAGTGTCAAATAAAATTAAGATAGCTTACACTTCTGATACAGGGATAGCAATCGACTGCGATCCATGTGTAAAGAGCTTGTTAGACTACGGAAGAGAGAAGTGTGTTATGTTGCGTGTGGCGCGTGAGTGTCCTCCCATTTCATTCCATTCATTATTTTTCTTCCCCTCTGCATTCCATATCCGAGGATATGTGGCGGGCTTGGGACCGCTTTAGCTGCATTAGAAGGTTGGCCCTTAAAAGAGCCCATGGGTCGTTCTCCGTCCACCGACACTCCTCTCACTTCTGCAAAAACTCTGAAAGAAAAAGAATAGGAGATTAGATGAGCTACAAAAATGATCATGTTGAGGAAGCTTACTGGGAACTTTCTTCCGAACTTTTCGGACGACGAAGTCTTCAAGCTGACCGGTAATGTCCATACTCATGTGGAGACATCGGACTCCGTCGCCCTCATAACACTGTTGGGTCACGTTGGGGTCATCGGTGATGGTTGGGGCGTCGCATACATTATTCTCAAAGAGGGGAAGATGGACGTCATACACTCTCCTTTTTCGACACTTCAAACGCTCATGCAGTCGCTCCACTTCACCCGTCAACCTCTTATTAATAACCTTCACCTCCTCCGTCTCCTTCACCACGCTTCGCATCCGCTCTATCTCTTCATCCTTCCTCGACACACTCGCCTGCAAACTCTCCACCAAACCTGCCTTCCTCATCAACTCGCTCCTTTCCGCCATCCATTCCTTCTCCTTCTTTCTCAAGCTCTCCAACTCTTCCCTCGTTGCCCTATACCCCTCAACCTTCACCTTCAGCTCTTCATTCTCCTTCAAAACTTTTCTATTATTACTTTCCAAAGCCATCACACGATCCTTCATTCTCACAAATACCTCCGTATCATACGCCTCTTGCTGCCGTGGCGATGACGCTGCCATCGGCTTAGCCACTTCCTCCCCCTCCCACTCTTCCTTCAAATCCGCTATGTCCCCAAACAAATCTTCCATCACCGCATCCAAATCAACATCATCCTTCTTCTTCATTTTCGCTCTCAACTCAACTTCCTCACTCGAACTCCCATCACTCGAAATCACATCACTCGCATTCCTCACCACTTTCTCCCCAATCACGTCCTGAATCGTTGCCACCGCCTTTCTCACCTCTTCCCTTTCCAACAACTCTCCCTCAAACCATGCCTTGAACCCCTTCTCTCCGATGTTCCCACTCTCACACTGCAAATGCGCCTTCATAAATTCCTTCTCATCCCCCATCACACATTTCCGACAAGACACACACAACCTCAACATCACTTTCCTCTCATGGCCCATCGTCCCCTCTTTTTCTTTTAAATGTTTCTTCAGTTCGCTACCTCTGGCAATCTTGCCACAACTACACTTGCCAACCAACATCTTTGCGTTATTCGGTTTTGTCATGATAATTCTGTAAAGATAGAGTAAAATTTGATAGCAAGTGTTTATAGGATACTACTTGCTGATATGCATTGAAAGACTAAGTCACCAAACATTTGATAGCAAGTCAGCAACCGTTTGGGTGTTAAGCTCTTGAATCCGTTACAGGCATTACTCAGAGGGGATCTTATCCCAGCTCCAAGGCCTCGACCCACAAATCCAACCTCGATCGGACAGAGCGTGCGTCATATCACTGTGTTGGTATCCGGGCCCCAGTTTTGACATGAAAACCGGTGGAGTTATTTACAAGAGGAAACGACCCAAGTCACAGAGACTCATAAACGACTGCTTTTTATTCAAAAACTTTAATTATTATCATTAAATATGAATTTAAATTTTTCAGTATTTTAGTACTACCCATAAAACGTTTATAAGTAGTCTGTCACCTTCAGCATAGCAAACGCTGTCGAATGTTTTTTGAATCAAGTCTAAAGGACTTGTAGAAGCAAAGTTATAGCCGTTTGAAGATTTCGGCCTACTATCATCAAATGGTCAGTCATGCTATACTGACTAACCTATAAGTCTGACACCTTAGCTGATATCAGCAATGTAAAGTCAGAAGTCCGATATCGGACCTCAAGAGAAACGACTTACCTGTAGTCAGTTTCTCAACTTAGTGAAATTCCTCTCCCGATCCCGTTCTTATATACCCTGTGAATATGCAATCGATAAGAGGGGGGGGGACGTCAGTGAAATTTCAAAATTTGATGAAAAATGTTTTGGTGACGGTCCCAGGTCGAAATTCCACACTTTGGAAAATTTTCAAATTTTTACCCATACAAAGCCACTCTGACACTTAGGATTTTTTCAGGTGAGCGAGCTCCGACCTAAAATCTTGTAACCGCTCTAACTTTTGAACGAAGACAGATAGGAACAAGCCGATTCTTTCACTGAATTTGTCTCACTCTTAGCTTTCAAACGAGCTATCGCACGACAAAATCAGTCCACTGGAAGCCAAAATCGAAGCAAGCTGTCCAGAGGGGGGGGGACGTCAGTGAAATTTCAAAATTTGATGAAAAATGTTTTGGTGACGGTCCCAGGTCGAAATTCCACACTTTGGAAAATTTTCAAATTTTTACCCATACAAAGCCACTCTGACACTTAGGATTTTTTCAGGTGAGCGAGCTCCGACCTAAAATCTTGTAACCGCTCTAACTTTTGAACGAAGACAGATAGGAACAAGCCGATTCTTTCACTGAATTTGTCTCACTCTTAGCTTTCAAACGAGCTATCGCACGACAAAATCCGTCCACTGGAAGCCAAAATCGAAGCAAGCTGTCCAGAGGGGGGGGACGTCAGTGAAATTTCAAAATTTGATGAAAAATGTTTTGGTGACGGTCCCAGGTCGAAATTCCACACTTTGGAAAATTTTCAAAATTTTACCCATACAAAGCCACTCTGACACTTAGGATTTTTTCAGGTGAGCGAGCTCCGACCTAAAATCTTGTAACCGCTCTAACTTTTGAACGAAGACAGATAGGAACAAGCCGATTCTTTCACTGAATTTGTCTCACTCTTAGCTTTCAAACGAGCTATCGCACGACAAAATCCGTCCACTGGAAGCCAAAATCGAAGCAAGCTGTCCAGAGGGGGGGGACGTCAGTGAAATTTCAAAATTTGATGAAAAATGTTTTGGTGACGGTCCCAGGTCGAAATTCCACACTTTGGAAAATTTTCAAATTTTTACCCATACAAAGCCACTCTGACACTTAGGATTTTTTCAGGTGAGCGAGCTCCGACCTAAAATCTTGTAACCGCTCTAACTTTTGAACGAAGACAGATAGGAACAAGCCGATTCTTTCACTGAATTTGTCTCACTCTTAGCTTTCAAACGAGCTATCGCACGACAAAATCCGTCCACTGGAAGCCAAAATCGAAGCAAGCTGTCCAGAGGGGGGGGACGTCAGTGAAATTTCAAAATTTGATGAAAAATGTTTTGGTGACGGTCCCAGGTCGAAATTCCACACTTTGGAAAATTTTCAAATTTTTACCCATACAAAGCCACTCTGACACTTAGGATTTTTTCAGGTGAGCGAGCTCCGACCTAAAATCTTGTAACCGCTCTAACTTTTGAACGAAGACAGATAGGAACAAGCCGATTCTTTCACTGAATTTGTCTCACTCTTAGCTTTCAAACGAGCTATCGCACGACAAAATCCGTCCACTGGAAGCCAAAATCGAAGCAAGCTGTCCAGAGGGGGGGGGACGTCAGTGAAATTTCAAAATTTGATGAAAAATGTTTTGGTGACGGTCCCAGGTCGAAATTCCACACTTTGGAAAATTTTCAAATTTTTACCCATACAAAGTCACTCTGACACTTAGGATTTTTTCAGGTGAGCGAGCTCCGACCTAAAATCTTGTAACCGCTCTAACTTTTGAACGAAGACAGATAGGAACAAGCCGATTCTTTCACTGAATTTGTCTCACTCTTAGCTTTCAAACGAGCTATCGCACGACAAAATCCGTCCACTGGAAGCCAAAATCGAAGCAAGCTGTCCAGAGGGGGGGACGTCAGTGAAATTTCAAAATTTGATGAAAAATGTTTTGGTGACGGTCCCAGGTCGAAATTCCACACTTTGGAAAATTTTCAAATTTTTACCCATACAAAGTCACTCTGACACTTAGGATTTTTTCAGGTGAGCGAGCTCCGACCTAAAATCTTGTAACCGCTCTAACTTTTGAACGAAGACAGATAGGAACAAGCCGATTCTTTCACTGAATTTGTCTCACTCTTAGCTTTCAAACGAGCTATCGCACGACAAAATCCGTCCACTGGAAGCCAAAATCGAAGCAAGCTGTCCAGAGGGGGGGGGGACGTCAGCGAAAATTTTTCTCTCCGATTGACTTGAAACTCACCATACCGATGCAGAATTTCACGCTGAATCCGAATCTGGCCTCCGTTTTCTCATCCGATGCTTCGTTTTGGCTCTACAGTAGGCAGCCATCGCAAAAATTCTAACTCTGTCGTTTTTTCGAAAAATGTTGAAAATTTTTTCTCTCCGATTGACTTGAAACTCACCATACAGATAGAGAATTTCACGCTGATTCCAAATCTGAAATCCGTTTTCCAATCCGATGCTTCGTTTTGAAGCTAGAACCCAAAACGTCCCAAATTCTAACTCTGTCGTTTTTCGCCAATGTCCCAAAATCTTAAATGGCGTCTCACATCTAAACGAAGACAGATAGGAACAAGCCGATTCTCTCACTGAATTTGTCTCACTCTTAGCTTTCAAACGAGCTATCGCACGACAAAATCCGTCCACTAGAAGCCAAAATCGAAGCAAGCTGTCCAGAGGGGGGGGGACATCAGCGAAAATTTTTTTCTCTCCGATTGACTTGAAACTCACCATACCGATGCAGAATTTCACGCTGAATCCGAATCTGGCCTCCGTTTTCCCATCCGATGCTTCGTTTGGGCGCTACACACCAAAACGTCCCAAATTTTAACTCTGTTAAAATTTTGAAGAAAAATTTTTTCTCGCCGATTGAGCTGGAAATCACACCACAGATGCAGAATTTTACGCTGAATCCGAATCTGGCAGCCATTTCACCATCCACGACAACCTAGACGGTCGCCCACGTCAACCTGGACGGTCGCCCACGTCAACCTAGACGGTCGCCCACGTCAACCAGGCGGTCGGACCAACTCACCCGAGTCTCACACTCTGTCGTTGCAGAGGGGGGGGGAGTCAGCGAACATGTTGTGAACGTGAACCCACCTGGCCGGCACACCACGACAGACCACAACCTCTGTCGTTCCAGAGGGGGGGGACTCAGACCCGAAGCACCACGGCGGCCGACCACGACACTCTACCGTTCCAGGGGGGGCGCCGGTCGAGTGTTTGTCACTTGCTTACTACTCATCAAAAAATAGTTCATTTCAAAAGAAATCATTAATTTATCAATAAAAATAATTTCTTTTATTTATTCTGTCACTTTTCTAAAACATATAGTGTGAATATGCGCATGTATGAAGGACAGGTGGGATTTTTGCCGGTGTGAAAGCCGAAGTCCGCCGGCTGACATTTGTTGGTACAATTTTTTCATTTCGAAATCTAAGACTTTTGTTGCACGAAATTATGACAAAACAACGTAAATTATGTTCACAGCAGAATTTAGCAAGTTTTTGATTGACATTTTATCAAAGAGGCACGTTAGCTGAGAACCGAAATTGGTCCCAATTCTCCTAGAGCTTGGCAACACAATTAATAGTTCGTTAATATTTCTGTGACATCACTGGCTAGGAAATACCGGAGTTTTCCACTTAATATACCCCTCCACTTAGTACACTCATGCAGGTTAAGTGGAAATTAGTTCCAGTTAGCATACTGGCGTTTGTTAACTCGCGCCAAACTTTCATTATGTCTTTGTAACGTTCAACATTTCTTAGAAATAACACTGCCGCTGATTTTTGTAAATCAAGCACTCATCTTGGGTTCGCATGTGATCACCACCGGAAGAGGATTACCTGTATACTAGGGTTTTCAAAATACCGACTTTTTCTGATCCCGGAATTAGCAAGCTTAATTCATTTACCGATGCTATGCTTAGGCTAGCGTAGGCTGAACAACACTAGGCGCTGTTTAAATTCTTTGACGAGTATTTTGAACGATAAACTGAACATAACAACTAATGATATCAGATAGGCATGTGCCTTTATGTCTGAAAATTTATGAATTAATAATAAGTTATCTTCTCACATGCAGACATAAGCTGTAACAAAAAGTAGACCTGGTATTACACAATATGCGCTGTCGCATTAAAACCTGGTATAAGAATTTCAAATCAAAATGCAAATCCCGCGATTTTTCTGACGTCTGGTAAAAGCCCGATATTGCATAATAATCGCTTAAAAAATTCATTAGATATTAATATGCCTATAACGCTCTCTCTCTTTCCATTTGTCGACTGCTCGAATAAAATTTTCAATTTTTTGATATCAATGAGTTGAGATAGACAGTAAACATATTATTCAGTTATTCTATGCAGTTCTGTATGTGAGAAGCTCTGTCTCGAATTTGCAACTTAGTGTCTATCGTTAAGCTGATCGTGGGAAGTCTGTATTTAGTTTTTGCATAGCGTTATGTTACGACCTCCCCAAGGTACGAACAGAAAAAGGCCAAATCCCTGTGAGTGAATGTTTGGATTCAAACATTAGATGCAAGGCAGGTGGTGGCCCTTAAGAGAGCCGATTTGGCGTTCGCTGAGAATGTGAGTGTACCTACAGTCATCAACTTAGCACCGGAAGGCGAGCAGGACACAGGCAGGAGTTGAGCTACGCTGCAGACTTGACCACACGGCTTGTCCAACAACTTGGCATTGACTGATGTCGTGAGACGAGGTTGTCGCGGCAGCGTCAGTGATTCACAACAAGAGAACGTGCGTACAGGCGGGAGAGAGTGAGAGCGCGTTCGGTTCGTCGGCAGGGAGTTTTGATGCATCTCCGAATTGTGTAGGATCGATCATCCACCTGGAGCATTTTATTGGTGATCAGTCATTTGCCGATTTTCTGGCACTGGGTATCGATTCGCTCTCCTGTCAGTGAAAGGAAAGAGAATCTGTGCCGATCAATGTCTCACATAAGCGATTCTATTGGTCGTCGCTGACTTGAATGTTAATTGACGCTAAGTATCACTTCTGCCTGAATCGAGCCGAGTTATGATGAGGAAAGAGAGAGAAGTCTTCATTTTCGTCACAGTTAACATCTGCGTTTCACGCATTGCATCTGTTACTCCATGTTCCTTGTCTATAGCCTTGTTACTCCATCTTCATACAGCTACTAACTGCCTTAGAACAGATGTTACATAATCCCGGGATTCAGAATCCCGCAAAAATGTGATATTCCGGGATTCAGAAACCCGTAAAAATACGATAATCCCGGGATCTCCGGATTTAAAATCCTACTGTGCACCCAAGAACTGTTATTCTGTTATTCAGATGCTTATTACGGTGTTGCTCATTTTATACCCTATTAATTGTGATAAATTACATTCAAATTGTGAATTTGTTTTCACTATAGTTTATAGCTTCAAACTCATATGTATCAAATTTTTAAGCACCTGTAATAAATAATAGTTACTTCAAGTGACGAATTCCATCTCATGCATTGAATATGCTTATTTTGTGGTGTCACCACTTAATATCCCCGGGTATGTTAACCTGATCCAAACTTATACTGCAATATCGTTATTTTCCAGTTAATATGCCGGGTATACTAAGTGAAAAACTCCGGTAGTTGTCGACTTTCTACATGAACCATATTCCATTGCATGCTAATGGGGAGGTGGATAAATACACTTTTACTTTGAACATAATATTTAATATCTAACACTTTCTGATCTATCTGACCGAGTAACTTTCCCAGTTATTATTATATGACATATGGTAAAATCCAGTAATTTTAGTGTCTTTTGGAGTCATTTTTGTCTTTTGCATTTTGCGGACAAGATATAGATCTATTGCTAATGTTCAGCATACCATTCAGTTGGTCTTCGTCTGTTCTAACCATCACTCTAAGTTTTATTCTGGATTTCTGACATAGAAATTCATTTTAAATTAAAAAACACCCCATTTTTGCATGTCCGCACGAAAAGTACATCTTTTTGGATTGCTGTAAAACAAAGAAACTAAACCTATATTTAAGCAGAATTTGGCTCAAGGACTTCCTAATACCTTTGAATCAAAGAAATATCAAGAGTTGAGAAATCAAACTAATTGAAATGAGAGCTAGGTCGACATATGTAGCTGTCCACAACTTTTTGCGTCATCACATCGACGCCTCCTAATTTGGATTGACTGCATCAATTCAAACGAAACTTTGCATGTAGAATGCTTAGCTGGTCTTAATTGAAAATCAAGAGTCGCTTAGCTGATGCTCATTGATATTGTATCATTTTTCTTGAAAAAATCCATATTTTCTCTAAAAAAGTGACCACAATTGTCATCACATCGACGCCCTCATATCAGAAACCCGGCTACAAATCTCCTAAAAGTAATTAGATTGTCGTTTGGCACACATAATGCATTTGGTTATTGTAAGATACATTATGTGTGCCAAACCACAATCTAATTACTTTTTACTATCAGGAGCAAAAGAAATCAAATTTTCCAGAATTGTTTTGAGTGGACAAAAAAGGAGACCACTTTTGCTGGATCTTACCATATATATATATATATATATATATATATATATATATATATATATATAAATACGAAATGTGCTCTCCTGCCCCACCGAGAATTGTACTCTCCTGCCCCACTTGTACATGAAGGGACCAGGGCCTACAGCAATCGTCGGACCATGCATTTGGAGGTGCTCTGACTGTCATATATCTTCATTCATATCAGTACATATCACAGCACAATCATATTCCGCAAAAGCTAACTCTAAATACGAAAATTGATGGCCTACAGCAATCGTCGGACCAGCATTTGGAGGTTCTCTGACAGCCATAGCACTTCTTTCACATCAGTACATCTCAATGCACAATCATATTCCGCAAAAGCTAACTCTAAATACGAAAATTGAGGGCCTACAGCAATGGACGGACCATGCATTTGGAGGTGCTCTGACTGTCATATATCTTCATTCATATCAGTACATATCACAGCACGATCATATTCCGCAAAAGCTAACTCTAAATACGAAAATTGAAGGGACCAGGGCCTACAGCAATCGTCGGACCAGGCATTTGGAGGCGCTGACAGCCATAGAACTTCTTTCACAACAGTACATATCAATGCACAATCATATTCCGCAAAAGCTCATACGTGGGGCAGGAGAGTCAGTGGGGCAGGAGTGCACATGGGGGCAGGAGCGTACAGTTGTGGGGCAGGGGCGTACATTTCATATTCGTCCGTGGGGCACTAGTTCCAAGTACAAGTGGGGCAGGAGAGTACAATTCGGTGGGGCAGGAGCGTACATTTCGTATCTATATATATATATATATATATATATATATATATATACAGATGATTCCGGATATATGGAATCCGGATATAAGGAATTTCTGATATATGGAAGCAAAATTGGCGGTCCCCAGAAAAAAACAATGGGAATTCCGGATATATGGAATTTCGCGTATAAGGAAGAAACCTTGGAAGAATTTGTTTTTTTTAATTTCTTAATTAGCATCTTTTTGACATCAAAGTAACGTCAGCTGACCTACAGACCATTTGTCAGCCATCTAAATCGAGCTATTGAGACCGTTATCAGCTGCGGGAATGATTGGTCTAGCCCCTCAATGCACTGGTTGAAATTAAAAGGCGATGGATATGGAGAGGTTTATGACCAGTGGCAAATGTGTGTTATGTGAGCAGATAATATTATCTGTATCGCAAGACAACTCTTCCCTTATCCGTAATTGATAATAAGCACTTCATTGCGTAGAAGTGAATTCTCCACCTCATAGACGCGCGAGTGAAGAAAGTCAATCTTCAGTATTCATTCCATCATAGATGTTGCTATTTTTAGATACCACGCGTTGTCTCGTTAATTTCCAAGAAATGATACTTTATGGAAATTGTTTCTATTGTTACTCGTCAGTGATTTGCTATTGATAACTCCACCACTGGATAAATTTTGGCTTGCCTAGTGTTCGAATCAAGCATTACCGCATCATGAAGAGGAATAACAGATCGCTGGCGGATAAGATTAAAATCATTGATGCCATGGAAAAGGCTGGTCCACATGCAAAGAAGAGTAAAATTGCAGAAGAATTCGGGATCAAGGCAAATATCCTAACGAACATAGTCAAGAATAAGGAAACACTCCGCGCCAGATTTTGCTATGGAAACTTCTCCATCACCGGCCAGAGATCACGCTCCTGTAATGCCGAAGAAGTGGACAAGCTACTCTTTAATTGGTTTACTGGAGCTCGTGTTGCGAACATTCCAATCACTGGCGAGATTCTTCGTGAGAAGGCTCAAAAGATCGCTGCCGAGGTTGAACTTACTGACTGGAAGTGCAGCAATTCGTGGATAAGCAAGTGGAAGACGCGTTACAACATCAGTTTGAAGGTAAATTCTGGAGAAAGCTCAGCCGTCGATATGAATGTCGTCAACAATTACGTGTCTGTCGTGCTTCCAACACTACTGGAAGGCTATGAACCCCGTAATGAACCCCGCAACTCCCACAAAGACCTTGGAACTAAAAGGCAAGAAGTGCTATGGTGGCAAGCTTAGCAAGGAACGGATTACTGTACTCGTTGCTGCCAATGCTGACGGATCCGAGAAGTTGCCCCTCTTCTCCATTGGCAAATTCAACTCCCCTCGATGCTTCATGAACATCAGACAAAAGCCTCTCCAGTACGACAGCAACAGTAAAGCATGGATGACTGCGGACCTGTTTTCGTCATGGGTGAAGAGATTCGATGTGAAGATGGCAAGACAAAAACGGAAAGTGCTTCTTTTCATTAACAATTGTTGTGCGCATCCTCAAATCCAAGGTCTTCGTGCTGTGACACTTCATTTTCTACCCCCCAACACAACCTCTGTCATTCAATCTTGTGATGCCGGAATTATCAAAAACTTGAAGCATTATTACCGAAAAATGCTTATGCGCAGAGTTGGAAAAGTCGGAATTGGAATTGGAATTGACGATATTTAAATCTACTGGAATTGGAATTGGAATTGAACTTGATAAACCTCAATTCCACTTTTTCGATAGACCTGTGATAAATCTATTTGTACAAAATTTGAGATCACAGTACTCGGCCGTTGTGTTAACTGCACGCAGAGATGATAGATCGACAGAGGTAGCTTTATTCTATTGTTGAATAAAGTGTGTTTTTTTGTGACTTCGATGGGCCTACAGCCCCGGACAATTTTATTTCAGCGATTAAGCAGACAATGAAAAGACAATCATCTTTGTTCAATCTGCTATTTAGTTATTTATCAAGCAAGATAATTCATCAAAATAAAGCAATTGTTGAATTTAGTTCTTGATAGGATAAGCACAAAAACTGGAGATTAACTTAATTGTTGTACACACGAAAAACAATTGTTTGGAAAGAGGAAAATTGACGCTGCATTAAAGGGCAGCAACCCTGTCAGTTCAAATCACAATATAGACAGTGCCAACAAATTATTCTAATAATTAGTGATTCAATTAAAATGGCAATTACATGAACTATTATTCAGCTTCCAATCACAACAATCAACAATATAAATTTTTAAGACTATAGTTATATAGATGCGATACGCAACGATAAAAGAAAAACTTTACACTTACAGTTCACTTCTTAATGTTGAATTCACTTCAGTTCGATCGGACTCACTTATATCAAAATAATATCATAAATATCAGTGTCACTTATACCGTCAATCTTCAATCGCGCTCGCTGATGTGTTGCCGTATACGCTGCTGCGTTTTTGTTCGCTGGCAGGCAGTTGTTGTTGTTACTTCTGCAGTCATGTTACACCGCGAGAGCCCGGAGTTCTTCTAACAGCTACTGAAGATGTCGTATGTGTTGTTGTTGGTAGTTGTTGTTGTGTCAATTTCTCATCGTTTCTTATTTATACAAATTTTTTAAGACTTGACGATAAATCCACTTTCTTTTGAAAATTGAAAGAGTTTACTTTAATCTCTGTTCGTTTGCTTTCGTCCCGACCACATTTCGTTCTTATCACGGAATTTTTAATTCCTTTTTTAACATGGACCATTAGTCAGTTTTCATGATGTCATTTTTATCGTCGTTTTTTTCTTTCATCAGCAATCACGTCATTCGCACATTGAATTTCTTTCTTTTGTCAGTTTATTAATAGATTTATTCGCATCTCTCTCTCTCTCTCTCTCTCTCTCTCTCTCTCTCTCTCTCTCTCTCTCTCTCTCTCTCTCTCTCTCTCTCTCTCTCTCTCTTCTCTCTCTCTCTCTCTCTCTCTCTCTCTCTCTCTCTCTCTCTCTCTCTCTCTCTCTCTCTCTCTCTCTCTCTCTCTCTCTCTCTCTCTCTCTCTTCTCTCTCTCTCTCTCTCTCTCTCTCTCTCTCTCTCTCTCTCTCTCTCTCTCTCTCTTCTCTCTCTCTCTCTCCTCTCTCTCTCTCTCTCTCTCTCTCTCTCTCTCTCTCTCTCTTCTCTCTCTCTCTCTCTCTCTCTCTCTCTCTCTCTCTCTCTCTCTCTCTCTCTCTCTCTCTCTCTCTCTCTCTCTCTCTCTCTCTCTCTCTCTCTCTCTCTCTCTCTCTCTCTCTCTCTCTCTCTCTCTCTCTCTCTCTCTCTCTCTCTCTCTCTCTCTCTCTCTCTCTCTCTCTCTCTCTCTCTCTCTCTCTCTCTCTCTCTCTCTCTCTCTCTCTCTCTCTCTCTCTCTCTCTCTCTCTCTCTCTCTCTCTCTCTCTCTCTCTCTCTCTCTCTCTCTCTCTCTCTCTCTTCTCTCTCTCTCTCTCTCTCTCTCTCTCTCTCTCTCTCTCTCTCTCTTCTCTCTCTCTCTCTCTCTCTCTCTCTCTCTCTCTCTCTCTCTCTCTCTCTCTCTCTCTCTCTCTCTCTCTCTCTCTCTCTCTCTCTCTCTCTCTCTCTCTCTCTCTCTCTCTCTCTCTCTCTCTCTCTCTCTCTCTCTCTCTCTCTCTCTCTCTCTCTTCTCTCTCTCTCTCTCTCTCTCTCTCTCTCTCTCTCTCTCTCTCTCTCTCTCTCTCTCTCTCTCTCTCTCTCTCTCTCTCTCTCTCTCTCTCTCTCTCTCTCTCTCTCTCTCTCTCTCTCTCTCTCTCTCTCTCTCTCTCTCTCTCTCTCTCTCTGCGTGTGATTCTTTGCTGACCGTTATTTTCTTTTCTTTTGTTTCACGAGATATTGAATATCTCGCTTACAAAACGAAAATGGCGTAGGCTGACCGGTTATATATATACATGTACACAAGAAATATGAACTTGAACATGAGAACGCACATAGGAACGACGCAGGGAACGGCACACAGGAGCAGCGAGGATAGGATAAGGGCACATGGGTTAGATTGAAATGAACAAACGCTTGATACATTAACATAATACACTATACGCGACATGCAATTATCGGAATTGAATCTTATTATGGAATTGGAATTGGAATTGAATTGAACTGTTTCGACTGGAATTGGAATTGGAATTGAAATTTCTGCTCCGGAATTGGAATTGGAATTAAAAAATTTCAGTGGAATCTTTCCAACTCTGCTTATGCGTCGCATGTTGGATTGGTATGATTCTGGAAAGGATATGAAGGAGTTCCAGATTACCTTGCTTGATGCTATGATCATGTTGAAAGAAGCTTGGAACGATAAAGTGTCTTCTGAAACTATTCGCAATTGTTTTCGCCACTGCGGTTTCTTCCGGTCATCAACGGGTCTGCAAACAAATGAGGAAGTAGCCGACGTCGAAGCATCTGAATACTGCCAGCGTCTACAGGAGTTGGAGATCGTCGATCCAGATCTGGATATCGGCGATGTGGTGACATTTGACGCAGACTTGGTAACGAGCCACTTTCCAGAGGACAACATTATTGATGTGGATGAGGATAACGATTCCGAAAATGAGGAAGATGATTGCGGGACGCCGCGCCGTTTGTAACAACAGCACAAGCTGAAGAAGCTGTTCAAGTTTTGAAACTGTTCGCGATGCAACGCGATCTCGACGATAAAGTCGTCCGAAGTATGGAGAAACTAGTTACACAGCAACGTTCTTATGCTGCCAGACAATCCACTCTAGATTCGTACTTCAATGTGTGAAAATAAATTATAGAACACTCCTTTTCGGAGCCGTTTTATCATTTTAGTTTTTCTTAAATTAGTTTCTTTCAATGGTCAAAATTGAATTAATTTTTGACAAAATTCAAACCTTTTCAACTATAGACTTATTCATAAATAAATTATAAAAATTTTACATTACCCTACTATCGATCCGATTTGTTTTTCATGGTTCCTAATTTCATCATAATTTCCATTAAATCAAGGACTGCAAAATGAAGTAAGTATCCATGAATATCAAGATAAACCAATATAGGTCTACCTATTCCTTCTTTATGATTATATATTCCATGTACATGCATGCAGTAAATGTTTAGGTATATACATATGATATAAATATGCTAATACTTACTTAAACTATGTGTCGATTGTCAATTTCGGTTATATGGAAGAAAATAAAGTGGTCTCCAGAAATTCCATATATCCGGAATCGTCTGTATATATACATATATAGCAAAAAATGTAGACTGCAAAAAATCAAAGTATAGAGCACAAGCGCTTTCTATTTTCTTCTTCAGGTGCTTCTTAACAGGTAAGTGAATGAAGTGACTACATGCACTATAGTGATATAACTACGACATCTGTACTACCACAGAAAATGTAGCACGAGGCGAAGCCGAGTGCTACATCTTTCTATGGTAGTACAGATGGAGTAGTTATATCACTATTATCAAACGATCAAGAAATGTCAATGAACTCTATGGACCAGTGACGATATAGACAATCTGCTAAGAACACAGACGTGGTTGGCTTTCCATGGCATCCAAAGTCCTAGTAGATAGCCTATCCAATATTGATGTCATGCATTTCCATAGAAATTAACAATACCATAGAAAGTACTATTATCTACCTCTATGTGCATTTCCTTCATTTGAATTTCAAGTGAACCGATATTTAACTGGCATTTGCATGAGGTGTAGCCTTATTATCTATACCCAAGATATCATCTAAGCTTACTTGCAATTTGGGTGCATTGTAGGGTAAAAAAATGTAGCACGGTAGCCCATTGGATTACATGTATTTTGATTCATAGAAATTCCGTTCTACATTAGAAAATGTAGAACGCATAGTTCAACATAGTGGAGATAGGAAGGGAGTTTGATAATATAGTGATATAACTACGACATCTGTACTACCACAGAAAATGTAGCACGAGGCGAAGCCGAGTGCTACATCTTTCTATGGTAGTACAGATGGAGTAGTTATATCACTATTATCAAACGATCAAGAAATGTCAATGAACTCTATGGACCAGTGACGATATAGACAATCTGCTAAGAACACAGACGTGGTTGGCTTTCCATGGCATCCAAAGTCCTAGTAGATAGCCTATCCAATATTGATGTCATGCATTTCCATAGAAATTAACAATACCATAGAAAGTACTATTATCTACTTCTATGTGCATTTCCTTCATTTGAATTTCAAGTGAACCGATATTTAACTGGCATTTGCATGAGGTGTAGCCTTATTATCTATACCCAAGATATCATCTAAGCTTACTTGCAATTTGGGTGCATTGTAGGGTAAAAAAATGTAGCACGGTAGCCCATTGGATTACATGTATTTTGATTCATAGAAATTCCGTTCTACATTAGAAAATGTAGAACGCATAGTTCAACATAGTGGAGATAGGAAGGGAGTTTGATAATATACAATTTATCATTGAAAAATTTGAAATGCAAACGTGACATAGATTGTTCATGCACAGATATCAATGTTCAAGAATTCAGAGATGGCTTTAAGATATCGATAAAATAGCTTTCTTTATTTTTGCGTTCAATATCATTGCTATAATAGAGCTTGCAAAATGGGAAAATATGAAAATTGTCTTTACCACAGAAATTTAGATGCTTGCTGACTTTTAGTTGGCGATATTCTCCATTACACATTTGCTGCTTATGTACCCGTACTCGTGTTCTAAGTGTGGTTCTCGTTTCACCGATGTAAAATGCTTGACAAACGGGACATGTTATTACATAAATTACATTTTTAGTGTTACAGTTCATGTTGGATTTTATGTTAAATGTTCTATTGTTGAAGTTGTAAGAGGATCCTTCTGTAATATGGTCACAGGTGCCACATCTTTTATCATTGCATTAGGTGACCGAATATGTTTCATCATTTGAAAATCTTGATTTACTCAAAATACGTTTAAGGTTCTTGGTTTAAGGTTTTTGGTTGGTGTTTACTGTTGATAAAGGTTTTATTTCGGAAGATTTCATTTGTTGTAATATCATTTTGTAGTGTAGAATTCACATAATTTGTACTGGTAGTGATGTTAAGGTTTCTTGGATTGTAAGTATGAACAAAAGATAAAATATTGCTATCTTTTTTGCTTTCATTATTTGCTAATAGTTCAATTCTACTAATACTCTTAGCTTTTGTTATAGCATCAGTGATAATTTCTTCAGGATATCGTTGATTTAAAAGGAAAATACTCATTTCACGTAATCTACAGTCTCTCACAGATTCATCTGATGCGATAGCACAAATGCGTGTGGCCAGATTATAAGAAATTGCCCTTTTTATGTGACGCCGAATGCAGGAAGTAAAGTAAAGGTACTGGTGAGTATCTGTAGCCTTGTAAAAAATATCAGTAGAGATTTTATCACTTGTCTTCTTGATGAGAATATCTAGAAATGGCAACTCTGTATCACTTACTTCCATAGTAAATTTGATGTCACTGTTGAGTTCATTGAGCATGCTGTTGAAAGTAGACAACTTATCTTGATTCAAGTTCCAGATGATGAAGCAATCATCTAAAGTGGCATAAGTAGGAGCTACAATAGTCCCCATGGCAGTACTGCCATGGGGACTATTGTAGCTCCTACTTATGCCACTCTGACTTTGGGCTATCTTGAAATTAAACTCAAGGAAAATGTGACAAATTCATGGGGCCTGGGTATTGCTAATGACATCACTGCTAGATGGATGAGATATTTAGATGACTTTAACATCACTACCAGTACAAATTATGTGAATTCTACACTACAAAATGATATTACAACAAATGAAATCTTCCGAAATAAAACCTTTATCAACAGTAAACGCCAACCAATGAACCTTAAACGTATTTTGAGTAAATCAAGATTTTCAAATGATGAAACATATTCGGTCACCTAATGCAATGATAAAAGATGTGGCACCTGTGACCATATTACAGAAGGATCCTCTTACAACTTCAACAATAGAACATTTAACATAAAATCCAACATGAACTGTAACACTAAAAATGTAATTTATGTAATAACATGTCCCGTTTGTCAAGCATTTTACATCGGTGAAACGAGAACCACACTTAGAACACGAGTACGGGTACATAAGCAGCAAATGTGTAATGGAGAATATCGCCAACTAAAAGTCAGCAAGCATCTAAATTTCTGTGGTAAAGACAATTTTCATATTTTCCCATTTTACAAGCTCTATTATAGCAATGATATTGAACGCAAAAATAAAGAAAGCTATTTTATCGATATCTTAAAGCCATCTCTGAATTCTTGAACATTGATATCTGTGCATGAACAATCTATGTCACGTTTGCATTTCAAATTTTTCAATGATAAATTGTATAGTGCATGTAGTCACTTCATTCACTTACCTGTTAAGAAGCACCTGAAGAAGAAAATAGAAAGCGCTTGTGCTCTATACTTTGATTTTTTGCAGTCTACATTTTTTGCTATATATTTCCAGATACTGAGCATTATCTTAAAGTATTTGTTATATATATACATATATATATATATATATATCAAAAATGAAAAACTACCGATCTCACGTCGACATGCCAGTAAAGTCTGGCTTCTCAAGGCGGTAAGTGATTCAAATTTATTGCTACAAAAATTATATAACAGAAGTTTGATTTCATAAATGAAATACCGGTATCTTGATTTTATAGGCAGCGGAACTTTTCGAGTTACAGACAATTTAATGTTAAGGTGAAATCATTGCTGGATAAGGAAAAATGCAAATGGGCAGAGAATGCGAAGAATGGATCAAAGCAGCTGTGACAGGCAGTAAATGAGATAAAAGGTAGGCTACGATGTCAACCAGACTCACGGCTTTGAATAGTCAGGTTAACAGTTTTTAACAGTTCCAAGTATTGAAGAAGCAGTTGAAGAAATTAATTCCTTGTTTTTACCCACCATAGGCTCAGCGTTCTCATCCACTAATACCAGCAGAGGCAGAGTTCAGTGATCAAAGTCATCTGTGGACGCCAACAATTAGTAGTAACACAATCCACCGTTCGATTTTATCAATAAAATCTAACAAAGCTCCAGATTACGAAAACATCCCAAACAAGGTCTATAAGAAGGCGGCCGACATAATAGAAGCTCTCCTTACGCACATAGTCAACGTATGTATTCGGCAACGTCAATACCCAACGAGTTGGAAACAGGCTGTGATTATTCCCGTTCCAAAGTCACTTCCTGTGTCTAAGTATGAGCTGCGTCACATCTCTCTTCTACTTGCACTTTCAAAGGTATGTCAGAAGGCAATACTTTAGGCGGGTATATCTGATCAACTTAGAGAAGCATTTGGTCGTCTACAATTGGCAATATTCTGATGTCTTCAAATAATTCTGCTCTGATTTGTATACACAATGCAATAACTAAAGCCATGGAAGACAGCAAAATCACTGGAGTTGCCGTTATTGCCTGCGACTTTAGTAAGGCTTTCGATCAATTGGGTTATTGATCGTTGACATTATTGTCAAATCCCTGATTGAGCACAACCTTCCGCACGGATTTGTCAGGCTGATTGAGGATTACCTTCGAGAGCGCAAGCAAGCGGTCAGAATATTCAATTCTTTCTGCAATGAGTACGAGGTGAGATCTGGCATACCGCAAGGATCAGTGTTTGGGGCTCTTTTTTTAGCGTGGTTGTCAGTTTCTTGCGTCCCAAGTTTAGACGCAAAACAATTGTCAAGTACATTGCTGACTGTACATATGTTGTTCCCATCGTAGAGAAGGTATATTAGGTGGAGTGGTAACTCAGCATTTATTAAATCCCCAATGTGTTTTAATGTGTTTAATTACCACCTGTGAGATATGCAGTTTTTACACGTTTGGAGAAATGTAAAAGAATTTAATTGATAATGACCCGCTGAGAAAATCGCTAGCGATCACGAAGCGAAATCATAAGGAAAATCCATAGCGAAATGTTTCACTTGTGGGCCAGATAATCGAGAGTTATTTATGTCGCTATCGATGAACTATTGAAAATCAGTTATGAAATGAGGTATTATAGACATCGAATCGTTAACTTTCGTCGTTAGAATTTAAGCATTTACACCCAAAAAGCTATCGAATACCGGTTGCCACAGCCCTCCCGTTCGGTAATTAAACATTACCAGAAATTCGGATTTGTATATTCAATTCGACAATTTGTGTTTAATTTTATACAGGATCCTTCGGAAGCAACCATTTTTATGAAACAATCTTTTGTAAATGACTGCGAAGAGGCTACAAACACATAGCAAGATCAGAAACTGACAGATAAAAATTATACTTGCAGTAATACATAACCTTCATCAGGACTACAATGGACTATGCAACTATAGCTACATACATGAAAGACAGCAAAATCACTGGAGTTGCCGTTATCGCCTACGACTTTAGTAAGACTTTCCATTAATTGGGTCATGATGGTACTTTCAAATCACTGATTGAGCATCACCTTTCATCAAAATTTGAACAGGCTATAGAACTAATGTCACTGTAGCTCATTTGCAGTTAATGAGTTTCACAGAATCAATGGGAGAATATCAGTAACGGAATGATAGGAAATCTATGTAGTATGTAGTTCAATCACTTTCCGAATCTGGAATTTGATCAGTATCTGCGCTAGATTCCACGTCCAAACTAATCTTCGCACATCTTTGACGGAGTTTGGGTATCGCCTCATTCTTGGCCAGCCAATCTGCAGCTTTCTTCAAAACATAAGCTACTTCCCGTTCAATTTCAACCATGAATACATTCTTGTGTACACGGAAGACGACCTCCTTTGCCACATTTTCGAGACTTCCACGAAATTTACGTTTTCCATCGAAACCATCATCTGTTAAATAATGCCTGGATTCTTCTTTGGAGAAGTCCATCCATAACACGCTTTACAGTTTCATTTAAGATACGCCCACGCTCAAGCGCAAGTCTCCGAATCTAAAACAAAGAAAATATATACAGTAGGTCTCTATAGTTAGCATATTCATATATAGGCAATCTTGTTAGCAAGCAAGCAGTATTATAGAATCTATCTGTCGTGAGATACCCATAATGACTTACATGTATCTACCATAAGATGCATGGTAATTGTGTAGCTTTCTACAGTTGATCATATAGACTGCCTAAATGATATCGAAATTCAATAGATTGTAATAATGCCTTCAAATCGTATTACGCAATAATGCTATCATTCGAAGCTTGTATTCTCAGGCTTCAAGTGAGCTATGATGAACTTGTTTGCAGGACAGTGGCGAAAGTATGAAAGTCGCGCAATTTACAAATCGTGATTTTTCAAAATTTTTCTTTTGACGCATTACTAAAGGAAATCGGTGGACTACGAATGAAATAGTGATATCATACAGTAATCAAAATCTCTATTGAGCAAAAAGTTTGTGTTTTCACTTTTTCAAAGAAATGTTGATGCTTCACATTTTCAGAATCCTTGAGGTGAGTGGAGTAAGAATATGCAAGTTTTATTCGAACAAGTTCAACAGTTATTTTCAAAAGTCAAAAAGTCAACTTTTTTCTGATTACCAGATTCTATTCAATGACTGGAACATAGAGTAGGGATATATAGGTAGAGTGTCGACTAAAGAAAGTATCTGCATACAGTGAAAAATTTTATACGAAAAGATTTTCAGTTTTTTGCGGAGATAACGTTCCCGTGGTCCAAAAAATTATTTGAGCAGTTTTAAAAAAGTCAAAATTTTGCGAATTTATATACTGCCGACATGGAAGCCCCTTTATAAGTAGCATGAAACAAGTTGGATATCAAAAGGAACGACTATTTGCTAATAAGCATCCTAGCTAAGCGGAAATTAAGCTAATTTGCAAGGGAATTTCATATGAGCTGCATTGTAATGAAAGTCTTCATGAAAAAGTCGAGATCATATTTTGCTGTCTGGGCTGAAATTTCAAGTTTTATTTCAATTTTCACCGGCATGATTTTATGATTCACTAAATTCATGTTTCATTTCTTGAATCTGAATAGTGATGTGGACCCATGTACATCTTTCAAAGTTAATTGAAATCATTGTCTTTGATTCGGTTATTTTGCTCTGTCAGTGCCAATTCCGTGGCAATTTCTTCAAAACTGCAAAAATTTGCATATCTCACATTTGGCAACAATTACCATCAGTATCCCCTCGAGTTCATTTAATAAAATCGAAAGTATATACACATTGGGGATTTAATAAATGAGGAGTTACCACTCTACCTAACATACTTTCTCTATGGACTGGAAGAATATGAATAGTGAAAACTTGCAGCAGTCGGAGAGAACAGATAGATGCATACCCTCGCCAATTGTTTGTGCGTCACCCTGCAGCTTCAGACTCTATTGGAATAGAGTTTTGAATCGTGCACATGGTGTTTGAAGCAATGTTGAAAGATGTTTGAAAAATAATTATTAAACTTATTTGAATGCAACTTACATATTCTTCCTCTTACATTGTAGGGATTCTGAAGAATCCAAACAATAACATTTTCAATGAAAAAGTTAGAATATGGCATTTTCAACAGAGTTGCGATTTTGTGATAGGCCCAACTTAATGACATTACTATTTCTTTTCTTTTCCCGGTCCATCGACTTCGATGAGAAATATTTCAAACGAACTCGTGCCTGATTCATAACCACGCTCATATGCTTGCTCTTATTGAAAAAATACGATTTGTAAATTGAGAATTCAGAATGGTAAATTCAAAATAACCATCTCGTTGATGCATCACTTCTACATATTTGGAAAATGCCCTGACCAGTCATTGCGTAATAGTTGAGTCGGAAAGAGTCAGGTTTTTAAAGATGTTAATTATTATTTTTCTTATGTACAAAATTTTTCGATCGCCATCCACCAATCATCTTCAGGTACAAAGGATTAGAAGTTTAACTGTAAAGAATTTGAAAATGATGTTTACAATGAGATGACATGATGATTTACAATGATATGATATGAAGGAATGTAGATATGAACAGGTTGTACTGGATTACATATCTTTACCAGTAGCAAAAATAAATTGACCTGACAGGATCGATGAGATCTAAGTTAGATGATGCAGTGAAGAAATGATAAAGTTATCTGTAAAAAAAGGAAATCACGGTATCTGTTTAGTTCTGTTCTACTGTTTATTGTTGGTTTACATTTGTTAGTGATGAATGCTTCACGTAATCTCAAATTTGTGTTGTCATGATCGTGGGCCCATATCGACATTCCTTCATATCATGTCATCTCATTGTAAATATCATTTTCAATTTTTTTATAGCTTAAACTTCTAATCCTCTGTACCTGAAGATGATTGGTGGATGGCGATGGAAAATTTTGTACATATGAAAAATAATAATTAACATCATTAAAAACCTGACTCTTTCCGACTCAACTATTACTTCTACATTTATATAAAGTGAAATGTGCGATCATGAAATACATCGTGTTTTGCATGCCATCTTACTTGACGTAACATATGGATTAACACGTTGAACAAAGTAATCATATACATGCATGTCGGCCTATATGCGCATTGAATTAGGCTACCATTTTGCATATTCATCTTCGTAAAGATAAGTAAAATCTTCATTTTTTTGTTTACCAACCGACTAATACAGACTATGCAACTAGCAAACAGAAATATCCTCATTAAAGTGCTGAAGCTCAAGATTCAAGTTCAAGATTGCGTGTCTCTATGTTCTATGTTCTATTGAAATGGGAGTGTCATTATGTGGGAAAATATGGTGCATAATGTAGCTATGGGAACGTGAAAGAAAGGTGTCGCTCCCTCAAATGTCCTACATCATCTCCTCAGGCCTAGCGGCCTTTGGTTAATAAGTTCTGTAATGACTACAAATTTATTCATTTTCTATTAGTCTAATACTGCAGGAAGTTTAATTTGAACATTCTATGGTAATGAAGGAAGTTATATATATTTGTAAAATCTCCTGACATCTACTAAACTTGCAACAGCCACAGACACTTGATTTATTTCTCAGCATTTTTGCAGAGGTCTGTAATATGAACATACCTTTTTAGCGATAGATTTGATAAATTAGTAGACACATTGACTTTTTGGAGACCACATTAAGCTAAATGCATTTTCAGATCTATAGTTGACATGCTGAGATTACTATTAAATGCACTCTTCGTAATTGCGCAAACTAACAAAGCTTGCAAAGTCACTTCTAGAAAAAAGGTTGCTTGTCGAAATTATGATATTTTCTGATTGCTCAGAGTAAGTGATTTGACTTAAATAACTCTGAAGGCTCAGAATGTTCATTTAAAACACTTTATGCAATCAGAAAATGTCATGATATTGTAATCATCATGAAATATAGCCTAGGCTCTAACATAGAGAAAGTACAGTGATCCCGCTGTGATTTTACATTATCAAAAAGCATTCTGTTGTTAAGTTTCATCGTCTTAATGAATTCACTTATTCAATGCCCCAACATACCCTTTTTATCATAGAAATTGTTCGAAGTGCAACCCATTTACCTGTATGAACTTTCACATCTTTTCGCGAAATTTGCGTAAGCCCTCTTTTTCATCTAGGGTTATAGGCTACTCCAATTCAGTAAACGAAATAATCTTGTTGTTGCGAACACTCTGCACAACCACAAGACTTCAAGGAGAATAACCTGGCACTCCCCTGATGGACTGACCCACAAGCAGATTGACTACATTTTGGTCTCAAAGAAATATCAAACTGGAATCATTATGGCTATGACACGATAAATGAGAAAGCCGGACATTGGAAGTGATCACGAACTTGTCATGATAACGTTTAAGGTAAAGCTGAAGGCAAAGAAGATGAATATGCTGCCGAGACCAAAATTCAATCTAGGACTACTCAAGGATGAAGCTATTAAGCAATGCTATCAAACGGAAGTGAATGGAAAATTCGCACCCTTGATGCTGTTCGACCGTCAGCAATCCGCAAGAAATATGTGACAGATTGACAGACACAGATCACAGTGTAGCATCATCGATTCTAGGCAAACAAAGAGCTATCAGGAGGCCATGGATCACAGCAGACATCCTCAAGTACTGCGATGAAAGAAGGGAGTGCAAAGTAAAGCGCTTTACTAATGACGAGAACAACGAAAGGTAGAAGAAAGCCAATAGAGCAGTAAAGAAAGTGACATGAAAAGCGAAAAGTGAGTGGATTGAAAAGCAGGCGTTGGAGATCGATGAGGCTTTAAGATTCAACAACTCGAAGAAAGCTTTCGACGCAGTCAAGAAGCTAACTCGCGATGACAATCACGCACGCAAGACACCAGAGATAGAGGAAAAAATGGAGACGTTTTGACAAATGTGTATACAATCGCACGGCGATGGAGAGACTATTGTGCTGAACTTTGTCAGCATGAAGCGGCAAACAAGGATGCAGCAATTTTAGAGGAGCTAGATACGATGAATCGCGGTATATGGAAGACCCAGAAATTCTAAAATCAGAGGTAGAGGCGGCAGTTTGATAGCTTGAAGACAAATAAAGCACCTGGAGCTGACAATATCGCGACTGATTTGATAAAAGACAGAGGAACAGCTATGATTGATATCCTGCATGTGCTTTGCAATTCGGTGCTTAAGACCAAAAGATGGCCCTCGCAATGGACGGAGTCGATCATGATTCCCATTCCTAAGAAGAAAACTAGTCGAAAATGCTGCGAACATCGAACGATTTCATGAATAGGTCATGTCAACAAAGTCCTTCTAGAAGTACTAATACTAAGGAGGATGACACCCCAGATAGAAGCCATACTCAGTGAGAATCAAACCGAGGGTTCAGAAAGGACAGAAGCACAGTAGAACAAATCACGAACTTGCGCATTATTGGAGAAAAGTACCGAGACCATCAAAAATTTGTCTACCATAACTTTGTTGACTTTCGCAAGGCTTTCGACAGGGTTTGGCATGAAGCTCTCTGGAACACTATGCGAAGATCTGGCATAGGAGATGGATTGACTGAACTAGTGAAAGAGCTCTACCAGTCTGCAGAAGCTAAAGTAATGATTCGTAGCGAATACAGTGACTGGTTCCATAGCGCAGTCGGAGTAATAGAAGGATGCATTCTTTCACCGTCCCTCTTCAACTTGTTTCTTGAAAGAATTATGTTTGATGCGCTTGAAAATTTCGATGGAGGAGCGAAATGCGGAGGTACGACGTCAACAACTTGAGATTTGCTGATGACATAGAACTCATGACAGAAGACAAGGAGAGCCTAAGCGACATCACCAAGCGACTAGACGACACATGTCGCAGGTATGGAATGGAGATAAGCTCTAGTAAGTCTAAAACTATGGTGACTGGCATTGTGAACAATCTGTCTGAGGATGATGCGAACATTTCCATCAATGTTTCCAATGAAACACTAGAACAGGTTGAGAGCTTCAACTATTCGGGATCGTTAATCAATGAAAATATGAACAGCGAACGAGAAATAAGAAAGAGAATTGGAGCTGCAACTAGTACCCTTGTGAAATTAGAAAGATTGTGGAAAACAAGAAGTATACGGTTATCTTCAAAAATAAGACTTGCGAACTCCCTTGTTAAGTCGGTCTTCCTCACGGATGTGAAGGCTGGACGCTAACAAGTAAGCTCATGAAGAAGATCAGATCGTTTGAAATGAAGACATTCCGAAGACTTTTGGGCATAACGTGGAATGAAAAGAAAACCAACGAATATGTGTGGAAGAAAGTTGAAGAGAAGCTAAGGATCAAGAAGCTGGAGAACATCGTTGATGTTATAAAAAGAAGAAAGCTGACGTTCTTCGGCCATCATATCAGAGCCAATAGGACCCTGAAGACCGTCATTCAGGGAAAGGTGGAAGGCGAGAGGAAGCGAGGCAGACCACGTCGCTCTTGGTGCGATGATCTTGTCGACTGGACGGGGCTCGGTCTGGCGGACCTGTGCAGGGAGGTGGAGAATCGTGCGAGTTGGAGGTCGAGAGTGTTCGCGTGGGTGCACCAACGGCCGCATCAAGCGGCTACGGATTGAGTGAGTGAGTGAATCTTTTTCATCACAGACTCAAAAATGTTGAAATAATTATGCGGTCAGTTAGTTCTTAAACATAGTCCGCAACGCATTCCTAAATCTAAAAATCATTCATGGTCAAGATCTGGACTTCTGAGTGGCCAAGGGATATCACTATCTCTTCAGTCCAAAGATTTGGTAGATTTTCATTGAGAATATTTCTCGCTGAAAGACTTAAGTTCTCAGGAGCGCCATTATGTGGTGCTTTTTTTAAGGAGCAGAAGTGTCACTGCTTGCAGAGGCTGTGAGTATTTTTCTCCATTGACATGGCCAATCAAAAACATGGTGAATAATACCATGACGATTAGTTGATCATTGTCATCAGCCAACAGTGGCATTTCCCCGACTTTTATTTAGTGACATGGGGGTTTGTTTCAGAAAAGAAAAAACCGTTATTCATGATCCCTTGTCAGTCAAATTAAAGGCTGCTTCGTCGGAAGAAAGGCGATGTTATTTTTGCTGTCTCAGATCATCACATACACAGCTTTGCTTCGCTTTATGGCATAATCACAAAAGGTCACTCTCTGCATGCTGAAGTCAAGAATTTTTTAACTCTTGGATCGTTGAAATTCTCCACGGCTTCAAGCTTTCCTTTTCGACTCTGTTCACAGTCGATAGTGAAATTTCACATTGGAATGTGACTTTTTCTCGGTAAAGTTCATGGATCATCCATCTCCAAATGCTCCAATTAGTTCGTTGACTTTCTCATGTGCGGTCTTGCCATTACTTTGGTTGCCCACATGGGATCATAGAAGGAAGCTCTAAGTTTAAAGAAATCTTGTTGTCTAGTCGGGAATCGTGTGTGCAGGCTTAACGACCTCATCGAACTTTTGAGAAAGTATGAGTCGAACTTCTTCACAATTTTCAGTTGCAGCAACATACGAACAAATGCGAGCAGCATGCTGTAGCTAACGCAGTTTATGATGATACTTGAAGAGCAACGCAACAAATGAGCTACATGTAAAAGGAGTTGTTCACACTGGCTTCAGAAGCGATGAAATTCAAAATCATATATACGTGTGCAATCAGTTTGAGATGCTATATTCATACAGCTAATACTGACAGAAAATGAATATGCCTTCAAAATCATAGACATCTAGAAAACAGGCTTACTCATGGAAATCTATAACTAGCATTCACTAAATTCATGCGTCATTTCTTGAATCTGAATAATATTGCGAACCCGTTTACATCTTTCGAACTTAATTATGATCATTGACTTTGATTATAATATTTTGTTCTTTCAGTGGCAGCTGTGAGCCTAGTTTGTGATATGATCACGCTTAAGAAAACACTCTTATCAATACGGCTGAGCAATTATCTGTAATGATAACCCTTCGAACAAACACTGCCTCTCCAAGGAATTGTCATGACGCGGAGGATTTATAAAATAGAGTTAATACCATCTGTATTGCTATCATGATCAGTCAATTCTGCGGTAATTTCTTCAATGAAAGCAAAAATTTGTCTTTTTCTCACATTTGGTAGTGGGTCTCAACTCGAGTTCATTCAATAAAATCGAAGTTGTTTACACAGTTAGAGGTGTAAGAAAGGGGATTTATTTAAATCTGGGTTGCCAATACCTAATATACATGTGTATACTTACTCAATGGGCCCTAATGTAATTAATATCATAATATATAATCCCTTCTGAAGATACTTAAAAAAAGCTCAGCAGCTTTTCTCAGTTTGCGTATTCATCCTGAAAAAGTGGAAGAGTCTATGAGTGGAAGAAGTGTTTCTTCAATATCATTATCATAGAAAGCATCTACAGATCATGTGTCTTCATATGAGGCAACGCTGACACAGCTACGTGCTAATGAAATCGCTACTTTACTGCAAATTACAAGCTCAAGATTTAGTCAGCATCAGCTATCCACGACTAGGGTGATGCACTGTTTTTATCGATTTTTCATGGTATTATTCCAATTGGCTCGCTCAGTTGACGTTCTATGCCTACTGCATTGTGTACTGTAGTGATATTTTATGGGCTAGATAGACAACATTTTTTTCTTTTCTAGATGTTTCGTAATTACTAGCAGTATCTGACTCGCGATCATTCTGAGCTACACTGAGCGGGTCACTATAAGTGACCCATGACCCACATTTACAACTAATTCGATCATGAATATGTTTAACAGCTCATGGTCATATCTGGCTTACATGGTGACTTAACGTTTGTATAAAGAAATAAATTAAGACTGAAATGAACTCTGAAATGAATGTAATTGCTCATGAAAGCATGCACGTGTATCTGATCTAAATTGTCTCCATAAAATCAATATAAAAGAATATGAAAATAAAAGCATAAATAAAAAAAATAAAAGCATGTTCATTCGAACCTATGTAGGCCTATGTAATGTTAAGCACTATGGATGAACAGAACATAATCAATACGTGCACAATGTAGTACATGCAAAAGTCATGCATGCAACATTTGGAGTTAGCACAATTGCAACTTCTTTATAAACAAACATGAAATTGTCTGAAAACGTTCACACTCCAGTAAGGTAGTAGGAAATAATTCCGGATCTCGGTTAAATCCAAGGGTGATGGAGATAATTGTTTCGATTGCTTCCGGAATCATAGAGGCTCTAGCTAAATGATGCCATGGATGCATTAGATGCAGCATCTTTCGGATTCAGACCTGCAACCTTGTAAAACAAACATGCAGTGTGTCACATAGCAATTAGAACAGCAAATCCCTATTTCTGGTTGCACCACCATTGAAGAACATTCTGTTGATCGGGAATGAAACCCCTAAATTAAAATTGATTGTAATGGTCATGTGACCCGTGAAAAACGTGACACCGGGCGACCCGTGGACCCGTTTTCAGCTCTGACTGAAAAGCACAATGGATGTATGTCGTCAATTTGCTTATTACTTGAAATTAATCATGAGCAATTTGGAAATGTAGGTTTGAATAAAGATTGATGATTAACGATTGCTTAGCATCGTACTTTGTTTTCATTTCAATCGTCAAATCTTTTTCATTAATAATGATTATCTTATCTCGTGTAAATATCATTGAAAAGTTGAGCTCCATGTGATTCTGCCGTCATACGAGTGTATTTCATGTTGCTTGGCGTATGATGTCGGTGGAAAAAGTTCGTGATCTTGTTTCGGAATATGCAAAATCATGCAGCTTGCGCATTGTGGGTCATATCATCAGAAACCGGAAGTGGTTTCCGTTACTGGTCATTCCTAGCGATTGTGTGGTGTGTCTTTCTTGTCGGCCTGATAGCCGGTTTTGGAGCCTGCATAGCTGTCGTGCTAGAAAAGTTCCTAAAATTTGACTTCGCTGAAATGATTAAGACACATAAAAATAAAAGCATAGAATTTCCCTCCGTTACAGTTTGTGAAAAAGGCTTGAACAGGCATAGAAGTTTATACTTTGGAAGAATGCCATTCACGTGTAAATTGAGGACTAGACAAGATCAACTCACAGTTGAACAATGCTGTTAAAGCATTTATGGAACTCACATACTTTCCTTCTGATCAAAACTGTATCATGCTGACAGTGAAAAATCCATCAAGGGCTAAAAACGTCGTTCACTTAGCCATTGACTTCATTCTTGAATCAAATCTAAACTTTGACCTTAATCGAAATGACTCTTCAGTGTTGACATATGATACTCTGCTGACTTCGGTGGATATGGTGCCACAATAATAGTCCATCCTCGCTTCTCTTATCCTTTTACACAAACGCCGATGAATCTGCTACCAGATGCCAAAAACACAATCATGATTACAGAAGTAAATCATAAGAATTAACCGCATTGGCCATTTACCAATTGCATCGACGCTACGAACTCAACAATCCGCTTAGATGGCATGTATTTTCAGGTACACGAAGGAGGCTTGTCTTTTATCAGTAAGGGACAATTTGCGGCATGAAGATGTTGACAGCTGCCCTGATCCTGCATCAGTCATTGTTACAGTTTTTCAACATCTTATTTAACTAAGAAATCAATACCTAAAACGATGGCCAATATAATGAAGTTGAAGTTTCACGTGGAGATTTCCCATTTGAGAAACTTCGTTAGAGAACACAAACAGCTGAGAATTCTTGACGCATATTCATTGGTCAGCAATTTTGGAGGAATTGGAGGAATCTTCCTTGGATTGACTTTAGTCGGATTCTTTGAAGTTCTTCTATTTATCATGAAATTCTGTGTGTCAGTATCATCTAACATTGTGTCGAGGAGAAATAAAATCGATTTTCACAGTAATGAGCAAGATTACAAAGATAAATGGTATTACTTTGAGGAGAATTATAATGAGAGGAAATACGAAAGAGGAATATAACAAGAGGAAAAAATCCCTTACATTTGATGAAGCGGTGGATGATTTACCGAAAAATAGCTCTAATTTGGCGAGTACTCGGTTATAAGTAGGACAAGGTTCATGCTCATCAACCACAAAGAGAACATTGGAAAATCAATGTTTAACTTGTGGATAATTGTGAAAGTTGAAAGCATGTCATAGTTTAACCCTGAACAATGAGTTGTCTTCAATATCTAAATGACAAAAATGTGCATGAAAATAGGCTACAAAATTTAGAAAGGATATCATACGAACTCAAATTGTGATGTATCAGAATATAAACAGTGCCTTTTTCTTTCAGATTCGCAACTGCGGATGCTTTAGCTATTGATAAGATTCAATTACAGTGCGTTCCCGTGCATAGTTCAATAATTTATATATTTAGAGAAAGGGCCAAAATGTTGTCATTAATTTACTATTTTCCCGATATATTTCGCTGGCCAACGGACAGCATGATCACAGATGTAGAAAAGGAAGGTTTAATTTGTCAAAGTTATCTCGTCCTCGATGTTAAAAACTATGTCACTTGTTTATCAAGATATCCTAGATCACATCATCCCACGCATTGCTTAAAATGAACATCACCTTGTTTCCACTTCTATGATGTCTGCTCCATATTGCCTCCTTTACCACTCTGCTTTTATAATTACTTTCTTTGTCAATGATTTTCCTAGAACTCCAATTGAACTGATGGTCTTCGTTTACGATGTGATTGGATATTTCTGAATGCGTGTCAAATTTTCTTACATTTCTCTTGTGTTCTTCAACTCTTTCTTCCACAGATCTACTTGACTCTCCAACATATTTCCAGTTACATTCGCCACATTCAATCTTGTAAACTACCCCATGTTGCTTAGCTTGCTCTGGTCTTTTGATAAAGACTTTTCAAAAGTATTTTCATAAAGGAGGCAATATGGAGCAGACATCATAGAAGTGGAAACACGGTGAAGTTCATTTTAAGCAATGCGTGGGATGATGTGATCTAGGATATCTTGATAAACAAGTGACATAGTTTTTAACATCGAGGACGAGATAACTTTGACAAATTAAACCTTCCTTTTCTACATCCGTGATCATGCTGTCCGTTGGCCAGCGAAATATATCGGGAAAATAGTAAATTAATGACAACATTTTGGCCCTTTCTCTAAATATTTAAATTATTCATGGGCTTTTTTGAAAACATAGTTCAATAAGTATCCATTGCTGTTCAGCAAACAATGTTCACGTTAATAAAAAGATATCAATTTTTGGACCTGTGTAACCCGGACACAGTGTGGTGCGGATGATTCGGAAAGGTCTCAAGCTATAACAGACCCGAATTGGACCCCAGATGACCCTAATAGTTTCCTCAGTCAATAGCGGCATTTTGATCTATGTAGGTCAAGCCTTTAATGGCAGTTTATAAAGTTAAAATATTAGCTACTTATCATGTGCATCATGTAAGTCAGCTGGGTAACAGTTAGCGAAGCGAGCACCGACATGTATTTTGTTTTTAAAGTACCTATTAAGTTATGCATGCAAAGTAGATAGTGGGAGACCTTGAAGTCTTGCTACCACATGAGAGTTTGAAAATCTCGCATAACTGGGAAAGTTGGACCGAAAAGTCCTCTAGAAAGAATTTTAGAATGAAAACTATTCATTTTGAGGGTCAAACATGTTTCAAGCAAAATTGCTCACATCAGTGACAGGGGAAACAGATGTTACAATAAAACGGAGCCTATATAGAAAAAAAGAAGGAAAGTGAACTATATCCATCAGTTCATAGTCGTCGGTACATTCGTATTGCATGGATTCACCAAAGTTCTAACTGCGTCACAAGTTGAATATTCATCAATATTTCGTCATTAATCTCGCGAATACAGAGCTTCAGTTAACTTTGTCAAACACGGCTTAGTTCTATAAATAATTCTAAATTTCGCTTTATTAGGAAAGTGTTCGTGCATGCTAATTTTCGATTCGCAACTATTCCAAGTTTGATGAAGATCCAAGTCCCCTACAGAAGATTGTACCATTTGTTTCCTTAGTAGAAGGAATCTCTCCTTCTCTTCAAGGGGAACTTCACTTCAAACAATATACACCAACAGAAAAGGCGACGTTTCGGTATAAAAATTCATGTTTTGTGTGAAAGTGATACAGGTTACACTATTAACTTTTGCTTTCACACCACAGAAGCTGAGCACGACAAGTTCGCGTCATTCGCTTCAAGCCTCTGTGTATCTGAACGCATTGTCGTTCACTTATGCGATCTATACTTGGACTTCTAATCTGTCGAACAATAATGTATTTATATTCAATGTAAAATATGAAAATTTAGAATGGGATTTCTAGTTTGCTTTCTAATAATATGCTCATTTGAATATATTTACAGAAGCGAAATGTTGACTTTTTATTATTGAAGTTATACTTGGAATGGGATCTATTACTTAAAAATCCCTACACGTATTCGTTTATAATACAAATTTCATTGGCCGGTCAATCATATATTATATTTTGTGTTGAAAAGCACGAAGGCCTCTCTGGAAAGTTTTAATTTGATAAGAAAAATTAATGATAATGCAAGTTACGGTGACAGTATATTAGAAAGCAATTATCAACATAATAGTAAATCGTTGATTAAATTCAACTAAAAAAAAGTTAAATTGGAACAATAGAAAAGAAATAGGGCCTATGAGAAAGAGCACAGTGGATTTGGATAATTTGTCAATTCTAAATTGCGATGCTAATTTGATAAAATAGAATAAAAGCGATATTTTCATTTTACATTTATTTTGAAATTATATGTTTCAATATTGTTGTTATACATCTAATTTGTTAACGTCATCAATAGCAAAGTGATGCAAAATGGGAAAATGGGTTTTTAATCTAAAAAACATCTAGTAATTAGTTTGGCCAGGTCTAGCTGCTTTGCTGTCGATACGCGATTCTCGACGCTTTGTAATAACGCACACAATTTGGGTAAGGGAAATTTTGTTGAAACAGCGAAGAGCAATTACGTCTCATGTCATATCTCGGTCTTTCCTATAAACATGAATGGCTATAAAGAAATTCATGCCCAAAGCGAGGATTCACAGTTCTTATGCGTTACTCTTTACCGCTTCTACTTTATGAAAGATGTATCCTATACCATTCACCAGCAGAGCCGACTAGGCGAAGCTGTTACACGTATTATGTAACCAAATTAGCTCAGACATCGAATTTGTAAATATTGACATTGTTTGTCGGTAATTATCACGATGGGAATCATTCCTTGTAATCTGTTAACAAAATCTCCCCAGCACACAAGCGGTTAAAGTGACCATTTTAGAGCCGCACACAGGATGACACAAGCCATGACTAGAATAACCTAGTCATTAGCAGTCAAGGTTTTAAACGGTGTATAGTGTACAGTGTAGCCAAAATTTCCTATTGTGTAACTAATAATAAGGATTTGCAGAAATTAAGCTAATTTTAGTCCGATCACTTCATGCGGCAACTAAAGGTCAGGTAGACTTAAAATATGTCACTCACACAATCACGCATTCATACGAGCATGTAGGCGAAGGATGGGCGCTGGGTTGGGTCTTGAAATTTTAAACGAACCCGATTAGAATGGACGCGAACCCAACTCATGGCGTAAGTATAAACAGGTAGAGTGTCGACTCAAACAGGTATCTTTGTACAGAGAAAATTTTCAGTAATACATTGAAAAAATAAAGCAATGGCAACCGATCGAATTGCTAATATAATATACCATATTACCTTTCATGCAAAGGATGGCAAAAATCATAGAGAGATATTGGAGATATTTTTTAATCCCCTTGACTGCAATGACTAGGTATTCTAGTCATAGGCTTGTGTCATCCTGTGTGCGGCTCTAAAATGGTCACTTTAACCCGCTTGTGTGCTGGAGATTTTGTTAACAGATTACAAGAATGATTCCCATCGTGATAATTACCGACAAACAATTGTCCATATTTACAAATTCGATGTCTGAGCTAATTTGGTTACATAATACAGAGTAACAGCTTCGCCTAGTCGGCTCTGCTGGTGAATGGTATAGATAACATCTTTTCCATAAAGTAGAAGCGGATAAAGAAGTAACGCATAAGAACTGTGAATCCTCGCTTGGGCATGAAATTCTTTATAGCCATTCATGTTTATAGGAAAGACCGAGATATGACATTGAGACGTAATTGCTCTTCGCTGTTTCAAACAAAATTTCCCTTACCCAAAGTGTGTGCGTTATTACAAAGCCGTCCGAGAATCGCGTATCGACAGCAAAGCAGCTAGACCTAGGCCAAACTAATTACTAATGTTTTTTTAGATTAAAAACCCATTTTCCCCGTTTTTGCAGTCACTTTGCTATTGATGACGGAAACACATTAGATGTATAACAACAATATTTGAAACATATAATTTCAAAATAAATGTAAAAAGAAATATCGCTTTTATTCTATTATGTTATCAAATTAGCAACTGCGCAAATTTAGAATTGACAAATTATCCAAATCCACTGTGCTCTTTCTCATAGCCCTATTTCTTTTTCTATTGTTTCAATTTAACTTTTTCTTAGTTTGGAATTTAATCAACCGATTTTACTATTATGTTGATAATTGCTTTCTAATATACTGTCACCGTAACATTTGCATTATCATTAATTTTTCTTATCAAATTAAAACTTTCCAGAGAGGCCCCTTCGTGCTTTTCACCACAAAATATAATATATGATTGACCGGCCAATGAAATTTAGTATTATAAGAACGAATACGTGTATGTAGGGATTTTTTAAGTAATAGATCCCATTCCAAGTATAACCTCAATAATAAAAAGTCAACATTTCGCTTCCTGTAAATATATTCAAATGAGCATATCAGTAGAAAGCAAACTAGAAATCCCATTCTAAATTTTCATATTTTACATTGAATATAAATACATTATTGTTCGACAGATTAGAAGTTCAAGTATAGATCGCATAAGTGAACGACAATGCGTTCCAGATACACAGAGGCTTGCATAGCGAATGACGCGAACTTGTCGTGCACAGCTTCTGTGGTGTTGAAAGCAAAAGTTAATAAGTGTAGACCTGTATCACGTTTCACACAAAAACATGAATTTTTATACCGAAACGTCGCCTTTTTGATGGTGTATAAATGTTTGAAGTGAAGTCTCCCCTTGAAGAGAAGGAGAGATCCTTCACTAAGGAAACAAATGGTACAATCTTCTGTAGGGACTTGGATCTTCAAAAAACTTGGAATAGTTTGCGAATCGAATAAAATGCAATAGCAGTAAAAAACGATCCCGAGATAGCTAACACTTGAATGAAATATCGGTGTTGTAACAAAAGGATCCGTAGACACAATAATCCGAGAACATTGGCTTTTTGATGACTCCCATTAGCAGAAGTAGTCCAACGAATTTCTTCATCTCTTATTATTTGTGTTTATCCACGCTTGAAATCTTGAATGCGGCTTGAGATTTTCAGACTCTTGTAGTAGAAAAAGTTCCGCTCTGACATTTGTGAATCTGAAAAGCATGTCAATCAACTTATCAGAGAGAAACAGCTCCATACATTTAATGATCAAATCTTCGTCTTCATAAGAATGAAGGTAGTCCTCATGTTCAGAAGAAAGAAGGAGACCCAACAAGATAAATATAGGATTTTCTTCGGATTTGCTGTCTGTAGTTCCGCTCACAGGCGTTAGCCGCCAACTTTCTTCGTTTGGTGTAGAAAGTTCATGCAGAACCGGGGTTGTTGACGTCGATGACGTGGCCGAAGCTGATGGCAACGTGAACGACGATGTTGATCGACATGGATTTCGCGTTGGCACTCTTGGAAAGGAAGTTTCTAACATATCCATATTACTGTCTGAATCCCCATGGCTGTCAAAGCTGTTGTCAGAGTCTGAAATCTCAAGTTTATCCTCGTCGTCAGTTAAACAAATCATTTCAGCAATTTGATCTATCGTGAGTTTTTTTCTGTATGACATTTTGCAGGACGGTTGCGCAGGTCGGTATTCAGTCTGTCGAAGTTTGAATAAAATGATAATTGGAAACAAAAGTTTACCTTTTTGTTAGCTAAGAATTCATAAAATTTATTTTGATTGATAAACAAGCAACAAGACTTTCAATAACAAAACATAAACCACCAATGTTTGTTGAACACAATGAGTCTGTTGACAATACTGAGCTCAGTATCATTCACTAAGAGAAATGATAGAGATTTGAGAAATCATACTCATATTTTACTTACTTGCATCGAGAAGATAGATTTGTTTACTTTGATACCGCGAAATCTAATTGTTGCCATTCAATGATGTTGCCCCCGCTATTCAAGAAAACATCAAAGTATCGCGAACAGAGTTAATTGTATTCAATAAAATATATTCACTCGACCACTTTATTGTCCAATTTATATGTTATGAATCTCTTCCTTTATCTTCCTTCATAAATCGTTCAAACCCCATGTTCAACATGCATACAACATCTGAATATGTTTGCCAATTGCATAATTTTCATTTATCCTCCTCCCCCGGCAGCGCCGATCTATAATCTTCGAACAGCTTCAAACTTCTTCAATTCCACTCTTATATTTGCTTTATCAGCTAATTACAGCACGCGAAGGAGGACTCAGTCAAGTCGCATATAACGAAATCATCCTTATGACTTGAATACCTAGTCATCCGCACCACACAGCCTCTTGTCAAATTTCTTGGTAGCAGTCAAGGGTGTTAAAAGGTTTCAATTATGTTCTAGCAATATGAGAATGCCATGACCCGAACAAAATCTGACTCGGAAAATTTGTGATCCATATTTAGCAGAAGTACCCAAACAAAATATGACCTATAACAAAGCTTAACTGCACCTTCGACCCAGGCAAAGACTCCTACTGACTCGCATTGACTTGAGCAAATCCTAATCAGAATAACCGGAGCAAAATCCGACGCAGATACCCTTTGACTAGGATAGAACCCGACCAGGATTGACGATAGAACACCTGCAAAAATCTGGCCCGAATTGACAAAGAATACGCGAAGAAAAACTGACCCTTTCAAACCGCTGATCTGAACAAAACAAGACCCTCTAAATCCGCTGACGCGAACAAAAACTGACCATGTTTGATGAGGAATATCCGAACAAAACCTGACCCGCATTCATAACGAATACCCGGTTTAACCCGTAAGCAAGATAGAAGCCTTGACACGGATTTATGAGGAATACACGATCGAAATCTGCAACGAAACCTGAACTGCATTGACAAAAGAATGCCTGAACAAATCCTGACCGATTGACCCATAGACCGGTTAACCCGCTGACCCGAGCAAAACTGGACCCGGTTGAAATGCATAATGTGTAACCCGGTGGCACGAAGGAAGCCAGTGGCGATTTCTCAGAGTAACTAAGGTTAACCGTACTTACTGTCAATTGTCAAATTATCATGTTAGACCAACTTTTACCGTTTCATGATAGAGCAATTTGTCCTTAAAAGTAGATTTTAGAAATTTAATTCTTATTGTAGGTAATTATTGATAATCGTACTACTATATTTGAAGCTTATTATAGTAACGCATCACACAGTGGCGAAATCCACATGGTGAAAGAAGATTCAATATTAACCCTTTCGCTACTAATGACACGCTGAGCGTGTCATACGTCATAGTTGCGAGTATCAAATAATTGAAAGAGGCTTTACTTGATAAACAATGACACGCTGAGCATGTCATGAAAAATTTAGTTAGACTAACGATCTTTTTAAGTTATTAAGTTTGCTTAATTCACGGTATTGGAAAGATAATTAGCTCATTGCAAATAACAGTTGTTCATACATTCCGTATAGCTACAATTCTTTGTAACCGTAATAACTAATAACCAAATTACACATAGGCTATGTTTGATTGTTACTGATTCTAAATAAGAAGTACAATGTTCACAAAATAGAATGATATTTGCATCAAAAACTATAAACTCAAATGAAATTTAGAATCCAATGCAATCGTCATTTAGCTTAACTTTTAATCTAGAGATTTCTCCTATATCTTCATTTATTGAGATGATGTTGGCTCCATAGGCTTCATAGAAATTAACAATGCCATAGAAAGTCCTAGAATGGAAATTGCATGAAAATTATGGCACACGCCGGGGGAACTTACTTGGGGCAAAATGCAACTTGTGCGATCTGGCTTCCATGTTTTTTGATTGACATTTATATTTATCAGGCCAATTCTTGATCTGGATTGTTGGCCCTTGTCCAAAGACCATGTATTCAAAAACAATAGCGAATTTACAAAATGCTGCGCCGACAGGATGACAAAGAAGGAAATCCTTTTAAACGTTCTGTACGTTCATCATTTTGAAATATCGCTCCGATAATCTATCAATGGCATAATCAGACTCTTATGCAACCTGTAATGTCGATTTACAGAACATGCATAACTCCAGCTTGAAATCAGAGGCCATGAAATCTTAGAGTATTCATTTTACTTTACAGGGCTCCCCTGTTCACTAAATTTGAATAATTTCCAAAATCTCTACATGCATTCGAACATCAGCTTTCAAAATATCACGTGTCATTCAATGATTAATTGAAAAGTTTCAGCGACATTTCATTTATTTGAGAAATGATTGTCGGTAAAGAAACTTTCAATGTGTTTATTCCAGAAAGGCGACAGGTTTCTTAGCCGCTTGAAGAATAGATTATCCAATATTAGACTTTCGATCTGTGAATTCTTCAGATGTTCTTACAAAACAGCACACCGACCACTTTCAATTATGACTTTGTGAACCAATTTTTAATTCGCATTCCAATATTGAAACATTGGAAAATTGTTGTCAGTGACTGCTACAAATAGACACACTATATTAATCCATGGAATAGTAGGCTATTTCACATGAAACAATGCCGCCATCTCACTTGTAATTCTCTTCATGAAAATCCTGTAATTAGGTGTCAACAACTTCCACAACCAACTTGGCAAATGGTTTGACTATAGTATAATGTTTTAGATCGAATCTGATCTACATGTACAAACCATAGATTTTTCCATGTGCCATCATTGTACATAGGTAAGATATCAAACTTCCACTCTAGTGTTCTATTATCCACTTATATGATAGGCTTAGCATGCAGCATAGAGATGCTTAGCATGCAGCATTGTTAATTTCTATGGCATGCAGTGATAGAGAACTTTTCAGTCTTGAAAATTTTCAAATTCATTCAGTGATTTATAATCATTGATCTGCATAGAAAGCTGAGCCTAATATTTGATTTCACTACACAGCGTTGACTTTGGTGTATGCGCTATCCTAGCATATATTTGAATACGTGTGTTGACTTCACTTATGGAGATATACAAGCATAATGAACTGCTTCGGTACACGTCGCCGTCCGCGAAGAGCGGCATTGATTAATGCCCTTGATGAAATTGTCATGACGACGCAAATTTACAGTATTCAAATAGTGAGGATGACATAGAAGTTGAGGAAGACATTCCTTTACTACGTGGAACTGATTCCGACGACGATTCTGATGAGCGAAATTTGTCTTCGAGCGACTGGACGATAGTTAAACCTGACGGAACTGATCGACGCCGTAGTGACTTACCTGAGTTCGTAGCCACGGCTGAAATACATCCAGATATCGACTATCCTAATGAAAATATGATGTTTTTCTTTGACATTTTCCTCAACGATAATCTTGTCACGTGAATCATGAACTCAACAAACAATAGGATCTGGCAGGATGTGGATGAATCACCAGATGATAACCATCTACTAAGCAACAAGCAAGTCACAGTTAATGAGCTGAAAAAATTCTTCGGAATGCAATTTTTTATGTGTATAAATAGAAAACCATAATAGGAAATGTGGTGGTGAAAAAAATTATCTTGACTTTATCCTAAAAACAATTAACCATCTTATATTTAAGACTGGAAAGGGCCGACAACTTTCCAGACGTCGTTCTCATTCAATCACTTCCCTTCCAACTGCATTTCATCGTTTGGAGCGAATTCCAGGACGACCTGGTCAAGAGCGGCCACACAAACGGTGCCGAGTTTGCTACAGAAATGGCCGGAGAAAGGAGACTGTCTTCCAATGCATCGATTGTGAAGAAAAACCCGGATTATGTGCTGCACCATGTTTCACAAATTTCCATGTTGTTACCGATGATGAGTAGGGTACTATAGATCGTCTTGTTGTGTCTCGTTTTCAATATTCAATGTTAATATTATTCATGGAAGTATTTTTCCGTTTTTCATTATCTTTTGGGGTTGGTTAATTTCTAAAATTCCAAAACAGAATTATATCTTACGATGCGTATCAATACATATGAATTACTTACATGCACAGAGTCTATAGATCTGGGTAATAATAGTATTAGGTAAATTTATTAAT
Source organism: Prostheceraeus crozeri (assembly GCA_907163375.1). Lineage (NCBI taxonomy): Eukaryota > Metazoa > Platyhelminthes > Polycladida > Euryleptidae > Prostheceraeus > Prostheceraeus crozeri. The sequence goes on along the minus strand of CAJQUW010014097.1, from coordinate 373,503 downwards.
TCAGATAATATCTGCTATAAAAACAATTCTTCATAAACTGATTTAATCTTTTGACACGCAGAGCATGTCATCGGGACTTTCAGCCAAGAAGTTTATGACACGCTGTGCTTGTCATCGATATCTTGACAAATTAGTTTAAATCATACTCTGCTACAATGACAATAAATGGCATGACACGCACAGCATGTCATCGAGATATTCAAAAGTTCTTACCGTAGCGAAAGGGTTAAGAAGATCTAGACACACATCAATTAAGTAGGCCTATTGGCATGGAAACATCGTTTGTTAATGAACGTCATCCAGTAATATCTCGAGTTGGCAGAGACATCAAGGTCCCCTCAAGCACTGCCCAGTGTTACGAGAATGCTATATTTGTCTTATCTCCTTATGATTTGTTTTGTTCTATCGATAAAGATAAGATGCATGCCAAACAGATTTCGTGCTGAAATGCAAGTTTTGTATAAAACCGATGAGTTTGTTGGTCAAACAGAAAGTGCAGCAGGGTTATGGAAACTGTTGGCACGTGATTTTTCTGATGTGTTTCCCACGACTGAAAAGCCAATCAAAACACTCAGCACGCTTAGCGTGTCTATGTGATTGTGAAAGATCCTACTCTGCTCTCAAAAGAATTTAAAGATTTTCTAGGACGAATATGTCCAATGAGAGATCATGTAGTTTGTCTTTTCTTTCGATTGAAAAGAACTTACAGCCCGTATGACAAAAAGTGGCCCCGAAAAATGGATTCAGATGTCATCGACTTTTTTGCGACGTCAGAAAGAAGAACAATTGATAAAAAAATGAATATTGAATTGGAATGCCTTCTTTTTACTTCTTTTAAAGGGTGCAAGTGTAAGGATCTTGTATATACTCGCATGCATTTTAAAACGATATGATAAAAGGCGAACAATTACATAATAGTTGGACCTATCGCTTGCCTATTTATTCTAAGTTTAATAGGTTTGGGTGTTTGCGGGAATGAGAGACAATAATCGCCGCTGCCTGACACGGATTCATGAGGAATGCACGTACAAAATCTGATTTGGATGACCCGATGAACAGGACTGACTTGAACAAATTTTGACTGAATGAACCAACCGGATTCATCCCTGATGTGCTTGGCACATTAGGAAAAACAGAGATCGGATTCGAGGGAGATCGTCGAACGCGCTATAACAGTGAGCTGCCTTATATTCAGGAAGTAAATTGAAGCGAGATTTGGCACTGAGCGCATTTTAAAAACGAACAAGTAAACTTACATGTTCACTCTCGATTTCATTTTAAGTCATCAATAAAATATGATTATTATTGCAAGTCAGATTTTGAAAGATATAGCGATAAGATATGAAATGATAACGGCGTGCTTGAAGGAGGTTTCAGATTAAAAAATGTACTATCGCCAAATTTTCTTTTAAGATGCTTCATAGGTCTAGGTGTTACTAAAAACGTAGAAAAGGAAATCATTCAATGTGTAACTTTTTGGATATAGACCAAAATTCAAGATGGCGTCTAAAATGAATAAAAAATGCACTTAAAATGGACTCATATATGAGTTCCCATGAACAATTGCCTTCAAATGATGAATTTTAATATGAAGCTTCCTTCCAGCTCAACGTGCGTTATTCTGGCCACTCATGTTGTCTGCTCTGTAATTAAGCCTGCTCATGCTTTACATCGACTGTTTTACATAATGAATCTGAATTTGAACGAATAGACTGTACAAATGATTATAAATCGCACGGAAATTTGCAATGTGACTGTCAACACAAGTGCGTGTTCTGTATCATGTATTTTCAATTCAAACATTAAATGTCATTTGAGATCAAATCTTAGATTGCTTTGAGCTTTTGAATTGATCCACTATACAAAGCACTTGATTGTAACTGATAGGTATTTATCGGGTCATGGCCTCATGAGTTCTCACTTAATTTAAAATCAGGTAGGTCGCCCACACAATAAACCCTTTGGACCGATGAACGCACTGATGAAACAAACTGAAGTTTGTATTGCTTGCCTGTTTAGCTTGAAGACAGGGATTGCAGCGGTTAAAATTTATGCTTAACTGGTTAAAAAGAACAAATCAACCGGTTAACCGGTTCACCGATCAAATATGCCAAAATGAGTCAAAAAGCTTAACTATGCTTCACGTTAGTGCATGAGAGGTATTTACTTACTGATCGAGCGAGTTGTCATCAAGCATCTATTTACATGAAGGTAGGCCTACTTAACAAAGGCGTTTCCATCAAAATTATATTTTGTATCATCACAGTTGGAATTCCAGCATAGAGTAGGCAAATATGAGTGTCGACTCAAAAAAGTATCAGTGTACAGTGAAACTTTTTTATATGAAAAGATTCAGTTTTTTGCGGAGATTACGCTCCCGTGGTCCAATAAAATATGAGCAGTTTTAAAAAAGTCAAATATTTGCCAATTTATATAGTGCCGACTTCGAAGCCCTTTATAAGTAGCATGAAAAAAGTTGGATATCAAAAGAAATCAATATTTACTACTAAGCATCGTAACTAAGCGGAAATTAAGCTAATTCGCAAGGGAATTTCATGAGCAGTATTAAAATGGAAGTCTTTATGAAAAAGTCAAGATCATACTCCTACTTTGCTTTCTTGACTGAAATTCCAAGCTTTATTTCAATTTTCACTGGCATGATTTTGTGATTCACTAAATTCATGTTTCATTTCTTGAATCTGAATAGTGATGTGGACCCATTTACATATTTCAAAGTTGATTGAAATCATTGTCTTTGATTCTGTTATTTTTCTCTACCAGTGGCAGGTTGCTTATGATATGCTTAATGCTTATGATCACGCTTAAGAAGATTCTTTTGAGGTTGAGCATAAGCAATAGCAAGTCATCGAGTTGTTAATTTCACAAACATTACCTATCCGAGGTTGTCGTGACACGGACGATCTGTAAAATAATATCATTTCCTTCTACATTAGTATCATGATCAGTCAATTCCGTTGTAATTCCTGCAAAACTGCAAAAATTTGCATATCTAACATTTGGTGACAATACCACGTATATCCCCCGTACAATGGACGCTTTATTTTACAATGTAGGCCTACCATGGACCTTCCTAAGGAAGCGCATGTGTTTGGCAAGCGGCTGTTCAACCTTCTACAGAAAGTCATATGTTGAAAGTCTTTACCAACGCAGTCAACAATAAGATTCGCAATAACTTTAACCTTTCCTGAAGAGCAGGGGCGATTGGCCGAAGATGTCACCCATTCAGAAATAGAAGTACATGTTGATGACGTGATTTTATCCAATTTTACTGACACTCGACGGCCGTAAGCATCGACGCGAGCGGTTGCCGTTGGTGATTGAGCGATTGACGCTTTATGATGAATCTTATTGAAATGATAAATAAGACTGCCATTTCCTGATTTATGAGAGAACTGTTGCGGCTCAATGAACACTGAGCTTTTTCTGAGTTACTGTATAGTTTTGTAAAATAATTCCAAACTCACGACATTTCAGAACAGCTATGAGAGCGTAGGTTTGAACAAGTTAGAAACAATGCGTTGATCTAAGGCTACTAAATGAAAGTATACATACGTTTATGGCGATGAAAAACTTCCCTAAGGGCCTGCGCGCACTAAGCGGACAGGTCACGACGACCGCCGCGGCCAAAAAGATGTGTGCCCATAAAAGCGGGTGCGACAGCGGCCAATCGACGCAATTTGCTGAGCAATTAAATGAATGAGGAAAAGGCTGCCGTAGTTTATTATCTATTTGTCGCTGGAAGGGTCGCATAGTGCGCACTCTGTCATATGTCAGAATCGCTGTAGTGTGCGCGCTGTAGTGCTATAATCGGTGTAGTATTTCCATGTTTTACCTCCACTTTTCCAATTTTTATCCATCGATCTCCTGTTGTTTTATAATATCTATTTTTAATTTACTTTACCTATTATGACCATTGTCCTATTGTATTTCCACCACCAGCATCTGTAGTCGGTAAGGTATATTAGACGTCTGTTTTGAACATGTATGCGGCAGTGTTTGGAATCTATGGTATTAGTATATTAACAGTAAGAATGAGTAGTATTACAAGTCTTAAGGTTTCCACTTTTACCAGATATTGGGCCAAAGCTGATCAATTTGAATTCGTTGCCAAGAGAAAGCTCCTTTGAGCTCTTTTAAGAACTGATTAATCCAAAGGTTACAGTAGCATTGCACCTGTATACTTGCGGATTGGAGAACGCCATCAGTCCTCATTAGGACTACTTCAATTAATTATGTGAATTAGTCAGCATTATATTCTATTACAAATGGCTGCTGGGATGATATTCATCATCGTATGAGAATAGTCTGTAATGTATTTTACTGGTCGCCCCTGCGTCGCTGCAAATCTTGATGGCCGCCACGACCAATTGGTCGCGTCGGGAAGTGCTCGCGCAAGGAGACGACTTCCCATCTCCGAAATGATGACTAAGCATTTTTGTTGGCCGCCAAGACTTGCGCCCTACCACGACCTGGCCGCCTAGTACGCGCACGCCCTAATATTCTAGAATAATAGAGAAAGACGTCAGATGATTTGATGGCGATACTTGATTGGCTGTCTGCCAGTCTGAGCTTGTGCGCGCGTTTGTCTGACATTTTGGATGTAAAGATCATGGATATACAATATACTTAGTTTATAATGGATTAGTACTAGAATGCTTGGTTGAATTTTCATAAAAGATAAGTATTTCTATTTAAATGAACCGATTAATGATGGTCTAACCGGTTAACCGCTACAATCCCTGCTTGAAGAACTTTAAATTTCAATTTGAATAAGATGAAGAATCATGCTCATGGTGATTTTCAATATTCGATGGGAATGCCGAAATGTGGATGATATCACCTACCACATTGCTCGAGTAGGTTACAAATGTACAATCACCCATGTACAACCCGTGTGGGTATATTGCAGGGATAAATTGAAGAAATCGCTTCTAGCCTGACAAAAATCATAATAGTGATGGCAGATTCAGCCTTCAGTATGTTCTTTTGAAAAAAACAATTCATTGAAATTGCAATCAATTAGTACTTCCAAAAAGACCAATCTCGGGACGAATTTTTATAATAGTTGCGAGCTTCCGAGTGCTTCGCTCGTCTTCAGGCAGGCAGAGGTAAGCGCTCGGAAGCTCGCAACTATTATAAAAATTCGTCCCGAGATTGGTCTTTTTGGAAGCACCAATTGATTGCCAGTAGCGTTTTCTCCGTACCTGCGAGGCCTTCGGCACATACTCAAATATAATTTTCCAACAATTATAAAAATGATAAGTGCCATCATGCATTTAAATTCGATAGCTTCTCGTGACAGCTGTGCACAGCTTTCCGTCTCAGAGTCAGACGCTCAACCTCATTGAACAGTTTTGCAGCACGTGCTCGAATCACAGCTGTTTTCTTCGAACAATTAGACACACAAGCTGGTTCATACAGAGCATTCATGTTCAGACTGAGCGAAAGAGAGTTGTGTGCGTGTGAAGCAGTAAGCGCACGCGCCCGCGCCAATATTGGATTTTCCGATAGACATGATGCTTTGCCTTCTACAATTTTTGCAATGAAATTCTCAGCAATTCTTGATTGAGGCGCGGTATCTAAATATAGCAAGGGAAGCGCAACCCAGTTGTTCCTGGATTCGCTTTATGTCAGAGAGGCCACTACGTCAACAGTAGCAGATGGCTGACGTTCAGACAAGACTGCGATGAGATGATAAGCGTTCTCCAATGAATGCAGAGTAATGCATCTGACTGGAACACCCAGATTCGGTAGAATTCCATAATTTGTTTTTGCGTAATTGATGTGACACTATGTTTAGCACTGCAGATGAGATCATAACCACGCCCTTCGTCCCAAGGGAATATATTGAAAAGATGACAGTCGTCAACCAAGGTAGGCCAACACCTGATATAAATATTGAAAGTACTCACAGAGAAAGAAATAAGAAATACACAACACATTTTAATGCATCAAAGTTTCAAACATGTGAGTGGCTGACCGGCCGTCAAAAACGCAAGAAACTGTTGACCTTGCCTCCTTTTTTTTCTCGAGAAAATGTGGTCTGGACAGAGAGGGGATATAGTGATATCAGCTCATTGAGTAAGGCGGTAAGAGACATGAGCAATCGCTTCTCGTGTGCACATTCACTTGGCCTTACAAAATGTTCGGGAAATTGTTATCAAAAATTCAACTTTTATGAAAATTAATGTTATAGCATAAAAAATGTCTGGTATAGAAATAGTATTCCAATGTCGAGTGAAGGCCTATGGTCTGGGCGCACGTGACGCCACTGTTGATTGCAATTATATGAATCTCGGTGAAGAAGGAGTATTTCACATTCAAATTCATTGAAATGTGCAATTTTTCACTCTCCATGTATTCATTCGAGATTTTCATCACGTGAAAAACGTTTTACTATGCGCACGATGGGTCTTTTTATCGGCAGTACTGTAGTAGGATATCACTACTGTAGCACTATATCACAATATATACTAATCATGAAGTAGAACTGATTATTTCAGCATTCAAAAGAATCAAAATTCTGGATGGTTAAAGTCTAGGTATATATTCATCCGTCACATTTGGACGGACTATATAAATGATACAAATAATCAAGAATGAAATGGTCTTATGATCAAGGACAGGATTTTTCCGAGGAGCGCGGAAAAACAGAGAACAACGCGGGAATCTTCATGCTCATTGAGAAATGTCGAAAATGTAAAATTTACATGACGACACAAGTGGTTTTCATCTCATTTGCCAAAACCTTTTACATAATAAAACTGCATTTGCATTTTTAAGTTGCTAATGCATCACATTTCTAACAAATTTACATAAAATCATATGAAAATGGGTTTTTGGTAATCGTACTTCTTAAAAATAATTGTGTACATTTGGCATGCATCCCATCCAGCTATTCTGGAGTAATTATAGCCATAGCCAGCAGATTCACGAAAGAAATTACGAGTTGACAAAATGATGAATCATGAGAAATTAGGCCAATTGATGACAAAAAATTGTAATTAAGGATGAGAGCAAAAATGTTCAAAATTTATGCAACAGACTTGCGAAAATAACAAAACGTAATTTTACCTACGATAATCAAAAAAAGGAAAAGAAATTAATATTCTCGACCGAAATTGTGTTATAAAATTAAGGTGCCCGACGTTTTGTCATAGACTTAGATATGAGCAATAGAAATGAATCTACAATAGTATGGTGTTGAGAGCAGGGCTGAGGTGCTGAATTTCACTTGCCTCCACTCTGCGGCGAAGACTGTCATTCATTCATTAAATTGCTATGTAAAATTTCCAGGAAATGTTATTGATTGACACTACATTATGAAGAGCAAGATGTTGAAAGACTGCGGAATTAGCTCGCGAGCAATGTTCTCTATGGCGAGTTCGTATCTGTCTCTTTAATTAATTTCCTTTCCTTTTATTATCATATTGATACCGACAGATGGCCAAACTCACTGAGTAAATTTACATTATCATCCATCATGCAGTTTTCTACTTTGATACACTGAGTCCACATTTTCACACAGAGGTTATCAAAAATTAATTGCATTGCAATTACATGCATATGCAAAATTGGTGGCAATCAAAATAGGTCCTGTATAACATTAATCTAAATTATATTTTGAGGTGCATAATAGGGTTCAAGCTGAGGAATACTCACCTGCTCACCATCCTCCAAGATATGAACATGGATATGAATGACTTAAACAGCCATGGAAATCCATCGTCATTACTCTATGCATTAGGTGGTAACTCCGATTTTTTAAATCCCCAATGTACATACAGTTTTGATTTTATTAAATGAACTCGAGCTGAATACAGTTGGAATTGTCTCCAAATGTGAGATATGCACATTTATGCAGTTTTCAAGAAATTGCCACGGAATTGAATGAATAGACTGCAGCGATCAAATATTCATAATGCGATAGAATAATTGCATGCCTAATTGATTAAGTGATTGATTTCCGTTACAATGTGGAGGATGTCTAATTGACTGGTTTATTTCAAAGTCACTCACCATCGTGGGAGAAGCTTCCCATATCAGCGATTTATTTAGATAAGCTTAGGCCTACTTATCTTTACCAAACATTTCTTAGTCAAATACTGATCGCTCTCGGGATTCTAATCAGGAACTATTTGGTACATAACGGATTTAGTGTCTCTATATTACAATACATTATCACTTTTCAACCTTATTTTATGTTGTGTTAAAGGTGTCCATAGGATTACTCATTCACTTGTTCTAAAAGTTGATTATCATTATCATTACGATGCATAAACTTAAGTCTGCAATAAAACTTATCGATATTCATGCCAATTAGGAATAGGCCTATATATGCATTTCACTTATACTCCTCGCTGTCCAAATTAATAATAAGCTATTATGCGACTTGCAAAGTATGTATGCCTATGTAACCTAATTCCTTTAACCCTCAAAGACCTGAGCTTTCTCACACCCTCTGAGACCTGAGGGGGGTCCAATTGACCCTTTTTACAAATTCTTAGTTTACCTGCTTAAATCGATATCAAATCATTAGGAAAGTTGAATTTAAATAAAAAAATGATGTTTGCGTGTAGCAAGTCGACACAACTAATCCTTTGAGTGTCTTCCAGCCTTCTCAGTAAACACATGCGAAAAAATGTGGTGTTTTTGTAATTCAACGACATTTAGCACAGTATCAGTTGTACTAAGAGACGGGCCAGTGATGCTTGCTGTCACCATGTAACCTCAGATAGTTGATTTAATGAAATTGATTTATTCCATGCAGCATAACCCTGACATTTGGCCATTTTTTCAAATTTATCAATACTAATCGGAAATAGGCCAAAACTGAGCCACAATTGCAACATTTTAAACCCTAGAAGCAGCTGTGGAGATCTCAAGCTCATCAATTACTGCTGTGAAAACTTTGCCAACAGTCTGTTTTTAGTGTTGAACTATGAACATAATGATAACTTTCATTTTGAACATTGATTTATGCTGATTTGTTGATGTAGGCCAACCAGTCATGCACGATCATGTGCGAAAGCAAAAATATTCACATTTTGCGACCTTCTAACATAGCGCACATGCACGAGCATGATGTAAATATTGAATAAATGAATTTCATTCATATTGCACCATAGTGGACATGCACAGAAATAATTCTTCATCTGATATCAAAAATTTTGTGAAGCGAATTTCTAAACCCTCTGAGACCTGAGGTCTGTGAGGGTTAATATGCTATTTGCGCATCTCAGATTTGTACGAGTATCCCCTTGGCCTATCCATAGAGTAAGTATATTAGGTAGAGTGGTACACATTTATTAAATCGCCAATGAGTATACACTTTCGATTTTATTAAATGAACTCAAGGGAGATACAGGTGGTATAGTCACCAAATGTGAGATATGCACATTTTTGCAGTTTTGCAGAAATTACAGCGGGATCGATTGATCATTATAGAATAAAGCAGAAGGAAATGATATTATTTTACAGATCGTCCGTGTCATGACAGTCTTGGAGAGGTAATGTTTGTTAAATTAGTAACTCCATGACCTGCTATTGCTTTCATGCTGAACCTCAAGAGAATCTTCTCAAGCGAAATCATATCACAAGCAACCTGCTGGTAGAGCAAAATATTACAATGATTTCAATCAACTTTGAAAGATATGAATTTAGTGAATCATAAAATCATGCCGGTGAGAATTGAATTTAAAAAAATTGAGATTTCAGCCAAAAAAGCACGAATAATATCGCGACTTTTTCATGAAGACTTCCATTATAATACAATTCATGAAATTCTCATGATAATCAGCTTGATTTCCGCTTAGTTGGGATGCTTATCAGCAAATATTCATTCCTTTTGATATCCAATTTGTTTCATATTACTTACATAGGCGAGTCATCTCGGTAGTAATCAAGTTGGCGAATTTTAACTTTTTTCAAAAGTGCTCAAATAATTATTTGGACCACAGTAACGTAATCTCCACAAAAAACTGAATATTTTCATATAAAAATTTTCACTGTATGCAGATACTTTTTTTGAGTCGACACTCTACCTATAATCCCTACTCTATGGCCTATCTCCCATACTTCCACTCATTCAATTGAAATGAAATAACACATGCAGATTCACTGTCAAAAATGATGATTTTACATAGGCATGAGCGTTGATATATCCTCAGCGCAAAAATAAATTAGAAAAATATGGCTCCGGGGTCCGTTGCACCCCCCTCAAGTCTGTGGGGACTGAGAGAAATATTTAGTAAGAAATTCAAAGTTAAGAATACGTCTATTAATATTATTATACCATTCAAACTTGAATGGTGATGGTGAATTATTGCGATTAATTAATTACTTAGTCTCTGTTTTTAAATTGCATTAATATCACATAATGTGCTTTGAGTTGTTCAATTTCAAACTTTACAGAAGACATGCAGATAGATGATGTCCACATCAACAGTCAAGCTAAAGTATGAACTTGCTTTTTTTGAGTGAATTGATAAGGAAAATCACAGAAAAATGGCATGGACATTATCCAATAGCTTCGACTGATCAGTGAGATTATCATTTTCATCAGTTTCATAAGCTACAATTCATTTTGAAACTGGTGTTTCAATCTTAGTCCTTGAAAAGCATTAAGTCTTGGAAAATGAAATAATTCATGATAAATGTTTGCAGAACACAATAAATGTGTGTAAAATCGCGTTATTTACTAAAAAAAATAGGAAGGCCCATTGTCAAAATGTCATGTGCATGCAGACGAACTGGAAATGATTTGAACACTTGAATTTATAAGCACACAACTTGTAGCACACGGATAACAAGTCATGACCTCGTTCATCCTTAAATGATGTTATATTTGACTTTTGCGTAAACCACGTCAGCTGTTCTTGTTATCAGTATCAAAATAAATCAGCAAAAGCTATCCGCATCATACTGACATGAACTTTAACGCAGGAATGAAGTATGCACGTGCAGACTAACTCAGCTGTATCATGGGATTCATGGCTGCTCAAGGTTGATCATAACTGTTTGACATCAATTATGCTATGGTCAAAGGAAACACGATTAACTTTAGATAGGCTATCATGTCATCATCATTAAGCCTCTCTTTCGATACTCCGTTAATAAGGTCTATAATATGATGAATTGTCTATAATATACTGAGTCTGCAATATATGAGCATATTTCAAGTTGGATGAAAACCTCTTGAAAATGAGTAATGCAAATTTATAAGGCACACTCAGTTCTCGAATACAACTCCCGTCTACTTCTTGGAATGAGCAAGGAAACTTCCTTCAAACTGGAGAAGATCTGCAAGCATTGTCACAGAACAACCTCCTCCGCAACTTGACTCGTAATTTGTTTCCTGCGCTTGAATGCAGACGATTGAAAAGAAGTTTAAAACGCTTCAACCAGCTTCGAAATCCTGAAAATTGTATTCATTCCATTTTCAACCTGTTTCCCCAAGTCTTGGTCACCTTCGATTGCAGGCCTGTGTGACATCACGTTGGTCATCATCTTTCATTTCTCGATGATCCGTAGGCATACTTTATTAACAGACAGCGTGAAGGTCACTTTTTGATGCTTCGTTCTTCACTTCGTATTTAACTTCACATTGAAATGCATAATCCCAGTATTGAGAAAATTTACTATTATCTATTTAATTATTGAATAGTTCTTAGGTCGACAGTCAGTACTAGCGAAGACTATAGAGAACATAACTGCCGAATGGCACCAGTCTGAGCCATTGTTTTGAGAACTGAATTTTTGAATAAAGAGTGCCAATAATTTCGATCATGAATAAAATCATGCTAAAAAGAAAGCTGCATTTCGCAGAACGATCTCGATTACAAAAATCATTTTCATCATTTTCTCATTGCAATTTTGATTCGGAAAATAGCGTCAATTTAAAATTTCGATTTCGAATATCATGAAAAATATGCAAGCAAACAGGAACAGCACTTACTTATGAAGACCGCAAGCGATTAGCTCAATGACACTCTCTGAGCAAGATGCTCAAATGCACGTGAAGAAGAATGAGCATAAAACTGTGGTAGAGCAAAAAGGAGCTATTATTGTATTTTGTTACTAGAGTGCACTGTATACTGTGTTTTGACGCTAAATGCCAACTTTTGTCTTCCCTGGATGTTGGACGGTTGTATTTGACTTTTAATAGAACAGAGAGAGTTTTTTTCGATAGCGTCTTATCAAAACAGTCGAATTTTAAGACACTAGAAGTTTGTCGAAATACAAAGTAGGGCCTATCATTTATTTAGGCATTCGCGTGTTCATACTCTGTGAAGTTTTTTCAAAGGTTACAACTTGCATGGGTCTCCAAATCAATGCTGCGAATGAGAAAAAATTGAAAAAAAATACCATTCATAAGCATATAATGCTTTTTTTATTTGAAGCATGTGCATCAATTAAAAAATCCTTCGAAGTAGTAATATAGATTGACTAGATATCCAAATACACTAATGTATCTATCTCTACTGTGTTAACCTATCCATAGTCCGATTGCTATTTTGAAAATTGGAATTTTCATTCCTACAATTCGATTACACCGCATAATCCTGAAAATTGTTAGCTGCGTCCGAAAACAGCGCTAGTCTGTAAGGCTTAAAGAGCAATGTTTTTTTAAAAATATTTTAAAGCAAAAAACTCTTACTGGCTTTTACAACGTCGAGAAAACGGACTAATTTCCCCCATTCGCACGGACTGAACGTCTTACGGAAGGCTTTAATCAAGTTCTGTAAATAGCTTTTGAGCACATGTTTTTTTCACTTTGACTACTTTATGATCTAGGCATCCATGCATGCTTCATTCTTTGCAACCTTTTCATCGATGTTGTAATGTGCTCACCGACTATTATGCTGAGACAATAAAGTAGATATTCATTCATTTCTTTACTACAAACGTTTTTAGTTTTTTCAATTCCACCACTTTTCATCGTTATTCTTCAATTGAGCAATATATCAAATGCATCGGCAATCTCAAAAGCTGTTTTGTTGTGTGAAATGAAGCACCCGCAATATGGAAAAATGCTTTAGTAAGTTCACTAATTTGCATGTTCATGCCATACTACTCTTATTTGCAGACAGCGACTAAATTTCCTAAAGTGTCCTTTGTATTCGCTTCTATAGTAAGCCATGGAAAGACAACAGGATTATCAATGATTTAAAATTGTTGGCCATACCTAATTATAATTTCAATGAAACTTAATTCAGTCTGCCTCACGGCCTAATGGGTATAGAGGAAACACACGGAGTGTCAGAAGTTTCATTGAAATTATAACAGGATTATCAGTCTACGTAATCCAACACTAAATCGACGCATTAAACACTGTCTAAAACACGTTTAAAAAAATTTGTAAACATGTGTTGAAAGCACGTTCTAAAAAGCATGTTTGGAAAGAAGGCTCTCCAGCAACGTTTATAACACATAATTGTAACTCAAGTTCAAAAGCGTTATCTCAAAGCCATATTCGAAACAAATGTTTTGAAATAATGCCAAGCATGGTTTTAAAACCCTTTTTAAAATACTGAATTTAATTAAGGCAGTTTTAGATAATGCGTGCAAAGATGCGTGTAATGCAGTTTAAATGATACACGTACATTGCACTAAAACTGTCATTTTTTTGTCCTCCTACAATGCGGCTTTTCAATTGACATTAGAAACCTTGCATTGTTCAGTAAAATGCCTAACATTGATGTGTATGAGCTGCTGAGCATTATAAGTGTACATACAATGAATGTGCAATTAGTGAAAATCAATTCCGCCTCAACGTCAAGGAGACACTTATAACATAGAAGCCGGGATGTTATTATAATGTTCAGTTAAATGTCATTATTTAAAATTTTCTAAAAACCAAAGGAAAACAAAAAACACGTTTTAAAACTTGCAATGCTCTCTTGAGCCCTAGTATGCAGTCCGACAGTCCAGTTTGAGACTATGTCCTTCAGTTTTGGATAACCTGTACACAACGTAAGATCTACTTGAAAGGTGTATGTTTGACTCAAAATGAAAATATGACATTAGCAACAAGATCTGTAGCCTATTTGTTATAGAATGAACGAATGTGACGTTGAATGAAAATTACATAATATTCATAGCCATATGTTAATGAATCCCTATTTTCGTATGATGGATCTTTTATCCCATTGTGAACAATAGCAGAGTGATTTCTGGACTTAATATATCAAGCTCATCTTATAAAGCGCCCACTGACACTATTTGCCATTTATCAATCATAATTCAGCTACATTTATCTCATGGGTAAGGGTCATATTTTGTTCAATTACGTTTTCTTCCACAACCCAAATCGAAAACGTGCCCTTTTATTCTCCAGGACTTAAAAGTCTGCTTATCAACATTCCAGTGTTTTGATGACGCCAGCAATCTACATTCGTGTTTTTCACGCATTTAAAAACAAAATTATCTAAATGATATTTAAATTGATTCTCCGCATGTGTTCATTCGCGCATCAAGTACTTGGCATTATGATAAGATAATTATATTTCGATTCATTGAAGGCGTTGCCAGTGAACAGAACACGCACGTGAGCGTATTTTTACTATTACATAAAATGTTTGTAGAAAATTTGACGTCTATACTTGCGCAGATGCAATATCATCCTCTTACGTAGTAGATCACACTTACATAACACGAAATGATTACAGCCAACGGCCTTAATTTGGATTTTTATGAATAATGTGCGATTCATACCTAGTCTACCACAATCTTCGTTGCCATATGCAGTGGTAGGCAACGCGTTGCCCGCCAATCCATGTTGCATGGCCCACCACCGCTTCTCACATCCAAAGTGGCCCGCGAACATTTTTGAGTCGGTGATGGAAAAATGGCCCATTCCGACTTTGACCTTTAACAGGTAGGCCTACTTCCAAGCATGAGATTGATCTTCTTTAGAATATGCAAAAGAGTTAACTAATGACTCACTGAGCACAAAGGTTTTCATTCGAATCCTCAAACCAAATTCTCAGTGTTAAGATAAGTGACATCCATCAACTGTGTGAGAAGCTAAGTCACATGGTTCTCGATGCCTTCTTGAGCATGTTTCACCAAGTAATAAACAACGTTGCAATATGCCTAAAAATATATAAAGTAGGTGAAGGAATCCAACCGCATTCAGATATGTGATTTTTGCAAGCCAATCCAATTTTTCTTTCAAGAACTCTTTCTGGATTTCATTTGTATACTGCGCCAATTTTGTACTAGAATGACAATATCGCACGAGGATTGTTAGGGGAGCCGATGCGTGGTTTTTGAAATCCGTTCATGTTTGTGTGACGCAGGCCTATTTACACTTAGGTGCATGTAGTTTAACCAGCTTTTATTTATGTTATTTTACATTGTGCGGCATGTCGGCGGATAGATGCATCTACAGGGTGTCCCGTTTTAGACTGAAAAAATAAAATGCTCATAGTTTTTAGAAAACTAGCATAATGATTTGAAAGTATATATTATTAGGAAGGACAGGAAACCGGATTTACGAAAAACATAAGCACCAACAATGTTCGTGAACCGTCAATGAAAAATTAATGCCGAAAAATTTATAATTTATTCGAATAAGTCACCATTGTTATCTAAACACAACTGACAGCGTGTGATGATGCTGTCAACACAACTGGAAAAATAGTCTTGAGACATTGTGCAAACAAAGTCTTTATATCACTTTTCAAAGACGCAAGACTGCTGTGATTACATCCACATACGGCAGATTTCAAAGATCTCCAGAAGGCAAAATCCACTGGTGACAAGTCAGGTGAATAACCAGGTGTCGCCAAAGTGTTCCTGGAGAACAGCTATCGTCGGTCTAACTGTGTGGGGGGGTTGCTCCATCCTGCTGGAAAATTGTTGACGAGAATTTCCTTCTTCGTTTAAGCTCTGGAATGACGAAATCTATTATCATATTGGAATATGATGTCGAATTAACGGACCCATCAAAGAAGTACGGACCAATGACAACTGTCTTTGAAAAGCCGATCCATACCATCAACTTTTGAGGAAATTGTCGAACGACAAACGACGAATTAGCAGGTCTCTCACTAGCCCAGAAACGACAGTTCTGTCTGTTCAGCAAAGGGTTTAAATCAAACATGGCCTCATCACTGAATAAAACCTTTTCCACGAATGTGCTGGAACCATTAACGGCACTAAGAAATTCTTGACAGAACTGTACTCGTTCTTCAATAGTACCATCAGAGAGATGCCGTTCAAATTTTGGTTTGTAGGGCTTTGTGCCTAATTCCTTCGTCAGGATAGCATGAACCTTGCTTTTTGAGAAGAGGCATCGATTAGCGATAGCTCTGGTGCTTGCATTGCAATCTTTATCAATCACCTGTTTCACATCATCAATGTCCTCATCCTCACGAACCCGACGGGCATAAGGCTCAACAAGACAGGATGATGTGGCCTCGAATCGTGTTATCATTAATTTCACAGTGTTATAAACTGGAGCATATTTTCTCTCCTTTTTTTGTTTGCAATAAGCACGAATGGCAGCAGAGATATTTTCACCATTCTGATAATAATATTTGACAATGTCAACATTGTCTTGTATCGTTAAGTGCAGCATGACTGACTCGATTAACAGAAAGCACAAGAAACAGATGGTTAATTTCAGACGTTACTCCTGTCTTATCGCTGTGGAAAATCGATTGATGGAATATAAACAAACTATTGATGAAATCTATTCACTTGATTCATCATCATCACCAACAACTCTTCATTGAAAAGAGTATTGATTGCTTGCGTAATTTTTACGTAAATGACTCACTTGCTTTCACGCGGTGTGTACTGACCTACTTTCTGACGTCTCCACAGACGTCATTGCTAAAATAGTTGCATCGATTTATTTTTTAGAGTTTATCGTAAACCATTTAAGAAATTCTTAGTTAACGGAAGGCTCTGTCCCAGTATCGATTTAAGAAAAACGTAAACACTAAGAGAATCGTAAATTTCCACACCAATTTAAGATATGGTTAGACCATGCGTAACTTAAAGGAAAGCTGTCATTGGTTTCACCATCACAAATTAGCATCCGTGTATGCATAATGTTCGACAACTACGACTACATGATTGACGAAACTAATCCCTTGAACGTACAATTACGAAGGCAACCATACAGACGGATATAACCCATTAGATTGGGTCGATGATCAAAAATGTGTGAAATTATGTCGTTTTGATCGTGCTGCTGTTTTAGAAATAACTGATACAATTTCATCAACCATCCGTCGATCAACTAATGTCCGTACAATCCCGCCGGTGTTACAAGTGACTTTGGCATTGAAATATTATGCGAACGGCATTGCATTTCGAACTCTTTCTGAATATACTGGAATAAGCAAGTCGTCGATATCTCGCATACAGATAAATGTAAGTGGAGCAATCTGTGAAAATTTTAAATATTTGATAAAATTCGATGTAAATGACCACGCAATGATGCAGCAAAAACTGATCTTCAAATATATTGCCGGCTTACCGAATGTGATCGGCGCAATCGATATGTTTGTATATGTTTGTAATGTATATGTTTGTATATGCATTGCAAGTATATGTTTGTCGTAAAGGGTTTCATGCAATCAATTGCATGGCAGTTGTAGATGTCAATTTGATGTTCACTTACATTAGTTGCAAGTTTCCTGGATCGGCGAATGACGCATTTGTTTTTGCAGACAGCTCCTTGCATTCGTATTTTGAAAATCAGAATATTAGTGGCTTTCTATTGGGTGACAGTGCTTATCCCTTGTCAATGAATCTGATGACTCCGTACCTAGCTAGATTCAGCCACAACAACGCAAGGTCGTATTTTGCTCAATAATGCACACAAGAAAACGCGAAACATTGTGGAACGAGCATTCGGAGTTCTAAAGAGTCGCTTCAGATGTTTGGATAAATCTGGTAAGATATTAAATTATATTTTGAAGTTTTTGTGATTGATACATGCATGCATGCATACATGTATGCATATACTAGCGTGGATAGGCCCTAGTGACTTAATAACAAAACAAAAGTTAGTTCAGAAAAAAGAAAACACGTGTCCCACTTCTCCTCACTATCCTCTCATACACGCCAATTAATTACATTTAGTTACATATAATCAAATGATACATGTACATGTATATAGTAAGCTCTATGTTGTTGACCTTTTGATAAGATTATTGAACACGATTCAACGTCATTATCAGTATCAATCCAATGCCAATTATCAATACACATATCGTTATGAGTTGTTTTCATTTATCATTTCAGGAGGACCTATCAGAATGGTACCAGAAAGATGTATCAAGATAATCTCTACTTGTTTTTTGCTTCACAACTTCGCAAGGTCAAGAAATATTCCTGATCCCAATGCTGACTTTGATTTGGATGAAACTAACGACGTTCATGAGATCTTTGATTTGTCTCCCAACACTTCAGCAATGAATACTCGCGATGCAGTTGCGAACCAACTATGTGTTCAATCATGCTTTTTTTGTTTTATTGGTCCTGTTATTGGTTATTGGGAAATACAGTCCATATAAAACATACTACCTAATAAATTTCATAATAATCATTGAACCGATACAAAACAAATGCGGAATCCTGATAGATTCTCTATCTTGTCAAGCGTTATTTGATAGCCGAATCATCAGATGACGCACAATGGTAATAAACCAATCAGCTCTTAGAATGATACAGCGGTCGTTAAGAAAAAGGGAATTCCATACTTATCAAGGTTAGAAGTTGCGATGAACGTATTGGGACAAAAACTTACGATTTTCTTAGCGACTTCTTAAAGTTACAGAAAACTTTACGAAAAACTTAGACTTACGCAAATCTCTTGTGGGACAGTCGACAGTATCTTTAGAAGTAGTAAGAACAGTAATTACTCTTAGTAAAGTTTTGATTGACTGCCAATAACATTTTCATTCACATACTATAAAAGTTCGACCATGCAGAATTTGCGTGAACCCTACGTAGCATATTGCTCACATTAAGTAAAAAATTACGTAAACTGCCACTTAAATACGACTCAAGTTGTTTAACTGGATTGGGTGTACCCAAATCATTCTGCGAAAGTCTCAATCTCAGCCTCGTTCCCTGCAGTTACTGACTTTTCTTTTGCATAAAAATTTCATGTTATTCGTCTGACATAGGCCATCCTCATCACTCATCCAAAAATAAGGTTAGTTATATGTACTTACATAATTGAGCATGACTATAAATATACTGACATTTTCACATGATATCATCTCAGATTCGTTCAATCAATTCTGACATTTCATTTGTGGAGTAGGGTTATCGACAACAATAAATATTGACACATTATTCATCGTCGTCATTATAGCATCACCAACCTCCGTTTCCGTTTACTCCAACCATTGTTGTTTCGTTGCGCATGGAAAGAGCTGACGAAAAGGCAGCCTCTTCGAGTAACACCGTTAGTGAGCCGGTGAAGGACAATCCAGACATTTGCCGCATTTGTTACGAAGATGGAGGGACTTTAGTACAACCATGTAGATGTACAGGAAGCATGAATGTAGTTCATGTTCACTGCATCAATGAATGGATACACAGATCGGGAAATCTTGTTTGCGGGATCTGCAATTTTCAAATGGTGATCAAAAGAATATGGCGCTGTCCACCCTGCGATTATTCTAATGTGTTAGTGTGGTTATTAGGTTCTGTTTGGATTTTGTGCTATTTTCCTTTCATTTTCTGGCTGACTCATGTATTAATATTTCGTCTTTCTCCTTCTCCAACCACTGTCGTCGGAAGTAAAGTAGTTGCGGAATCGATACCGTTGATGGTATTTAGCATTTTGTTGCTGATTGCTGGACTTGCTGGAAGTTATCCACTTCTCAGCCGCTGTCGGCGGTGTATCAGATCAACTCGTGTAAGCTCTATCCAAAATATACCGGAATCACAGAAGTATGCACCGAATCCGGCTGTTGACTTAGCATAGCTATCCGATGCACAATACAAGACGACGATTGTGAAGTATTTTGCAGATATCTAATTTTTTATAACTTTTTTAATGGCCGTTCTGAACTTAATGATCAAGCGAGGAGATGCTTCATTATGAGGAATGAATTTATTCACATTGCATTATTCCTGGCGTTTACATCAGCTTTCAAATATTTCATTTTTCATGTTTTGCAATTTTCGATGATCTCTCCTCACAAATGTTTCGCAATCTAACTTTTCCTGTGTAAGTCTTTGTCGTTTGATAAAAATGCTTTTATATTTCCTGTAATGATTAAATGTATAGCATTTGTAAGATTCACTTCAAAGTACAGTTTATTTCATACATCGAATATTTTCAACTGTTTAAATTGAAAAATTGGGTTTTGCACTTACTTCATGCATGACGAATATGGACGCAATAATAAGCGCTATAGTGGATTCTAATGGTAAAAGGTACAAGAATTCTATTAGCGCCATAACATATAAAAATTTGAGCACATGTATATGGATATTAGGTGAGCATGACACTTATAGATGGTGAAATCGCTTTGATGTACTCTGCAGTTTTACGTTCATAGCTGTTATCAAATTTGAGTTGGAGCACTAAAATCTTGAGTTTATCGTATGTTAAACAGATAGCGGCGCGTTTGCATTTGAAATGTTTGTAGAAATTGCTTTCTTTCATGGGGAGATGTTGGTACATTCTTCGTCTACACTGAGACTCGCCAGCGTAAGATTAATCACAAATTCAGCATTTTATTTGAAAGACAGTATTTTTCATGAAACAGATTTCTCGTTGTTACAATAGCAATTATTAATAAGACATGGAACACTTTTGGTCGTTCTTTAATTGCTTTTGTTAGTGGTTTAGGCATCACAAATGATAGAATGGTTTCAGCAACAAGTATCTTCCCGAAAAAAATTTACGAAAATCTTCATGATTTATGAAAAACTCTAAGAATTTCTTAGTTAAGAGGTCTATTGGGACAGCCTGATGTTCTTCCTAAATATTACAAAACCCTCCCTTCTATACAAGCATCAAGGCGGATTATAGTCAAGCAAAATGTCATATAAAAAGTTTATGAATCAATATCTACAAAATGCCGTTGACTAAGAAGCTGGAAAACAGTTCACTTACACTTTGATTCCATCCTTCGTAGTTAATGCCTGTACAGTGTACACTTGTGTTCGGAACATCGCACACCTTGACTGATCTGATGCTGAAAGAATCTCAATCTCGGAAAAATGCAACATTTCTGGTTGAAATTTCAAGATTGTTTCATGAGAGGCAATGACAGGCAATACATACATAGGCCCTATGTAAGGACTGACGAAATCATATTAATAGGATTAACGAACAATTACAAATCTTCTTTTCTTTTCATGATAAGTTCTATTCGCAATTTCATGGTATAGCCATCGGTCGCTTTTGCCATGAGCATGATTTTAAGCAAATTTGGAAATTATTCGTGCAGCAAAATTCTGCTGTACAGACGCTACGGAGATGATTGTTTTAGTACTTTTTCACAGCAAAACCGATATTGAATTTTTTTCAGATTTAACAATTCTCTGGATGATGATATCCAATTTACTGCTGAATTTAGAGTTTTCATTTTCCTAGCCTGATGAATAACCTTCTGAATCATTATCTGGCCTAATTCAATGTACGCTATTAAGATACCTCAATTGCACAGTAAGGTGTTTATCGCATCAAAATATTTTAAAAATGGGTCTTAATTAAGGAGTCAGGCGTCTTTTTGTAAAGCCTCGACAAGCATCTATTTGCGATCATATATTATGGGAGTCTTCCCTGCATAAGGCTTGATGCACTCATTTCCTGTTGGGTAGAATGGAGCGAGCTACTTGCTTCAGATTTGTGATTGGCCCGGCACCCTGTGAGAGAATATCCGATGGGACCGGCCTTTCACTCTTCCTCTAGTGTAAGCAAAGATTTTACGAAGGAATATGGTTTGAAAATAGGTAAGTTTCAAGACCTTTTCTTTTCCTTGCAATTAGTAATTATAATGCGATCAATAGGCATGACTATTTTAGAATAAAAACTAATATTCATTCTCTTTAAACAAAAACATTTTATGGTATAACATTCAAAAGGATAACTAAAAAAATATGTGTCTTGTAATTGATCTTGTGCATATCAACCAAGCATGGATCAATTACACACATGCTGTTGCTGGTAACCATTTGCCAGTAGAACATACAATGAATTCCCAGAGACAAGAAATGACAACTTTGTTGCTTGTTAATCGATAAAAAAAGTTCTAAGCTGATCATCAAAAAGTTCATCAATATTCGTTTGCAAAAGTCAGTAGTGATATATCTGAAAAACTGAGTCACATCGGTCCCCGGTCAGCCATGACGCATCTTCCTATTGTAAAAAGTCTACAGACGATTTTTATATCTTTTAAGTTTTGATTTGATATAAAATAGTGTTGATATAAATTATGAACACTTTAGTTGTTTATAGGTCTACATTGCATGTATAATCCCTAGTTATTCTTTTCTCTCAAATACTAGTACAATTAATCTATAAGGTAAAAGCAATATACTAAACTGAAAATGATAAATGCCAGCAACTAAATTTAAATGAAATTTTATCATCCATGAATTCTATTATGTCATTTGATTAGGCACAAAGTAGTATACATGTAGCTCTACTAATGTAAAGTCCTATCCGTAGTCTTATAAGGCTTCAATAGGAAAGGGACTGATACAAGTACATGCGATATAGAAAGGACTTAACTTAATTGGAATCACTTATACGAATTATGAAAAATTGCTCACTTGAACGTTCCTCGATTACGAATTCTACTGCTATACTTACTACAACGGGTGGGTAATACTTTATCAATTTGGTCAACTTTGTTCCAACGATGACGGTCGATTGGTCATTTGAAAATTGACAACGGACAGACCTGTCATCTGCCGACTAAGTCTCCATGTTGTGATTGAGTAAGAAGATAGAAGTGCTTGAGATTAAGATGAAGATAAAGTTATGAAATCCTGATAAGGACGATGGTTCGTTCCCTATAGGTGTGAAGAATAATTCAAAAGCTCAGTAAAACGTGTATTAAGAATGAAGAAAAATCTGAAATTTAAAGTGATTATTAAACTTGATAGTAATGAGTTCATCAGCAGGAACTCGACAAGGATTTGGGTTTCGGCCCTTAATTCCTGACTTCTCAGACCTATTCGAGTGGGGCCCCCTGCACACCTATCATGCACAGACTCAATGACACTAGCTCTTAATGTTAATACAAATGAAACGGGAAAAAATATCCGATGAAAATCCGATATTAATAGCAGAAACTATT
Organism: Prostheceraeus crozeri; assembly: GCA_907163375.1. Classification (NCBI taxonomy): domain Eukaryota; kingdom Metazoa; phylum Platyhelminthes; order Polycladida; family Euryleptidae; genus Prostheceraeus; species Prostheceraeus crozeri. Next base: position 350,188 of record CAJQUW010014097.1, on the reverse strand, counting down.
CAGACTGAAGGAAAATAACATAATAAATAATTAAATTGAAAATAAATAAATAAGTACGATGATAATGAACTGATAGCAGAAAAATTAGAATGAAGGAAAATGACATTGAAGAAGATAATTATAATAAAAATAAATAAATAATTGCAAAATTATTTTCGAAGCTGCTATGGTATTACAAGTAAGAAAGGTTTGTCACAATCGGCAAAAGGACAGTTCCCTTTAGTCTGGAGTCAAGGAATCCGGAAATCTTTATACCTGTAGTCATAGTCGGTTGTTCATGTCAAAGTCGATAAATTTGTTGTGTTGAAGGATTTGTAATTATGCATCTTGCCATATGTTCGTTGCTTAAAAGTTTCGATCATTATCAAAGCGTGCTGTAATTTGTCTGGCGGCATAGGGTCCGAATTTTCTCAAATTCTTGTCATGTCTATGTAGTGCTCTTTCTGCAGATGCTATTAATTCCTTGCTGCTTTATCCCCTTGGTCTTAGCAATCTGAAACTTTTCTTCGATTTCATGACGAAATCTTCTAATGAGGAGCAGATGCACTTATAATTTTGCTAATCAATTTTACATATGGAAAATTAAGAAGAAATAATTAATACGACTTTAGAATCATAAGAAAACTAATACTTACTTAGGCTAACGATACACTATTTATTTGCTAAGCTTACTTTTACAAGAAAGAGCGCATGTGAGGCGGTGAGTTGAGAGAAATGATATCAACCAAGAAAGTCAAGCAGTGAAATCACCATGTTTTCCCTTATGTCTTCATTGGATGCGATTTTTCATGCCATCTCATACATTGACGATATTTTCTTAATTTATTTATCCAGTATTCATCGATATCATCATAATACTGCAAGAATTTCATCCATGCGTTTGCTTTCCGATCAGCGAGTGAGCGCAACCAGCAGTCTATCTCTCCATTAAAGTTGTGCGTCCGGTCAGAGAGTGTCCGTCGATCCGATCCGATTATATACGGCAGAAATCCGATCCGATCCGAATGGCTTGATAGTTAATCTGATCCTATCCGACATATTTTTACAGAAATCCGATCCAATCCAATCTGAAGTAGGCCTATAATCCGAAATATTTTGATTTCTTTGTTCTATCTTGGAATTGAAAGTATTGAATCTGAGCGTATACCTGCGGGTTATGTAGGCTTGTATACATTTTGAATACAGGCATGCAGTTGGGCATATACAAAATTATTATAGACAGAAGGTTCAAAAATTTTGCATGGCTTGACTAGCCTGTGGATTCGATGACTTATGAAACTTCTTTGAAGGACATATTGCGCTACAATGTAACAGCCTGTACCTGAATGTAAGCTACTTGCATGATGCAGATGTAAATGGAATATCATCAGATGCCACTGCCATAAATGTCTCCATGTTTGAAATCGTCGCTCCAAGGTCTATTTGCAGTAAGCGACATAAACCAAATTGTTCAGGAGAGCCGTTTAAAGTTAAGTAAACGTGTTTTGTGAAATGTTATCGCTTAGTATTTATGTGCCAAAATCTAATTAAATAGAATGAATAAAATCTAATTCATGCTTAACAGTTCACTTATTAGTTGTTTTAATAACAACAGTTAATTGAAGTATGCGACTATATTAAATTTACTCAGTCTTGATCTTGAAATATCGATTTGAACGGATTTACGGCAATTGGACCTTTTTCAATATCCCCAATCAAGTAGAGCCAAAAAGCTGCTACAAATGTTCAGCCGTACAATTCTAACAAATTTTCACGCTAAAATTGTATAACATTCAGGATAGTATGAAGCTACATCATATCAAGCCGGTCTTGACCTAGGAATATGCATTTGAAAGGATTTGCGGCAATAGGACCTTTTCCAGTAGGCTACCTGTGATTTATATGAATCAAACTGTGGTTACATTATCGACGTTGTTGTTCTATTCATGAAAAGGACATTGTGTATGTAAAACTGATTGCACAAAAACCAGGAAATTCTATTGTCAGAAAATTTTAATAAACAAACTACGCTACATCAGATCTTCGCACAAAATCGAATCACTTCTCATCAATTTTACAATGCATCAATGCGGCAAGTCTTTGTAAAACTTCCGATACTCATCACTCTATACGATATTCTCTCAGAGGTCCATCAGATCTGCGTACTTTTGTCTAGGTATGGGAACCGGTTCTATGTATGCAGTTGGTGGCAAAGCTGAACCTTCAGGCGAATTACGCCGTGGCATCTGTACTTTGACAAATTCTTTTTGCGAAATGGTGTTCTGATAGCACAAGTAGGCCTCTCCTTTCCTCAGCTGTAAGGCTTGTAATTTTCTTCAATTCAACATGTTGCCGTTGTCTGCTTTTCTCGCTTTCAATATGTCAAGTGAGTTATCATGGCTTTTGTTCAGTATATCGCCTCGATTCATCTGAATAAGCTTGTACGATTTCTTGACGCAGGCTCGTGCCAAACATGGTGTAATATATGAGAAGGCATATGAATGGCACCTTCTACGTTTGCGGCCAACTTCACCTCGCGTTCGCATGCAGAATGCATTGAATCCCCACTGTTTTTGGCCATGGCCGAGCTCAAAGTATCGGATGGTAATAGTTTGGAGGGAGCTACAGCTCTCCAGAAATTGCATGAAGCACCATGACGCAACGATGGAATTTTTATTCTGTACTATACAGCTATCACTGAATATCATGACGTGCTTTTCCCCCTTTCTGTGAGGCTTTTCAAAATCTGACGTAAGCAAGATGCAATTTCACGACTTCCACTCTTTGCTATACCCTCATGTCAAAAGACGCAAGTACCCTCCGACGACGCCATACCGTAAATGGTGAAGTTGTAACACACAAGCCGAGATTTGCAAAAAAAAGTCGTCGAGGTTGGACATGGGAACGTACATCACCTGTTTTAAATCAAGTACTTTGGCCGCATGATCTGGAGAATTCTTGCTTTTTGTAACAGCTTCCTGCATCAATTTTCAGAGTGCCTCCTTTTCGGCAGTATGTTCCCGACAAACATGCGTTTCTGTATCACCATCGTTCCGTGCCTTGAAGTAAACAGAGCAAAGATCCCTCTTCGTGCGATGGAATTTGAATTTATTTTCTAATCGTCAGGTCGGGATCCAAATATCGCATCGAACATAGTGAGCTTCCATTCTTGGATATTTTCCCAATGTGTTCCTCGACAAGAGTCCGATTTTTCGAGAAAATCATTCGATTTTTCTCCGGGAACCCACCACGACAGTCAGGCATTACATGGCCTTGAGAGCTGATTCTGTCAAGGCATCTTCGAACTGTATATTCTTGTATATTCAAGGTGCTGAAGAAGAATGATGCACATACATTGACAGTATTACCATCCAGCGGCGAAGTATATTCTTTCGACGTTCGATTGTTTCTGCAGCTATTTGGATTTTTTGATCTTCTTCTTTTCACGGTTTTTTCTTTACATAACGATTCGCATACTCCTGCTGCTTTGTTTTTTCCGAGGTCCCAAAGTTCTTGCTCTTCACTGAATTCTTTACAGTTTTTTCTACAGCTATTTGTGCATCGGATAAAAGCGCCAAATTTCTGAATTCCGGATGGTGTCACATATGATTCACCACTATTTCTCTTCTTTCTCTCGTTTTCTCTCTTCATCCATAAGGTTTCCTGCGCAGAGCAGGTTGTGGCAGAGGTGGCCCTTCAACACCACCCGGAAAAACCATTGATCTGTCTTGATCGAATGGAAATTATACAAAACGTGAATTAATCAAATGAGATATCTTGCTACGCTCCGAATCAGAGTAGTATGTTTCATCATCATCAGTGTCGTCATTATCATTATTCGTAAAATCTATTGATATGAATTATATAAGTAAAATAGCAACATATTCTTGTCTGCATATACAGTGTACATGCAACATTCAATTTCAATTTCGCTGAAGTGCCAATAAGATTTAAGCTTTACCACTGAATTGAATAAATGATGTAGTCTTTTTATCTCAGACGTCCCGTGGAGCAATTATAGCCATGAATTTACATCTTACAAATCATAACGATGTCGCTTACGACAATTAGTCATAATATTCGACTTGTGGTCCATTTGCCGTAAACGACATTTTTTGGCGCTTGCGACAAATAGACCTTGTAATTAACAGGGTGAGTTGCGGCAGTTTCAGAGAGTCAACTTTGTTAATAATCATCTGACACTTATGGAAGTTAGATCATTTGATAGAGCAGAACGCATGGATCACAGCAATACAGTATATGTAACTCCATTTTGACCAAAATGTCGCTTACGGCAAATAGCCCTTGGCGCGACGAAATGTGCAGGATGGAATAAATACAGCATACACTTATACAGCTATGTTTTCAACGTACCGGTACCAGTTAATTAAAAGTAATTTGCCGAGTTACATTGAAGACAAAATGCATAGCCTATGTAGATTTCTCTACTTTCGGATTAACCTCCTCAACGCGACTGTAGCCTAATCGTGTTGCATTCATGACACCGCGGTGACGTGCTGAACAAGTCATGAGATTTAATACCGTCATCCTGCGATGACTTGCTCAGCACGTCATGGGTATCATTCCGTAAACCGCGGCGACGTGCTGGGGAAGTCATGAAACTTGTTCCTTTCTTCTTCTAAGTGATTCAAGTTATGTTATAAGTTTATTAGTTATAGTCTATTATGTTCATAGGTTATGATTCTCTTCGGAAACACCAACCAGAAATTTTCTGAAATTTCGCTTTAAACAATCGGGTTTGACCAGAACTTGAGATACATTTATTTGAATTTTTTTAAAGTTATTTTATGACAAAGAATTTAGCATTCCGCGTCGTCATGAGCTTCGAAATATTAAATTATCTTGAAAAAATTTGAGACTTCAATTATCGATAATATAGTGACGTGATTGCATTATCGCATTCTCGTATATCATTCAATGAAGGAGTTACGAATGAAAGACACTTATGAAAAGGATGATTTAATGTAATGTGAGTGCGACTGTAAATCATTTTCGACTGTGTAGTTATGTCTGCATCATGACGTCCGCGGCGCACAGCAGCTCGTGTTGCGTTTCAGATGTTACTAGTGACGAATCTGAAGAGGAAGAGCATGCATTCAATGACATTTCGAGTAGCAGCGACGATGATGAAAGTCGTCCTGTTCTTCAGGAGCGTGGTCAACAAGACTGGCATTTTGTAGACGTTGACGAAGACGCTCTGCCTGAGCCTGTTCCTGAATTCGTTGGTTTTTCTGGGGTTAATCCTCAAAGTACCACTCCGGATGACATTGATTTTTTTCTTTGTGTTCTCATCAAAGATGAGCTTCTCAACAAAGTAGCCGAATGGACTAATAAAAGAGTAGATCTTGAGGTACAATCTCACATGGTAGAAAATATTGAGCTAGGCTACTTCTCATATTAGCAAATTGGATACCTACGTGAACTACATATATTCAGACAAAAAATACATTGCCATAATACACGCCGCAACCTTTACATAATGGGTCTGATTTAACTTAGGTCTATAAAGTATCAACTTGGTAATTGGCTTGAAGAATTGTTACAAAGGTTTAAATAGCAAATGGTTTTCTTTATCAAATCCTGATAACTCAATAATACTATTTATTCATAACACATAACAAAAACTCAAAAATCATCCGCGGTTTACGGTCTATTTATGCGTGACTTGCTCAGCACGTCACCGCGGTGAAGTAAATTTTAATTTCTCTTGAAGCCGTTTAATTTCTCTTGACCGATCCAACCCGAAGCATATTTTTGCAATCCGAAATGGTTGACCGACTTCGGATAGGATTCTTACACCTTTGCTTTTGTCTCTGAATGTCCAATGTGGAAATTGCTTTCAAAACTATCAATGTGATAAAACTGATATTTCAAAGCTTTCAAATGTGATAATCGAAAACTTTACACTCTGATTTTCTGATCGCAAGTGGTAGGACGATGCAATTGGTCAAGGAAGAGATTCACGACAGATGGCTCGCATTTTAAAGAATGTTCGGGTTGTTGTTCATGCATTTGGCATTCTGGATGATGCCAATGATGAAGTGCCAATTAATGCTACGTGCAATTCGTGAAGCTTTTGACAACTGCATTTCATGAGAGATAAGAAAATCGAAAATCTCGCATTGCGTGCGTCAAGTGATTCAAAGCTACATTCATCAGGTGGATTGCTATACCTGGATTTGACATAGGCCTACGGGATCCCTGGATGGCATCCGCTTAATGACAGTTAAATGAGGAGTCATTTTAAGTTCCATTTAATCAATGACGTATTATGGGACAGGCATCATTGTTGAATCTTTTCATTCTAAAAATGAATCATATTTTTCAATTCATGAGTATTTTATTGCCTTTAGATCTGCCTCAATGAAATAAATCAAGAACCATTTCATGAAGCTTCTTGATTCTGTAGCTATTAGTGAGCACTATCTAGACGTCTAAGAAGCACTATTAAACATGAAAGATTTCACTGTCGAGCAAATTCAATCAGACATGTATTATCTGTTAATTAATATTGAAATAGCGTTCACTAATAAGTTAGTTTAATGATTCAATTCAGTAGTCTGCGAATTGGTTTATTGAGTAATTTTAGAAAAGAGTCAGAACTATAGGCCCCTAATATTCCTTACTTAATCAAATGGTTCTCTACTGCTATATTAATTAGTCTTAGAAGGCAACAGTAAAACAGGAGTAAATTTTCAGTTGTCCCCTTCGCGCATTCTGAAATTTAATGGATGACACAACGGCATTTTGAAAAAGTGCGGAGTTTTGTAGGATGAATTAATATCACTTTAAATCATGGTCATGCGAAGCAAGACCAACCTTGAAGACATTATCTTACGATTAATTCGTGACCTCATCCTAAAAACAGAATTTTATTTCAAGAGTTCATTTCAACTTTTAGTCATCATATTATTGTAATTATGAATTTTGGTGCACTACTTATTTATTGTAATTTAGACTGTAAGAATTGAAATTCATTCAATCTAAAAATTCGCTTAATTCTGATACACATAAATAATTGTCTTCCCATGTAATGGAAATCCCGTGATAGTGACCTTTTAATTAGACTATCTATGAGTCCAACTCCTTGAAGAAAAACAAGCAGGCATATTACTTTATTTATTCGAATCAGTAAATGACACATATTGACAACAAAGACGAGCATTGCGATCTTTTCAAAATGTTACGAGTAAGAATAATACTGTCATACATAAAGGAAGAATTAATCTGACCGTTGTACATCATGTTCTTTCATATCTTGCAATTCAAAAGTGAATGACATTTTACATTTCATGAAGATAGAGTACTCATTATATCTGGAAATCACGAAATCTGGATGAAAATAAATCAAGCGGCAAGGTCGCACCACATTTATTTGTACATTTTTGACTACATCAGGTGCAGTGCAGGCGATACTGGGTTAGCAAATACGGCAGCAGCATGGCTTTTATTGAAAGAGTTCCAAGAATAATGACTCGAAGTGAAATCTATTTTTTCTATTAGAACTCATAGACGAGGATAAAAGAAAAGATCAATTCATACGTTAACAATAAACGATAACAAAGAAAAGTGTATAGATAGAGGAAATTAGAACAGTGGCATGTCAGACACTAGTTTCTGCAGAGCGCGAGATCGATGCTGACCTATCACAGACATAAACAGATGGTCAACTAGTGGGCCAATTAACGGTTTCAATTTCGCCAGCTGAAGTCATTAATAAGTTCAGTAACCAAATACTTCACTATTGTACATTTCGCTTTTAATTTTGGAAGCAGCTCCCCGTTTGTCTCTATCTTTTTAATGTGAGCGATTCATATCATGTGAATGACTTCTTTTGTTCCTGCGCTCAATCAAAATCGAATGCAAAAATTTAGCAGATGTAAGAAAGCAAATTTGATCTCAAATATCATGAAAATACTCAGATTTCATGTTCAAGCTTGTAACTCCATATTAATTTTTCAGTTGATCGAGCATTTTGAATGTACCGATGATCTGATTCGCTAATATCTATAAGGTGAAGGGAAAAACAAATGGTTGGTTTCGAAATTAAAAATGAGATACATCATCATTAGAATAATTCATTCTCACACTTTCATTTTAGCTAAAATTGACGTGTAAATGATGTACACCTTACGCTTATTCTTTCTGTTTCTGTGTGGTTTTTTAGCACAAAACCGAGATTTTCAAATACATAGTAAAAGCAATCACATAGAAATTGTTTTTTTAGGAAGGGCAAAACTTGCTTTATATGTGTAAAATCATATTTGCGAAGTCATGAAGCTTGGAACTATCCTTGTGGATGTTTCAAGAAAAGCTTTCAAGACCTTTTGGACGTCTTTGGAGCCTTTTTCAGACGAACCAATTGTCACGTACGGCAGCGTTTCATTACGTGATCAATGTCCAGGTCATTACTCCTGTAGAAAATGCGATAGTTAAAATATAATGTGAAGGAAAAATATCATTAACGGTTCTACACAAAGCGTATTACAGAAAAATTGGTCCTGTTGGGGGAGGTGAATTTCTTATACCACAGGTAGGGCTTTCTATGACAGATTTCATCCAATACAGCCGGATGTAGATCATTTCCACGTCATTTAAAGAAGTAGCTATGGTCAAAGATGATCGTTTCGTCAAATAATACTAACTTTCAGATCTGTAATGTGTGGAACAGTCTTTTCATTCGTTATGTTTCCTTACTTGCTTTCTCGTTCCTTAATGTCTCAAGGAATATTGAACGAGCTCATTTGTTATTTGTGTTTGCTGACACTGTGAAGTGATTGAATATGGATTATGAAATGCAACACGTAGGGGACATTCATTCGCGTGATGATTACTGTCTGCAAAGCTCAAAAGGCCCTGTGAATTTAAATAGAAAATTTACGCAAAGGCATTATCACACTTGACACCTGAGAGTGCCGATTAGCGGGCTGCAATAAAATCAACATTAACACACCGAGATGACAACAACTCAAAAGGACAGATGGACGGAACAAGCATAGATATCTGCTAAGGTACAGCATGAGAGAAAATGAATTGCTTTATCTTGGTTAACATCCATGTTTGTTCGTCCATCCTTCCTTTTGAGTTCTTGTCATATCGTTGTGTCAACGTTGACATTGTTGCTGTCAGTTTACTGGCGCTCTCAGTTCTTACGTGCGATAGCACCGTAAGCCTACATTAAAGTCAAAATTGCGACTTTTCTGAGACTTTCTTTCATATGCAAAGCACGCGTTTAACCACATGCTAACTGGCGTGTAGTCTCGTGACAGTGGTTGAGTATACATCGTTTCGTGAGTCAGCTGCGACCTCCTCTCTTGCAGAAAGTCACTTTGGAGACAGAAATAAGATGGAAAGAAGCTCAAACAACAGCGTGACTTTCGGATGTGACCTCTACTAAATTCTCATTTCGATGAGGCTTATATTTGACAGATGTTTTCTTAGATCCAAAGTTCATTTGTTTGCAGTTCCTTATGAAAGAAGTGATGATTCGAGCAGCTACATGTTCTCTTTGGCGCAGAAGGGTGTTGGAGATGATAGGACGTTGCTCTTTAGCTTTTTCTTTCGGTCCAGTTACTTTGCCATCTTCGTCTTCCGCTGGTGTGCCCAAAAATCTTCTTGTCAATTTGTCCAGAAGGTCTACAGAATAGACGACATCGTCTACCCTTATCGGAACTTCTAGAACTGCTAATTTGATGCGGTTTGGCTTCATAAGACCAAGGGGTGGATCAACCTCATCCAAAAAGTCGTATACCTCTTCCAACTTTATGTAACCACGAGCTTTAAGATCATAGTTTTCCCACTTTTCATAGAAAATGTCGAAATCGTCTTGCGTTAGTCCCTGTTGCACATCCTCAGTTGCTTGGCTGAAGTTTTCAAGGATAACTGCAATGTACATGTTGACGATCACAAGGAAGCTGATCATGAGATAACTGCAAAGATAGGAAGCTGCCAATCCATAGTTGGGGCAGTTTTTCATCTTCTGTTCGTCTCCCTCGCATTGAGGATTGTTTGTGAGACCTTCTAAAACTCCGCTCCAGCCCGCTGATGTACACATTTGGAAGAGAACCATCATTGACTTTGGGAATGTCTCGAAATTAAACATGTAGTCGATGCCTGAATGATAAGGGACTTTTGAGAAGAAGGACATGCCAACCATGGCGTAGATGAACATAATCATGATGAGTAGCAAAGCGATGTTAATGAGAGCGGGAAGAGAGACTAACAATGAGAAAAGTAGAGTTCTGATACCGCGAGCAGATTTGACCAACCGTAGGACTCGTCCGATTCTGAATACACGGACTATTCTGATGAGCGTTGGAGAAAAGTTGATGGCTTTCATGATATCCTCCATGCACATACCTGCAACGAAATAATAGGGAATCGATGACAGGTATCTACTTAAAATGTGAACAACTTCAGAATGATTCGATCTGTCTCTGATCTAGGGCTGTACGTTTCAAGATACCGTATTTACTCGTTTAATCGCCCAGCCTCGAATAATCGCCCAGCCTCGAATAAACGCCCATCTAAAATTAAAAAGAGCGAATTAATCGCCCACCTCGTTTAAACGCCCACCCAATCAATTGATGCTACAAAATAGCTATTCTATTCCCACACAGTTTTCGTTACCATTACGAATGGCTGACCTAAATTGAGGACACTTTTCTTTTCAAATTATGCTGCTGACTCATAAACACTTCATCCGTTTCAATTTTTCGATAATAACTGAGAATCAGTTGATTCAACATAGCGCGACGATGAAGACGAAAAGCTACTCAATATCATACAAGCTCGCTGCCCTCGATTTCCTAAAATTCCACAACGTTTCGGAAGCAGCACGTAAATTCAATGTAGACAGGAAACGAATTCGTGAATGGAGAGAGCAGGAGAAGAAGCTGCGTGAAGAAGACAAAGTGTGCGTTCAAAAAAAGAGGAAACGTCTCAGCGGTGGTGGAAGAAAACCGAGATGTGAAGAACTTGAAAGGAAATTGCAAGCATGGATTTGTTCCAGAAGAGAAGAAAGACTCCCCGTATCGCGAACTATGATTCAACGACAGGCTATGGAGATATTTCAACAAGATGGCAAAGAAAACTTTGCTGCCAGTAACGGCTGGCTAATGCGCTTTCTAAAACGCTTTGGCTTTACCTTACGTCGACGTACTACTGTTTCTCAAAGAATTCCTGCATTATTTATACCGAAGATCGTATCATTCATTCGTTATTAGGAGGAAATGAGAAAAACGAAGAAATACAAGCCTGGTGACATTTACGTAATGGACGAAACACCTGTTTGGGTTGAGCCGTTAGCGGAGACGACCATTGACAGAAAAGGCGTTAAATCTGTCCCAATCAAAAGTACTGGTCACGAAAAGGTTCGCCTCACCGTAGCTTTGACAGCCAAAGCTGATGGTACAAAACTGAAACCTTACATAATTATACCGAGGAAACGAGAGATAAAGGAGCTGAAAGATTCGTTCAAAAACGTGGTTCTTTCTTTTAATCAGAAGAGTTGGATGGATAATCAGTTGACTAAAGATTATCTTCAGCGAGTCATTGGTCAACTCACGTTCAACAAACGCCTTATCATTTGGGATTCATATGCCTGCCATCTGTCGTCTGAAACAAAAGCGACGATGCGAAATTTTCGCTTGGATAGCGCAATCGTTCCTGCTGGCTGTACTTCTCTGATACAAGCTCCCGACATTTCATGGAATAAATCTCTGAAAACTAGTATAAAGAAATTTTACACTGAATGGCTTACATCAGGAGAACATACCTATTCAAAGAATGGAAATATGAGGCCCCCTTCTTTTGTAAAAATTGTTGAATGGATCCATGAAAGCTGGAAGAACATTCCAACCGAGCAGATTTGTCACTCAATGAAGCACTGTGCTATTACAACAAATCTCGACGGGTCAGAAGATGACCTCATACATTGCTTCAAGACCAATGAGAATAATTTCGGGCTGCAGCTTTTGAAGGAGGAACGCGCTAAAGGGATACCAGTGAGTGTTGATCTCAGTGATGATGAATTCGAGTGTTGTGACACTATTGACAATGATGCTTCAGACAGTTGTGAGGCAGAGGAGGAGTTCGATTCCTCTTGGTGTGATTCTGATGAATCAAACTGAACAATGAAATTGTACTTCTGTGAATAAAAGCGTTGTTTTTGGTTCTATAACTGATAATTTTTGTGTAAATACTGGGCATTTCTGGGCTGGGCAAAAAAGTAATTGCAACGAAAAAAAGATATTAGATGCCAAATAACATTTCGTAAAAATTGGCCAAAAAATTCCAAACATAGATAGTGCGTTTGCCTAACTGCTTGTTCTTTTCATATACCGGTATGTTGATTATCAAACTGAAATAGATATAATAAAATTTCTATAGATTCTATCTATTAAGTAAAAGAAGTAAGATAAATTATAAAGTAATGAAATAAAGTATGTATAAAGTAAAGTAAAAAAAGATAAGAGAAAAAGTTTAAATGCGCTAATTAAGTAAACTGTAATCTGAACAATATACAAATATGTATATCAAACCAAAAATATTACGCACAATTTAATCTCTTCAAAATAAACGCCCATCTCGAATAAACGCCCAGCCTTAAATAACCGCCCATCATAAAATCTAAAAATTTAAATAAACGCCCGGGCGTTTATTCGAGTAAATACGGTATATGATTTATTTTAGGGTTGGCCGGCTTCTCTTAACGGAAAATAAAAACTGGCAAAAATTGCAACTGCCCTTTATGCCAATATTACTACCTTACGTTTTTGAAAAAGTAATTGGAATCGTCCATCCTGACTTTATTGACAAAGATTAGTCATAAAAAGTTCATCATATTCATGAATAACTATCTAATATCAATTCTGCATTTACATATTTCAAACGTTGCAGTACATACACACATACTGTACGTGCGCATTCTGTTTCACACGGAACATTAATGATATTAGTGTTGTAACATGAATGAGTTTAAAGCCTTTACAAATAACATTTTCAGAGTAAAAATAGATTTTACCGGAAAGATGATGTTACTGAGGAACCTTAAAGTCATGAATGTAAATTTCAGGGCTCGCATACACAGATAAGAGGAGTTTTACACACTCAACGATATGCCACGTTAGTGAGAACAAGTAGGAGCAAGAGAAGATCGTTGACGATGCACCACTTCCGGGTATCAACAACAGAAATGAGGGGGAAAGAATAGAAGTACCGATTCATCCATCTTATCTGATGCAATTGGAAAGAATATCACGTTTGACTTGTTCCAGGTATAAATTTCTTTATGACATAAAACCATAAGTTTGAGAATTTTGGGTCGGAGCCATCCAACCAAATACTAGAATACTGTACATGTAATTATGTAACTGCCAACTCCTCCCAGTTGTTTTCTTATTACTCTCTGCTATCGGTTTTGCCTATTTCAAGATGTCTCCCACTGTCTATATATCTTTGACATCATTACACCCAAACAGCATCAATTTATCTTATTGTTAACCATTTAAGCCATATCATTTGTCATCATCATGCGCATTTGCAGCATCATTTTCAACGATGCATCATTCCAATGATGGTTTCCTGCATTGACGATTGCCAGATCGTTGCCTCTATCAAATAGCTTTAGTGAAATAGTGGTATAAATTCTTTTGCTTCTGTGTCCATTACAGAATTCTCTTACAATATTTGATAAAATAAGTTCCTAGATTTTGTGTAGCTTGCTTTATAGTTGAGGTCAATTCAAACTGAATACTGCTTCAACCATTTACCGAAACAGAGTTTCCACTTATTTCAGTTTCTCACTAACACAAACTATTGGATGATCCATGTTAGTTCTGCAGCAATGTGCACCTGAAGAATACGGATTTGAAATCTGTACATTATATCGAAACACTTCATCATTGTAAAGGTAAATGCCCTCGGATTTAAGTTATATAAAGCTACTTTGAGTTTCTGCGTATCAATGCTTCCATTCAATAGTTCTGAGATTAAGACTTTTGAGTGATCATTTATAGTGAATAAATATATTAATAAATGAAGACTTGAATTGAAGTAATAACTTTCAAATAACTTTCGAGCATAAATTCCAGAGCTGTGGAAGCGATTGATTTTTATTCGCTCCCGCTTCCGCTTTCAATTATTAGAGACCGGACATGGGCTACACACCTCCCTATTTCGAGCCTTTTTTCTTCAATTTCCATTTTTTACGAGTTATAGGTTCTGACGTCAACACTTTGCAGTCTCCACGAACTTCAAAAAGTAAAAGACGTCAAAAAGTCAAATATTTTTCAAATTTACTGAAAATTTTGACCTTTGGGAAATTGTGAAATAAAAACGTCATTTTTTCCCAACACGTGTGTGAAAAATGTTGAACGACAAAGAAAGTGTTTGAGAGTGCTACAATGAAATTGCCTCAAGACACACTAATCCGCATTGTGCATAGTTGTCATTGATAAAATGATACTGAGGTTTTCTGATTCGAATGCCAGTATTCTGATATAATACACCTTCGTTTTCATCATAATGAGAAAATTAGAAGTAACTACATTTAGTAATACAGGTGCCAATTTGTAAATAGGTGGAATGGGGTAAGCACTAAATATGACAAAATACTTAACTCATATCAAGACTTAAGGTCAAATGTCAAAAGTGCCTGGCCTTGCCCTGACACCCGAATTGTGTCAGTCATTAGCATCATGATACTTTTGGAAGCGATCGTCGGGCATTCGCTTCCGCTTCCAATGAAAACGATCGCTTCTATCTCTTCCGTTTCCACACACACCTGATAAAATCATTTGTAAAATTCAGCCTAGTGAAAAGCTCTATCTTTCTAAATCGTCATTTCTTGACGGAGATTTTTGTCATCTGAAAACTCCCACTGAAAAAATTCAGCCAACTTAAATTCTGAATAAAGTCAATCATGTACATGTATTATAGTGCTCTCTTGACTCATTGACAGACTAGAAAATGAAGGATGCAGACTATGTCTCGTGGTTACATCTTGAGATTTGATATATTCATTGTAATATATTTTTAATACAGATACGAAGAAAATCGATTAATCTCCTTACTAAATGTCGAAAACTGAGAGGTGGAAGGGATTAGTATAATACTTACATATGATGGAGAAAATGACGATAACAAAGTCGAAAACATTCCATGGTAATTTGAAGTAATGCAGACGCAGGGCAATCAGCTTGCAGACACATTCACCGGAAAAGATGACAACAAAGACTGTGTTGACATAAACCAATACGCGGCTGAAGTTAGGTCCTTGATTATGGTACTCGATGCACATAATGAAAGTGTTGAGCATGATGAAAACCATGATGACGATGTCGAACGTTTGATGATGGACGAGTTTGTAGAAGAACAGTCCAATTTTAAACTGAAAGGAAAAGTATTGTAATTCTAATTATACTTAATTACACTGTAATTCTAATTCTAATGTATTGTAAATTCTACAGCACAATTGTAATCGTACTGTAATGATGCTTTAACGTCGATACTCCCCATAATAGGGGCTTGAACGGTGCTGACATAGTCAGACTTTAATCTGGAACGTTGCGATCTTTTAATCGCGATGCCCTTCCCAACGACTTCCATTGACACTTTCGGGGTTCGACCACCGGACAGAAGGATCGCTATGCCAAGCATTTAACCACTGTGCCACAGAGACCACTGTACTGGACTCTATATTATTGCATGCTATCATGCGAATAGAAAGACAGCACTAGAAGTTGGCATGATGATTGTTTGGACTGCTATTGAGATTGTAAAGTTAAATTAAATGAGGGCACGCCTACAAAATTCGACGAATCCAGGAAGTGGAACAAAACAAAATTAAAGCAACTACCCTAGTGGAAAATCGTGTAAGAAATTATATTACTTAAAGTCTAGTGCGCATAAATATAATTAATACTTAAAACATAGAGATCCATGCACTATCACAGAGTAGGATGCGCAAATGCTTATAATGGCCAGTCGACTCAACTTTTAAAGGGGACGGAAAATAAATCAAAAGTTATAATCGATTTTTCTGTAGATCTATAAGGATGAGAGCTCGGCATGAAACATGACGAGAAGCCAGCCAAAAATCATAAATGATGGAAACGGAGAAATAGAGGAAGCTAAGATAACATAGCCATGCACGGAGTTATCAGGGACGAACCATTGGGCTTCATAAAGCGTTTTGGCCACCAACCTCCAACCTATACCACATGACGGGGGCTCGGCCGACCATATCAAATGAACGATAAGGAAGGTCCCTCCAATCCTGAGGAAACATTGCTAAAACTTTATTGCAAATTAAATTTGGATATATGAAACATAATAATAATAGCGGTCAGTCAAACCTCCCTAAAGTGGAAGATATTTGGCAATGTGAAAACAATCAAACTTAAAAACGAGGGACTTATTTCTCGAGAAGGACTTCCTGCAAGAATTTACAAGTGGAATACATTTATAACCTATTTCCTTGAAGATATTGAAAATGCCCTAAGCTGTTGATATGAAGGCGAAGAAATCCTAGTGATCCTGATGAGTTGGGCAGCAAAGATGTTCAAGCCATTGTTAATGGGCATTAAAGCTTTTTCTTCGTGATTGGATTTGAAATAAAAACTTTTTAATTGCTTAATTAACGTTGCTTAATCATCTGTTACAAACATGATTTTTAAAGCTTTGTTACAAAACATGGTTTTGAAGTGTTTTAAAAAACGTTATGCGCTGTTTTAAAATGCGCCATGTATTTACAATCCAAGTGAGAATGAAAAGCTATCGATAAATTTAAAAAATTAATGAAGCATACTTCTACGTGAGATAGAAATATACAAATGATACATCGATTAATCAGATCAATATGCTTCGTGGTTGTCATCTACTTCTAAATGATTTAAACCCCAAGCTCTTCAACTAGGCGCCGGAGTTAACTGCTTTATCGAAATCCGGCATAATTTCTTATTACTGTTATGTATTGGAAAGTAACCACATTCTGATAGGATCAGAGACAATAGAGTCTGGATAGGATGTTTCGTGGGGTTAGAAAGTAGACTGTATTTTATAAATCAAAAGAAGTGCGAAATCACCATGGCTGAGGAAATCACATCATTGAGTGTACTAGTGAAAATTTTCTAAATTGCATCATGAAAAAAGCATGGGATACATTCCTAAGAGCATGTTACCTTCGGTTTCGGAATTGGCTTCTGCAGAGAAGTGCTATCCATTTTCTTCATTGCTTTGTAGTATTTCTTCTGTTCATCAGTCATAAAAATTTCAATTGAACCTCCAGCCTGAAAGTAATCAGAATTTGAGCATCAGACAATCATGTCCACATTTCAGCATATTTTGACTTACTTTCTTCTTTTGAACATTAAAATTGTCAATGATGACACCGATGAACAGATTGAGAGTGAAGAACGATCCCACGATAATGAACATGACAAAGTACAGATAAAGAATTACTGCATTTTCTCTTATAGGTTGTTGGTCAATCTAGGAAAAAGAGAAAATCAGCAGATGAATTGAAAAACTGAATACGGAATGTTTCAGAAAATACTCTTGTCATTTAAGTAACTTAAGAAGTGATGTAGCTGCTAATCAAATTCAAAGGCGTTACACTTAGCCGAAAAGGCGGTCCGGTTAGTGCATTACATGAAGAATGGATCACTCTCTTTGTTCTGAATCTATATTAAGGGTAAGGCCACACAAGTAGCTCCAGCTGCTCTGTGTCAGCTTGTAACAGCCAGCTTTGAGCTGCGCTGGTTTCTCTCTCAATTATCACAGCTCTAAGTTCGAGCGGTGGGGCGAAGCAAACGGTAATCAAGTTGTACCGCTCATCATGTGGCACAAAGCCCGAAGCTTCACGGCTCTATCTCGCTGCTAGCTTTGTCAAGCTTTGAGCTGTGAGAGTTACGCGGTCACATAATGAGCCGTACAGCTTGATTACCGCTCACCACTCGTCAGAATTGTTGGTTTACTACGTACGTTAGATTCTAAAAATGATGCATCCCATAGCTCGAGCTTTGAGCTGTGATAATTGGGAGAGGAATTACCAAAGTTCGAAGCTAGCGGTGACAAGCACGGCTACAGCACAGCACAAAAGCTCGTCATGTGGCCTTATCCTAATGCATTAATTTAATTGCATTCAAGTTACATTAGGTGAAACAGCATCAGTGAGAAACTGTATTTAAGCAGTTCGAACCATCGACGTTGGAACTAGCGGATATACGAGCATATCCTTTAACCCCAAGGCTACCGGACCATCTGTTGAGTACGTGGATTGGCCAGGAAGACACTGCTTAACGCCGACACTTGGAGGTCGGATGGCATTCTCCAACCACTTTATGCCGCATCCGAGATTTAGACGCTACTCATTGTATATTTTTAGCAAGAAGCCAGGCATTTGATAAATTAATCAGTTAATCTCAACATCTCGACAGATCTTGGGCCTTATCAGTCGTGTAAAGGTTCGAGCCACCACGAAATGTGATAAATTTATCAATTGCGAGGTTATGTATTAAAAATATGTAATTAGTAGCGCCTGCTGACGCGCCTCAATATTCGATGCAGCATTTAGGGGTTGCAGAAGCCCCCAACGTGCCTGTGCAAAAGCAGTTCATTTCATTCACCTTCCTGGCGGCCAATTCATGTTCTCAACAAATGGTCCGGTGGCCTTGTGGTTAGAGGGTGCTGCTGTTGAGATTTGATAAATTAATTTTTCTTATTCATCAATGTTTTCTGTAATTAAACTGTTCAATTCAAATACAGAAAAATGAAAAATTCAAATAAACGGGTCACGAATTCGTGCTCCAGTTCCATTGCTAATACCAAATGTGCTGCAAGTACACTCACTTCATATTCGAATTTGATGCTATACTTAAAGCACTACTTATCAGTGAAAACCACCTAAAATACTGATCCAGGGCTATTTAGAGGCTGACTACGTATTTCGCTGAAATTTCTGTATAGGGGATCTCAAGATTTCCAGACCCGACCGCCACCATCATCAATGTCATGCAATGTTGTGGAAATTTTCACGACAATCGCCCTGTTAATTTTTCATGCTTGATAATGAACCCACATGCATTCAGAGTGCATTTATCAAAATACAGAAATCACACAAACATGATTCTACCATTTTTTATTCGTTCACATCACAAACTTCGCTGCTTTTTCTGTCAATTTGTAACTGCATTTTCTACTTAGATAATTGACCAATTTCATCATTCCCTAAACGAGTTTGCTAGTACAAGAGTACTATTGCAAACGTCTGAGTCACGAATATTATCAAAGAGTCCATGTCAAGCCACCAGCGAGGAAGTGGATAGGTTCAAATCAATTTAGTATAATAATGATGCATTTAAGCCCCACTTTTTTTCTGATAAAACTTCAACATCTGCAAGGAAAGTTCACTTACGTCTGTGATATCAGTAGCATCGGCCATGATTTCAATCCATCCTTTATATGTTGCCTGTCAAAGGGAGAAGTAGTCATTTTATTTATGTGAAAGCTACACCTTTATTAATAATGCATGGGTTTATATGTGTTGAAATTATTAAGAGTGTCGCATGGATTTCCGAATATCATGATCATTATCAGAGTAATGGAATATCTTACGTAATTATTTGTACATGGATATCTCTCAGATTTTGTCAATAGAGCAACCTGCATCATCCGCCAACATTCAACAGGCGTTCAATCATCAATGTTCGTAAATGGCACTTAACCGCCGAAGCCGTACAATGTGCGACCCTGGCGTTTCAGGGAGTAGACCACATCCATAGCTGTAACAGTCTTCCTTTTGGCGTGTCCAGTGTAGGTGACAGCGCCACGGATGACATTCTCGAGGAAGACCTTGAGGACTCCTCGGGTCTCCTCATAGATCAGACCAGAGATACGTTTGACACCACCTCGTCGAGCGAGACGACGGATGGCGGGCTTGGTAATACCTTGGATATTGTCACGCAATACTTTGCGATGACGCTTAGCGCCGCCCTTTCCGAGACCTTTACCTCCTTTGCCGCGTCCAGTCATATTTAAACACAAAGATAGCATTTATAAAATGAATATATGAAAAAATCAACTTTAATATGCGTCCATATAGGAACCAAATTATTCAAATTATCGCATCATGAAAGCTTTGAAGACGCAGAGTTATTATTTAATAGCGAATTACATGAGAAAAAGTGTTTTTCTATTATAATTCAACATCATTTTTAAACAAAAGTTCCTCTGCTTCCAGTCATACTGTTTTTCTATTTATCTACGTAAATCAGTTGTTTTACTGACATCTTCGGGACTCGGCCCCTGGACCGAAGGATCGCTAGGCGAAGCACTTAACCACTGTGCCACTGTATCGCAGACAGACATAAATGGTCGTGACGTGTCAAACATTTTGACTATCCTAGGGCTACTTTAATCAATGTTACCATTAGTTTACTGAAGTGTGAAAATGAAAATACTTTGAAAAGGAGAGTTACAGAATTCCTATGCCAAAGAGGATTGCATTAATCTGTCATCTCAATGGACGATAAAATAAGAAGACAATGGCTTTAAACTTTAGTTGTTTCTTGCTTCTTGGTATTTCAGCAATGGTGATCAGTTCATAGGTGTGCAACTGCTCTAACACCGTGGTACAGTTCCAAGGTTCGAGTCATGATTAGTTTGCAGTCACCGACGCTTGCTTGGACGCCTGTTGTACAACCATATACATCTACATCGTACATTTGAACTGAAATTATTTCGACACTTGACAGAAAAATGCATCGGTTGATGGCATAGCAAGGAGCAATGAGTCATTCGATTTCTGAATGAATCTCATCAAGTTGTTCGTTTCAACAAAACACGTGGTCATTATATTCATTAAATCAACTCCAAATCACTACAAATATCATCAAAAGCAATCAAATCATCATGTGTGTGTGTGTGTCTGTCATGCCATGCGCCTTCAGATGACGCAAGAATTTTATATGCAATACCGAACTGTACGAACTTCTTCCTTTGATAGAAATTTTAATAATGATATTAAATTGTTTTCCAGTAGGAAGCTCCAGGGTTGGCCATGGGATACCTACGGACCCACGAGCTTTTGACAATTATGATATCGTTTCAGAAACACCAAGCAACTTTGAAGCAAGTTTCAGGGTGACCGCGCAAATTTGAATGAAAATTTCCAGGTGTTTTCCAGGATTTCTAGGGTGAATTAATTTTCCAGGTTTTCCAGGGAAATTTGCCAAAAATCAGGGGTCAAATTTGAACGAAAATTTCCGGACTTTCTGCAAGGAAATTTTACTCAAATACACGCGTCAAATTTAAAAGAAAAATTTTTAAGGCGCAGATGATTCCAAATAAAAAATACTAATATATGCATCAGACGGCTACATTGTATTTCTAGAAAAAGATGAAAAATTCTATAACAGTTCATAGTTAACCATACCACGCAGTTCGGTCTCATTCATGTTGTATACGTTATGATAGGAGAGTCCAGTCACTGAAATATTCTGAAAACAAACAAATTGTATCAGAATGAAGGCTATATTTGTAACAAATAAGTAGAGATATGGAAAATAAAATCTGGAAAAATAGAATACACTTCAACCATAGAGTATGACTTTAGCAACTTGCAGTCACTGCTTTAATTAGTCTCAAAATTTCCAGGAGTTTTCCAGGATTTCCAGGTTTTCCGGGTAAAATTCATTTTCTAGGTTTTCCAGGCAGCGCGGACACCCTCAAGTTTAGTTCTCAGCATTGGTGTACCCAATAAAGCTTTTGCCCAACCTTGAATAGCACAAACACTCTGCTTAAAAAATACAAAAATCCGGTTGTGTCAAAATGGGTTGAATAATTGATATGTTATATGCAGATTCGACAATCTTCATGCAGTAATGATCATTTACATTTGTATCATTGAATAATACCAACTTAAGTCATCAATTTAATGTATCAATTAGCTTCAAAAGGTAGCTTAACTTATCTGGAATAAATTATGATACTATGAATAATGAAATATTACTGAAATATGATTGTGATATAAGTAGTAAGCAAATGACAAACACTCGACCGGCGCCCCCCCCCCCCCCCTCTGGAACGGCAGAGTGTCGTGGTCGGCCGCCGTGGTGCTTCGGGTCTGAGTCCCCCCCCCCCCCCCCCTCTGGAACGATAGAGTGTCGTGGTGGACTTGGGCGACCGCCAGGATTAGTGTTGAGGCTATAGTGTGTGATGTTTTTGGTGCAATCTGCTGAATGTTGGGTTGTAAATGGGTTGTTTCGAGTGGAAGGAGTGGTTGGATGAGAAAACGGAGTCCAGATTCGGAATCTACGTGAAATTTTGGGTTAGGAAGGATGTTTCCAGCGAAATCGGAGAGAAAAAATTTTCGGCTGACGCCCCCCCCCCCCTCTGGACAGCTTGCTTCGATTTTGGCTTCTAGTGGACGGATTTTGTCGTGCGATAGCTCGTTTGAAAGCTAAGAGTGAGACAAATTCAGTGAAACAATCGGCTTGTTCCTATCTGTCTTCGTTTAGATGTGAGACGCCATTTAAGATTTTGGGACATTGGTGAAAAACGACAGAGTTAGAATTTGGGACGTTTTGGGCTGTAGCTTCAAAACGAAGCATCGGATTGGAAAACGGATTTCAGATTTGGAATCAGCGTGAAATTCTTTATCTGTATAGTGAGTTTCAAGTCAATCGGCGAGAAAAAATTTTCAACATTTTTCGAAAAAACGACAGAGTTAGAATTTGGGATGTTTTGGTGTGTAGCGCCCAAACGAAGCATCGGATGAGAAAACGGAGGCCAGATTCGGAATCTACGTGAAATTTTGGGTTAGGAAGGATGTTTCCAGCGAAATCGGAGAGAAAAAATTTTCACTGACGTCACACCCCCCCCCCCCCCCCCCCCCCCCCCCCTCTGGACAGCTTGCTTCGATTTTGGCTTCCAGTGGACGGATTTTGTCGCGCGATAGCTCGTTTGAAAGCTAAGAGTGAGACAAATTCAGTGAAACAATCGGCTTGTTCCTATCTGTCTTCGTTCAAAAGTTAGAGCGGTTACAAGATTTTAGGTCGGAGCTCGCTTACCTGAAAAAATCCTAAGTGTCAGAGTGACTTTGTATGGGTAAAAATTTGAAAATTTTCCAAAGTGTGGAATTTCGACCTGGGACCGTCACCAAAACATTTTTCATCAAATTTTGAAATTTCACTGACGTCCCCCCCCCTCTGGACAGCTTGCTTCGATTTTGGCTTCCAGTGGACGGATTTTGTCGCGCGATAGCTCGTTTGAAAGCTAAGAGTGAGACAAATTCAGTGAAACAATCGGCTTGTTCCTATCTGTCTTCGTTCAAAAGTTAGAGCGGTTACAAGATTTTAGGTCGGAGCTCGCTTACCTGAAAAAATCCTAAGTGTCAGAGTGACTTTGTATGGGTAAAAATTTGAAAATTTTCCAAAGTGTGGAATTTCGACCTGGGACCGTCACCAAAACATTTTTCATCAAATTTTGAAATTTCACTGACGTCCCCCCCCCTCTGGACAGCTTGCTTCGATTTTGGCTTACAGTGGACGGATTTTGTCGTGCGATAGCTCGTTTGAAAGCTAAGAGTGAGACAAATTCAGTGAAACAATCGGCTTGTTCCTATCTGTCTTCGTTCAAAAGTTAGAGCGGTTACAAGATTTTAGGTCGGAGCTCGCTTACCTGAAAAAATCCTAAGTGTCAGAGTGACTTTGTATGGGTAAAAATTTGAAAATTTTCCAAAGTGTGGAATTTCGACCTGGGACCGTCACCAAAACATTTTTCATCAAATTTTGAAATTTCACTGACGTCCCCCCCCCTCTGGACAGCTTGCTTCGATTTTGGCTTCTAGTGGACGGATTTTGTCGTGCGATAGCTCGTTTGAAAGCTAAGAGTGAGACAAATTCAGTGAAACAATCGGCTTGTTCCTATCTGTCTTCGTTTAGATGTGAGACGCCATTTAAGATTTTGGGACATTGGTGAAAAACGACAGAGTTAGAATTTGGGACGTTTTGGGCTGTAGCTTCAAAACGAAGCATCGGATTGGAAAACGGATTTCAGATTTGGAATCAGCGTGAAATTCTTTATCTGTATAGTGAGTTTCAAGTCAATCGGCGAGAAAAAATTTTCAACATTTTTCGAAAAAACGACAGAGTTAGAATTTGGGATGTTTTGGTGTGTAGCGCCCAAACGAAGCATCGGATGAGAAAACGGAGGCCAGATTCGGAATCTACGTGAAATTTTGGGTTAGGAAGGATGTTTCCAGCGAAATCGGAGAGAAAAAATTTTCACTGACGTCCCCCCCCCCCACCCCCCCCCTCTGGACAGCTTGCTTCGATTTTGGCTTCCAGTGGACGGATTTTGTCGTGCGATAGCTCATTTGAAAGCTAAGAGTGAGACAAATTCAGTGAAACAATCGGCTTGTTCCTATCTGTCTTCGTTCAAAAGTTAGAGCGGTTACAAGATTTTAGGTCGGAGCTCGCTTACCTGAAAAAATCCTAAGTGTCAGAGTGACTTTGTATGGGTAAAATTTTGAAAATTTTCCAAAGTGTGGAATTTCGACCTGGGACCGTCACCAAAACATTTTTCATCAAATTTCGCTGACGTCCCCCCCCCCCTCCCCCCCCCCCTCGTTCGGACAAAATTTCTTGAAACAAACTTTGGTTAAGGTCCCAGGTCAAAATTCGGAAGTTTTAAATTTTTCAAAATTTTCACCACACTGGAGCTCTCACACTTAGGAATTTTTTCACTTGTGGCATGTTACATGGTCATGTGCTGACACACCAACTTCCGTGGTCATATGAGAATGGTTCAGGTGTCATATTGTAAAGAATGATGAGACAAATCGTTTGCAACAAACCGGATGTCGCTACGATGAATACTTTCGGAGATAGAGCCATTTTAAGTTTTCTTCCGAGCATATATAAACCCGCGACAACGTAAGTCTGATCACTTCATCGAAAGACGAGGTAAGCGACGGTCGTCGCTCTGAGCTCCCGATATCGGGTGCAAAGGACTCTATCTTTTGAAGTAGGCAAGCTATCTTCTTACTTCAAAGTTTGTGTGATAGAGTTTGATAGTGTCTTTACTACTGATAAAATTTTTTAAAAGTAGTATGAGTAGTAAAATGCGGAATTTTTTAAAAATTCTTAATTTTCAGTTTTTTCAAAGTTTTAACATGTAGACTAAGGTTTTCAAGTATCCTGAGTTCAAATCTGCTATCAGATTTGAAATTTAACTAAGTCTAAGGCAGCTTTGAGGGGTTAGATCCCAGCTACTGATCACTACCTTTGACTCGGCGTTCCTGTTACCACTTCGGGGCAGTGACAATGATGTCTTCAGCTGTAAAGAGCGGGTATCGGGGAAGATCTCTCACTTCCCTAGTGATCGGTACAAGGCCTTCGGGCTGTCGACGGGATCGAGTGCCACTCACTACACTCTTTAGGAATATGACTGTACTACATGATTCCAAACTTATACAAATTTCATTATCTTACAGTTCACAATAAAATCTATCATGGCCAACGACAAAAATCGAAAATTTCACATCAAAATGTGTGTGTGCGGTCGTATAAATCGCAGTGCGGACGCCAAGGCTCACGTCAAGAAGGCGGGCACCGGCCACATGATTGTCTTGAATAGGGTTGCGTGCGTGAAGTGTAGAGTGCTGAAGGGTGGTGAGGATGAGGCGCGTTTCTACAGAGTGCATGGTGAGTGTAGTGGTGGTTTAGTGACTGATTTGAGGTTTACGCAGTTGATTGTGGAAGAGAGGGAGCGAATGTTGGCGAATGTTGCGAATGTTGTTGAGAATGTTGTTGAGAATGTTGTTGAGAATGTTGTTGAGAATGATGAGTTGGCGAGAGCGGTTGCGTCGTTGGAGGGTGAGATTGAGCAGCGGAAGAGAGTGCTTGAGAGTGATGATGAGGATGATGTGGATTTAGATAGGGAGCGTGTGAGGAAGCGTGTGAGGAAGTTGAGCTCTTCGTCATCGGTGTCCGACATCGTCATCACCGACCCCCGAAGAGCTCATCTTCCCCAAAAGTGAAGAGTGGTGGGATTCGTGTGCAGTCGGCGAGGTGGTTGAAGGATGAAGAGAAGAGACATGTTTCGCAGCAGATGGCGCATGAGTTGTTAGTGAATAAGTTTGAGAGTTTGAAGAAAGTGAAGGATGAAGTTGTGAAGGAGTTGGATGAGTTGAAAAAGAAGGATTTGAAGTCGAAGGAGGTGGCAGATGAGAATATCCGTATGAGGCGTGTTGTGACTGATTTGAAGAATAAGACGCGAGAGTTGGAAGAGAAGAATGATGCGTGTGAGAAGAGGGCGAGTGCTGCGGAGAGAAGAATGAGAGATGCAGAGGCGAAGTTTGAGGAGATGATGAAGGAGATGAGTGTGTTGAGAGCGAGGAATGTTGAGTTGGAGAGGACTGTGGCTCGGCGGGGTGATGAGAGGCAGGCGTGTGAGAAGTTGGAGCGCATGAGGGATGAGTGGGAGCGTGTGAATGAGGATCGCTTGTTTGAATTCCACATCCCTATTCGGGACAATCATTTGGCCGGCGAAGTACTGGTAAATAAAAGCCTCGACGAATCTATAATATGTTATAACGGTCATCCCACGAAAAAGTGTCTGCATGCAAGCTTACGAATGCGCGGCCATCTCCATAAATTTTCGATTCGGAAACGCGCGAGACTACCTAAGGATGACTAACTTGGTAAGTGAAAAAGTAAATAAGATAGTATATCCTATTCTAATACATATCATTTTCATTGCAGATCTTTGCCCGCCTTCACCACCCCATCACGTCACTCCCGAGAACGAACCATCGGCTCTCTTAAGGGCCACCTAGGGGCAAGACATGATAGAACCTCCACGCGGTTTGCCCTGGGCAGTCTTCGGACTGGCGAATACTATCATTAAGTTGAATCTGCTATCAGTCAACTTGAACATTATGCAGTCGATTGCTATCCCTGAAGCATTCTGATTCGCTGTTGAGCAATTCATTGTTGAAAACCCTATATAAGCCAGAAGATTGTAGCGCTTCTCATTCAATTTGAAGTCACGATGGAAGCGACATCTGCCGACAACATTCCCGTCTTCACCGATGAAGACAACGGCATTCCCAACTTCATCATCCTCGACGAGTGGGATGAAGAGGATGAGAAGAAGGGGAAGATCAAGAAGATCATTTGGACGGATGGGGTGTGGACTCCTAAAACCACCCGCATCCGAAAGGTGCCAGATGCACCACCACGGCTGAGGCGGTATAGGGTTTATGACAACCTAAGCGTCATACCCATTGACTATTCCAGTCAATAGTCAAATTCACGTCCCCGAGAACGAACCATCGGCTCTCTTAAGGGCCACCATGGGGCAAGACATGATAGAACCTCCTCGCGGTTTGCCCTGGGCAGTCTTCGGACTGGCGAATACTATCATTAAGTTGAATCTGCTATCAGTCAACTTGAACGTTGCAAATGAAGTTCGGTGTAATACTTCCTTTCGACGGGCGTTCCTGTAAAGGGCGGCGGTGAAACCCGTAGCTATGTATACCGCAAGGGACATTCGGCAATGGTCAATCTTGTTAAACCTCTCTGCGTCATGTTTGCAAGTGATTGCCTCTGTCTCAACGTAGTATGCATTCGCGCCAGGGCGACATTTAGCCAACTGTCGAAGGTTGCCTAAAACTTTCCATTGCATACGTTATGAGAACCATGAGTTCTACCTGTCTCTATCAATGAGATGAATTGATGAATGGAATGAAATGGGAGGACACTCACGCGCCACACGCAACATAACACACTTCTCTCTTCCGTAGTCTAACAAGCTCTTTACACATGGATCGCAGTCGATTGCTATCCCTGTATCAGAAGTGTAAGCTATCTTAATTTATTTGACACTATTTTATCTACCATCATCGTCCATATGAAATGTTTTTAGATTTACAAGTTAGACTAAGCGTGCTACTATTTCCAAATGAAAAAGTATACATGGTTAAATCATCCACTTAAGCCCATCCATAGTCTAACAAGCTCTTTACACATGGATCGCAGTCGATTGCTATCCCTGTATCAGAAGTGTAAGCTATCTTAATTTATTTGACACTATTTTATCTACCATCATCGTCCATATGAAATGTTTTTAGATTTACAAACGGGTCCCGTAACTAAGGGACCCGTTACTAAGGGTCGGGCCCCTTTAGAGAATATATAAGAAGGAGTTTGAATGTAGATGAATTATACCGTTGAAGAAGACTACTCAGATACAATATGGCAGTAGCCGGTGAAGTAACGATATCTACAACGTCAGCATCAACGTCAGCATCTATTTTCTTCCCATTGCTTCGGGATCGAGTACCTGCAATGGTGTATCGAGATATTCCCCTTTTCGCTGGGGATGTGATCCTATCAGATAAGATATCATGTGTGGTGGTCAAGCGGGCTGTGGTACAGACAGAGACTCACATATTTCCAACTACGATTGACACTTTTTATTTTACTAAATCACCTGTATATCGTATACATTCAAGTACGAATGACCCACCGGAGAAGCCACTATACATGGAACGAGATGTGCCTATGTACGAAGGGGATGTAATTCTGGGGTACTCCCCTACAAGAATGATGATACGTCGTGCACCAGGATGGGTGGATGATGGAAGGTGGATGGGGGCGTATGTGGAAGTTGAACATCATTCAAAGCCACTCATGGACCCACCGTATGAGACGCAACGATTCCGTCTAGATGGTGAAGCATGGATTCGTGTCATTCCCAACGGATGGTACAGAGACATTGATGAAGAGAGAGGTGATTATAAGTCCTTTAGTGAAATAAGTGGAGAATTTGTATTTCAATGAACTTTTATGTATATATTGAATGAACTTTTATTGAATAAACATACTTCATACATGTGATCATTTTCCTTTGAGTTATACTATAATGAATAGGATGGTATTAGAAGAAGATGGATATGGGTATAAATAAGTTAAGTGAAAATAGATGGGAATATAATCATCATGAGTGAGGTTCCAGAGTGTGAGGTTCCAGAGTGTGAGGTACGTTATCCAATACGTCATTGGAAAGGTAAATTTTGGCAATATCACCGTACCATTCCATTATTTCATGGAGACAAGATAATTTCAGAGACGAAGAACTGTGTAGTGATATCACGCCGTAAGATAGAATTGGAAAATGAAATAATTCCAACGTATATTGACACATTCTATTTTGAAGTAACACCGACATATCAGCATCCAATTACAACAACGGTGGAGAAACCGAAAGACTGTCTTTATTTTGAACGTGATTACATTCCAATGTATGAAGGAGATGTAGTTATATCATGGAATCCTACAGAAACATGTATTCGACGTTCTCCAGGTAGAAAGCGTGAAGATGGAGGAGGTTTGGCACGGGCTATGTATATAGTATATCAACATACTCCAGAAGTGTATAAACGACCGAAATTGACACGACGATTTCGTTTGGATATTGAGAAGAAGGTGTGGGTTCAGATTCTTCATACTGATACATTGACTGACATTGAATGGACGGGTGGACAAACGAGGTGATTTCAGGGTCCCCTGAAGGGGACCCATGAAGGGATCGGGTCCTTTGAGAGATGTATATAAGAGTGGATGAAATGAGTGTCACAATCATAATCATGGTAGAAACAAGAGAAGAGTTGAGAGTAAGGCAGCGTGAGGAGATGAAGACCATCAAACAAATGATTGAAAGATATAAGAGGAGAGCCTATAAATCGAAGAATCCAGAGAAGATCAGAGAGTGTGAGGACACATGCGACTTTGTGCTGAAAGCGACGATAGTGAGTCATCAACGACAATCAAATTATTGGAGAGATGGATTGTGGAAGGGACCCGATAGAGGACCCGATACCTTTTAGAGGACCTGATACCTTTTAGAGGACCCGATCCACTAAAAACTGTATATAAATGACTTTTGAAATCATTTACTTCATATTTTGACTTGAGCTAGTGAACATGCCCGACGTAACGATGATCCAACCTTTACGGATTCGCATTCCCGAAGTGTTAGTGCCAGAGAGCGACGAGGAAGACTGGCCAACTGATCTTCCATCTGGATGGGGATCGTGGCCCGATTTGAGTGAATTGACTGATGAAGGACTTCCAGAGTTGGTGACGCCTACCCCGATGGACAATCTTCCTCCAAGGTTTTCACCAGACATTACACAGTTGGACAGATTTTTAAATTCACCATCTTCCAGTCGGACGAATTTTAGTGAAATGACGGATGAAGAGTGGGTGACGTACGAAAAGGAGAAGGAGAAGGAGAATAATCCACCTAACTCGAGGGCAGGATCTCCGGTGGTCCCATTGGGATTACGTATGCTTATCCCACAATTGCCGCATCGACAGTTTCATGGACGCATTTCATCAGAATCAAATATACGACGTGAGGTGGATTTGGTGGATGAAGCGTTGGTGCATGCCATTGATATGAACAGTGTTTTCTCATGATTTACTTTCTCATGATTTACTTTCTCGTGTGTGCTTCTTCAATAAACTTACATGGTAAGCCTTGATTCTTTTGAATGAAAGGGTATGGGATGTAGAAGTTTAAGTAATCATATACATAGCAGATTGTATGAATCATGCCATGTTATAGACGAAGACGTCAGAGAGGGGGTATTCTTTTACCTCTAGCGGGAATGCTTGGTAAACATTTTGCAGGAACTATTACAAAGGGTGTTTCACGACATATAGCAAGGAAAGCCATTAGACGTATTAAGCGAAAGCGCTAAGTAACAGTGAATGG
The DNA here is from genome assembly GCA_907163375.1 of Prostheceraeus crozeri. NCBI lineage: Eukaryota > Metazoa > Platyhelminthes > Polycladida > Euryleptidae > Prostheceraeus > Prostheceraeus crozeri. The sequence continues at coordinate 319,399 of CAJQUW010014097.1, read as the reverse complement.
AATGTTATTATGACAATGCCATATCGTACTAGACGAAGACGAAGACGAAGACGACGTCAGAGGGGGTGGTCTTATCATTTCAATTTTACCACGTGTCCTTAATAAAGTAATGAAAGTAATGACACATCGAGATCTAGGTGCAGGTCCTACATTGCTGCATAGATTTGGTGACGAATAAGATTTACTAGTTTGCAATTTAGACTAAGCGTTCTATTATTTGTAAATGAAAGATATAGTTTCAATAGTTTACACGTTAAAAATAAAAATTCAATAGTGTGTATGTTAAGAATAAAGTTCTATCTGTTTGTATGTTAGAAATAAAATGAAGTTTCATCAGTTTACAAGTTAAGAATAAAGTTTTATCTGTTTGTATGTTAGAAATAAAACAAAGTTTCAACGGTTAACAAGTTAAAAATAAAGTTTCAATAGTTTACAAGTTAAAACTAATGTTTCAATAGTGCGTATGTTAAGAATAAAGTTTTATCTGTTTATATGTTAGAAATAAAATGAAGTTTCGCCAGTTTACAAGTTAAGAATAAATTTTATCTGCTTGTATGTTAGAATTAAAACAAAGTTTCAACCGTTTACAGGTTAAAAATAAAGTTTCAATAGTTAACACGTTAAAAATAAAGTTTCAATAGTGTGTATGTTAAGAATAAAGTTCTATCTGTTTCTATGTTAGAAATAAAATGAAGGTTCATCAGTTTACAAGTTAAGAATAAAGTTTTATCTGTTTGTATGTTAGAAATAAAACAAAGTTTCAACCGTTAACAAGTTAAAAATAAAGTTTCAATAGTTTGCAAGTTAAAACTAATGTTTCAATAGTGCGTATGTTAAGAATAAAGTTTTATCTGTTTCTATGTTAGAAATAAAATGAAGTTTCGCCAGTTTACAAGTTAAGAATAAATTTTATCTGCTTGTATGTTAGAATTAAAACAAAGTTTCAACCGTTTACAAGTTAAAAATGAAGTTTCAATAGTGTATATGTTAAGAATAAAGTTCTATCTGTTTATATGTTAGAAATAAAAATGAAGGTTCACCAGTTTACAAGTTAAGAATAAAGTTTTATCTGCTTGTATGTCAGAAATGAAATAAAGTTTCACCAGTTTACAAGTTAAAAATGAAGTTTCAATAGTGTGTACGTTAGAAATAAAGTTTCAATAGTGTGTATGTTAAGAATAAAGTTTTATCTGTTTGTATGTTAGAATTAAAAAACCGGTTTCAACCGTATACAAGTTAAAAATAAAGTTTCAATAGTTAACACGTTAAAAATAAAGTTTCAATAGTGTGTATGTTAAGAATAAAGTTCTATCTGCTTCTATGTTAGAAATAAAATGAAGTTTCATCAGTTTACAAGTTAATAATAAAGTTGTATCTGTTTGTATGTTAGACATAAAATAAAGTTTTAGCTGTTTGTATGTTAAAAATAAAATAAAGTTTCAATAGTGTGTATGTTAAGATTAAAGTTCTATCTGCTTCTATGTTAGAAATAAAATGAAGTTTCATCAGTTTACAAGTTAATAATAGAGTTTTATCTGTTTGTATGTTAGACATAAAACAAAGTTTCAACCGTTAACAAGTTAAAAATAAAGTTTCAGATTAAAATAAAGTTTCAATAGTGTGTATGATGGAAATAAAGTTTAAGCGCTTTGTGCGTTAAAAATAAAGTTTCAACATTGTGTACGTTAAGAATAAAGTTCTATCTGTTTATATGTTAGAAATAAAATGAAGTTTCGCCAGTTTACAAGTTAAGAATAAATTTTATCTGCTTGTATGTTAGAATTAAAACAAAGTTTCAACCGTTTACAGGTTAAAAATAAAGTTTCAATAGTTAACACGTTAAAAATAAAGTTTCAATAGTGTGTATGTTAAGAATAAAGTTCTATCTGTTTCTATGTTAGAAATAAAATGAAGGTTCATCAGTTTACAAGTTAAGAATAAAGTTTTATCTGTTTGTATGTTAGACATAAAACAAAGTTTCAACCGTTAACAAGTTAAAAATAAAGTTTCAATAGTTTACAAGTTAAAACTAATGTTTCAATAGTGCGTATGTTAAGAATAAAGTTTTATCTGTTTCTATGTTAGAAATAAAATGAAGCTTCACCAGTTTACAAGTTAAGAATAAAGTTTTATCAGCTTGTATGTTAGAAATAAAATGAAGTTTCACCAGTTTACAATTTAAAAATAAAGTTTCAATAGTGTGTACGTTAGAAATAAAGTTTCAACCGTTTACAAGTTGAAAAATAAAGTTTTAACAGTGTCTACGTTAGAAATAAAGTTTTATCTGTTTGTAAAGTACGATCGTAGGATTTACTAGTTTGCAAGTTAGACTCAGCATTCTACTAGTTGTAAATGAAAATATCGTTTCAACAGTTTACAGATTAAAATAAACTTTTAACAGTGTGTACGTTAGAAATAAAGTTTTAGCTGTTTATATGTTAGAAACAAAATAAAGTTTCAACAGTTTACAAGTTGAAAAATAAAGTTTCAACAGTGTGTACGTTAGAAATAAATGAAAGTAAAAACTTCATCGTATGAGTATTCAAAGCATGTTTTGTAAATCAAATGTGTGTAGTCCTGACATGATAGAATCGCGTTAGAAATAAAGTTTCAGCCGTTTACAAGTTAAAAATAAAGTTTCAACGGTGTGTACGTTAGAAATAAAGTTTTAGCTGTTTATATGTTAGAAACAAAATAAAGTTTCAACAGTTTACAAGTTGAAAATAAAGTTTCAACAGTGTGTACATTAGAAATAAATGAAAGTAAGAACTTCATCGTATGAGTATTCAAAGCATGTTTTGTAAATCAATTGTGTGTAGTCCTGACATGATAGAATTAAGCTTGACAAACGCGTTTTGTCAAGTTCATTTGATTCTATCATGTCAGGACTACACACAATTGATTTACAAAACATGCTTTGAATACTCATACGATGAAGTTCTTACTTTCATTTATTTCTAATGTACACACTGTTGAAACTTTATTTTCAACTTGTAAACTGTTGAAACTTTATTTTGTTTCTAACATATAAACAGCTAAAACTTTATTTCTAACGTACACACCGTTGAAACTTTATTTTTAACTTGTAAACGGCTGAAACTTTATTTCTAACGCGATTCTATCATGTCAGGACTACACACATTTGATTTACAAAACATGCTTTGAATACTCATACGATGAAGTTTTTACTTTCATTTATTTCTAACGTACACACTGTTGAAACTTTATTTTTCAACTTGTAAACTGTTGAAACTTTATTTTGTTTCTAACATATAAACAGCTAAAACTTTATTTCTAACGTACACACTGTTAAAAGTTTATTTTAATCTGTAAACTGTTGAAACGATATTTTCATTTACAACTAGTAGAATGCTGAGTCTAACTTGCAAACTAGTAAATCCTACGATCGTACTTTACAAACAGATAAAACTTTATTTCTAACGTAGACACTGTTAAAACTTTATTTTTCAACTTGTAAACGGTTGAAACTTTATTTCTAACGTACACACTATTGAAACTTTATTTTTAAATTGTAAACTGGTGAAACTTCATTTTATTTCTAACATACAAGCTGATAAAACTTTATTCTTAACTTGTAAACTGGTGAAGCTTCATTTTATTTCTAACATAGAAACAGATAAAACTTTATTCTTAACATACGCACTATTGAAACATTAGTTTTAACTTGTAAACTATTGAAACTTTATTTTTAACTTGTTAACGGTTGAAACTTTGTTTTATGTCTAACATACAAACAGATAAAACTTTATTCTTAACTTGTAAACTGATGAACCTTCATTTTATTTCTAACATAGAAACAGATAGAACTTTATTCTTAACATACACACTATTGAAACTTTATTTTTAACGTGTTAACTATTGAAACTTTATTTTTAACCTGTAAACGGTTGAAACTTTGTTTTAATTCTAACATACAAGCAGATAAAATTTATTCTTAACTTGTAAACTGGCGAAACTTCATTTTATTTCTAACATATAAACAGATAGAACTTTATTCTTAACGTACACAATGTTGAAACTTTATTTTTAACGCACAAAGCGCTTAAACTTTATTTCCATCATACACACTATTGAAACTTTATTTTAATCTGAAACTTTATTTTTAACTTGTTAACGGTTGAAACTTTGTTTTATGTCTAACATACAAACAGATAAAACTCTATTATTAACTTGTAAACTGATGAAACTTCATTTTATTTCTAACATAGAAGCAGATAGAACTTTAATCTTAACATACACACTATTGAAACTTTATTTTATTTTTAACATACAAACAGCTAAAACTTTATTTTATGTCTAACATACAAACAGATACAACTTTATTATTAACTTGTAAACTGATGAAACTTCATTTTATTTCTAACATAGAAGCAGATAGAACTTTATTCTTAACATACACACTATTGAAACTTTATTTTTAACGTGTTAACTATTGAAACTTTATTTTTAACTTGTATACGGTTGAAACCGGTTTTTTAATTCTAACATACAAACAGATAAAACTTTATTCTTAACATACACACTATTGAAACTTTATTTCTAACGTACACACTATTGAAACTTCATTTTTAACTTGTAAACTGGTGAAACTTTATTTCATTTCTGACATACAAGCAGATAAAACTTTATTCTTAACTTGTAAACTGGTGAACCTTCATTTTTATTTCTAACATATAAACAGATAGAACTTTATTCTTAACATATACACTATTGAAACTTCATTTTTAACTTGTAAACGGTTGAAACTTTGTTTTAATTCTAACATACAAGCAGATAAAATTTATTCTTAACTTGTAAACTGGCGAAACTTCATTTTATTTCTAACATAGAAACAGATAAAACTTTATTCTTAACATACGCACTATTGAAACATTAGTTTTAACTTGCAAACTATTGAAACTTTATTTTTAACTTGTTAACGGTTGAAACTTTGTTTTATGTCTAACATACAAACAGATAAAACTTTATTCTTAACTTGTAAACTGATGAACCTTCATTTTATTTCTAACATAGAAACAGATAGAACTTTATTCTTAACATACACACTATTGAAACTTTATTTTTAACGTGTTAACTATTGAAACTTTATTTTTAACCTGTAAACGGTTGAAACTTTGTTTTAATTCTAACATACAAGCAGATAAAATTTATTCTTAACTTGTAAACTGGCGAAACTTCATTTTATTTCTAACATATAAACAGATAAAACTTTATTCTTAACATACGCACTATTGAAACATTAGTTTTAACTTGTAAACTATTGAAACTTTATTTTTAACTTGTTAACCGTTGAAACTTTGTTTTATTTCTAACATACAAACAGATAAAACTTTATTCTTAACTTGTAAACTGATGAAACTTCATTTTATTTCTAACATACAAACAGATAGAACTTTATTCTTAACATACACACTATTGAATTTTTATTTTTAACGTGTAAACTATTGAAACTATATCTTTCATTTACAAATAATAGAACGCTTAGTCTAAATTGCAAACTAGTAAATCTTATTCGTCACCAAATCTATGCAGCAATGTAGGACCTGCACCTAGATCTCGATGTGTCATTACTTTCATTACTTTATTAAGGACACGTGGTAAAATTGAAATGATAAGACCACCCCCTCTGACGTCGTCTTCGTCTTCGTCTTCGTCTAGTACGATATGGCATTGTCATAATAACATTCCATTCACTGTTACTTAGCGCTTTCGCTTAATACGTCTAATGGCTTTCCTTGCTATATGTCGTGAAACACCCTTTGTAATAGTTCCTGCAAAATGTTTACCAAGCATTCCCGCTAGAGGTAAAAGAATACCCCCTCTCTGACGTCTTCGTCTATAACATGGCATGATTCATACAATCTGCTATGTATATGATTACTTAAACTTCTACATCCCATACCCTTTCATTCAAAAGAATCAAGGCTTACCATGTAAGTTTATTGAAGAAGCACACACGAGAAAGTAAATCATGAGAAAGTAAATCATGAGAAAACACTGTTCATATCAATGGCATGCACCAACGCTTCATCCACCAAATCCACCTCACGTCGTATATTTGATTCTGATGAAATGCGTCCATGAAACTGTCGATGCGGCAATTGTGGGATAAGCATACGTAATCCCAATGGGACCACCGGAGATCCTGCCCTCGAGTTAGGTGGATTATTCTCCTTCTCCTTCTCCTTTTCGTACGTCACCCACTCTTCATCCGTCATTTCACTAAAATTCGTCCGACTGGAAGATGGTGAATTTAAAAATCTGTCCAACTGTGTAATGTCTGGTGAAAACCTTGGAGGAAGATTGTCCATCGGGGTAGGCGTCACCAACTCTGGAAGTCCTTCATCAGTCAATTCACTCAAATCGGGCCACGATCCCCATCCAGATGGAAGATCAGTTGGCCAGTCTTCCTCGTCGCTCTCTGGCACTAACACTTCGGGAATGCGAATCCGTAAAGGTTGGATCATCGTTACGTCGGGCATGTTCACTAGCTCAAGTCAAAATATGAAGTAAATGATTTCAAAAGTCATTTATATACAGTTTTTAGTGGATCGGGTCCTCTAAAAGGTATCAGGTCCTCTAAAAGGTATCGGGTCCTCTATCGGGTCCCTTCCACAATCCATCTCTCCAATAATTTGATTGTCGTTGATGACTCACTATCGTCGCTTTCAGCACAAAGTCGCATGTGTCCTCACACTCTCTGATCTTCTCTGGATTCTTCGATTTATAGGCTCTCCTCTTATATCTTTCAATCATTTGTTTGATGGTCTTCATCTCCTCACGCTGCCTTACTCTCAACTCTTCTCTTGTTTCTACCATGATTATGATTGTGACACTCATTTCATCCACTCTTATATACATCTCTCAAAGGACCCGATCCCTTCATGGGTCCCCTTCAGGGGACCCTGAAATCACCTCGTTTGTCCACCCGTCCATTCAATGTCAGTCAATGTATCAGTATGAAGAATCTGAACCCACACCTTCTTCTCAATATCCAAACGAAATCGTCGTGTCAATTTCGGTCGTTTATACACTTCTGGAGTATGTTGATATACTATATACATAGCCCGTGCCAAACCTCCTCCATCTTCACGCTTTCTACCTGGAGAACGTCGAATACATGTTTCTGTAGGATTCCATGATATAACTACATCTCCTTCATACATTGGAATGTAATCACGTTCAAAATAAAGACAGTCTTTCGGTTTCTCCACCGTTGTTGTAATTGGATGCTGATATGTCGGTGTTACTTCAAAATAGAATGTGTCAATATACGTTGGAATTATTTCATTTTCCAATTCTATCTTACGGCGTGATATCACTACACAGTTCTTCGTCTCTGAAATTATCTTGTCTCCATGAAATAATGGAATGGTACGGTGATATTGCCAAAATTTACCTTTCCAATGACGTATTGGATAACGTACCTCACACTCTGGAACCTCACACTCTGGAACCTCACTCATGATGATTATATTCCCATCTATTTTCACTTAACTTATTTATACCCATATCCATCTTCTTCTAATACCATCCTATTCATTATAGTATAACTCAAAGGAAAATGATCACATGTATGAAGTATGTTTATTCAATAAAAGTTCATTCAATATATACATAAAAGTTCATTGAAATACAAATTCTCCACTTATTTCACTAAAGGACTTATAATCACCTCTCTCTTCATCAATGTCTCTGTACCATCCGTTGGGAATGACACGAATCCATGCTTCACCATCTAGACGGAATCGTTGCGTCTCATACGGTGGGTCCATGAGTGGCTTTGAATGATGTTCAACTTCCACATACGCCCCATCCACCTTCCATCATCCACCCATCCTGGTGCACGACGTATCATCATTCTTGTAGGGGAGTACCCCAGAATTACATCCCCTTCGTACATAGGCACATCTCGTTCCATGTATAGTGGCTTCTCCGGTGGGTCATTCGTACTTGAATGTATACGATATACAGGTGATTTAGTAAAATAAAAAGTGTCAATCGTAGTTGGAAATATGTGAGTCTCTGTCTGTACCACAGCCCGCTTGACCACCACACATGATATCTTATCTGATAGGATCACATCCCCAGCGAAAAGGGGAATATCTCGATACACCATTGCAGGTACTCGATCCCGAAGCAATGGGAAGAAAATAGATGCTGACGTTGATGCTGACGTTGTAGATATCGTTACTTCACCGGCTACTGCCATATTGTATCTGAGTAGTCTTCTTCAACGGTATAATTCATCTACATTCAAACTCCTTCTTATATATTCTCTAAAGGGGCCCGACCCTTAGTAACGGGTCCCTTAGTTACGGGACCCGTTTGTAAATCTAAAAACATTTCATATGGACGATGATGGTAGATAAAATAGTGTCAAATAAATTAAGATAGCTTACACTTCTGATACAGGGATAGCAATCGACTGCGATCCATGTGTAAAGAGCTTGTTAGACTATGGATGGGCTTAAGTGGATGATTTAACCATGTATACTTTTTCATTTGGAAATAGTAGCACGCTTAGTCTAACTTGTAAATCTAAAAACATTTCATATGGACGATGATGGTAGATAAAATAGTGTCAAATAAATTAAGATAGCTTACACTTCTGATACAGGGATAGCAATCGACTGCGATCCATGTGTAAAGAGCTTGTTAGACTACGGAAGAGAGAAGTGTGTTATGTTGCGTGTGGCGCGTGAGTGTCCTCCCATTTCATTCCATTCATCAATTCATCTCATTGATAGAGACAGGTAGAACTCATGGTTCTCATAACGTATGCAATGGAAAGTTTTAGGCAACCTTCGACAGTTGGCTAAATGTCGCCCTGGCGCGAATGCATACTACGTTGAGACAGAGGCAATCACTTGCAAACATGACGCAGAGAGGTTTAACAAGATTGACCATTGCCGAATGTCCCTTGCGGTATACATAGCTACGGGTTTCACCGCCGCCCTTTACAGGAACGCCCGTCGAAAGGAAGTATTACACCGAACTTCATTTGCAACGTTCAAGTTGACTGATAGCAGATTCAACTTAATGATAGTATTCGCCAGTCCGAAGACTGCCCAGGGCAAACCGCGAGGAGGTTCTATCATGTCTTGCCCCATGGTGGCCCTTAAGAGAGCCGATGGTTCGTTCTCGGGGACGTGAATTTGACTATTGACTGGAATAGTCAATGGGTATGACGCTTAGGTTGTCATAAACCCTATACCGCCTCAGCCGTGGTGGTGCATCTGGCACCTTTCGGATGCGGGTGGTTTTAGGAGTCCACACCCCATCCGTCCAAATGATCTTCTTGATCTTCCCCTTCTTCTCATCCTCTTCATCCCACTCGTCGAGGATGATGAAGTTGGGAATGCCGTTGTCTTCATCGGTGAAGACGGGAATGTTGTCGGCAGATGTCGCTTCCATCGTGACTTCAAATTGAATGAGAAGCGCTACAATCTTCTGGCTTATATAGGGTTTTCAACAATGAATTGCTCAACAGCGAATCAGAATGCTTCAGGGATAGCAATCGACTGCATAATGTTCAAGTTGACTGATAGCAGATTCAACTTAATGATAGTATTCGCCAGTCCGAAGACTGCCCAGGGCAAACCGCGTGGAGGTTCTATCATGTCTTGCCCCTAGGTGGCCCTTAAGAGAGCCGATGGTTCGTTCTCGGGAGTGACGTGATGGGGTGGTGAAGGCGGGCAAAGATCTGCAATGAAAATGATATGTATTAGAATAGGATATACTATCTTATTTACTTTTTCACTTACCAAGTTAGTCATCCTTAGGTAGTCTCGCGCGTTTCCGAATCGAAAATTTATGGAGATGGCCGCGCATTCGTAAGCTTGCATGCAGACACTTTTTCGTGGGATGACCGTTATAACATATTATAGATTCGTCGAGGCTTTTATTTACCAGTACTTCGCCGGCCAAATGATTGTCCCGAATAGGGATGTGGAATTCAAACAAGCGATCCTCATTCACACGCTCCCACTCATCCCTCATGCGCTCCAACTTCTCACACGCCTGCCTCTCATCACCCCGCCGAGCCACAGTCCTCTCCAACTCAACATTCCTCGCTCTCAACACACTCATCTCCTTCATCATCTCCTCAAACTTCGCCTCTGCATCTCTCATTCTTCTCTCCGCAGCACTCGCCCTCTTCTCACACGCATCATTCTTCTCTTCCAACTCTCGCGTCTTATTCTTCAAATCAGTCACAACACGCCTCATACGGATATTCTCATCTGCCACCTCCTTCGACTTCAAATCCTTCTTTTTCAACTCATCCAACTCCTTCACAACTTCATCCTTCACTTTCTTCAAACTCTCAAACTTATTCACTAACAACTCATGCGCCATCTGCTGCGAAACATGTCTCTTCTCTTCATCCTTCAACCACCTCGCCGACTGCACACGAATCCCACCACTCTTCACTTTTGGGGAAGATGAGCTCTTCGGGGGGTCGGTGATGACGATGTCGGACACCGATGACGAAGAGCTCAACTTCCTCACACGCTTCCTCACACGCTCCCTATCTAAATCCACATCATCCTCATCATCACTCTCAAGCACTCTCTTCCGCTGCTCAATCTCACCCTCCAACGACGCAACCGCTCTCGCCAACTCATCATTCTCAACAACATTCTCAACAACATTCTCAACAACATTCTCAACAACATTCGCAACATTCGCCAACATTCGCTCCCTCTCTTCCACAATCAACTGCGTAAACCTCAAATCAGTCACTAAACCACCACTACACTCACCATGCACTCTGTAGAAACGCGCCTCATCCTCACCACCCTTCAGCACTCTACACTTCACGCACGCAACCCTATTCAAGACAATCATGTGGCCGGTGCCCGCCTTCTTGACGTGAGCCTTGGCGTCCGCACTGCGATTTATACGACCGCACACACACATTTTGATGTGAAATTTTCGATTTTTGTCGTTGGCCATGATAGATTTTATTGTGAACTGTAAGATAATGAAATTTGTATAAGTTTGGAATCATGTAGTACAGTCATATTCCTAAAGAGTGTAGTGAGTGGCACTCGATCCCGTCGACAGCCCGAAGGCCTTGTACCGATCACTAGGGAAGTGAGAGATCTTCCCCGATACCCGCTCTTTACAGCTGAAGACATCATTGTCACTGCCCCGAAGTGGTAACAGGAACGCCGAGTCAAAGGTAGTGATCAGTAGCTGGGATCTAACCCCTCAAAGCTGCCTTAGACTTAGTTAAATTTCAAATCTGATAGCAGATTTGAACTCAGGATACTTGAAAACCTTAGTCTACATGTTAAAACTTTGAAAAAACTGAAAATTAAGAATTTTTAAAAAATTCCGCATTTTACTACTCATACTACTTTTAAAAAATTTTATCAGTAGTAAAGACACTATCAAACTCTATCACACAAACTTTGAAGTAAGAAGATAGCTTGCCTACTTCAAAAGATAGAGTCCTTTGCACCCGATATCGGGAGCTCAGAGCGACGACCGTCGCTTACCTCGTCTTTCGATGAAGTGATCAGACTTACGTTGTCGCGGGTTTATATATGCTCGGAAGAAAACTTAAAATGGCTCTATCTCCGAAAGTATTCATCGTAGCGACATCCGGTTTGTTGCAAACGATTTGTCTCATCATTCTTTACAATATGACACCTGAACCATTCTCATATGACCACGGGAAGTTGGTGTGTCAGCACATGACCATGTAACATGCCACAAGTGAAAAAATTCCTAAGTGTGAGAGCTCCAGTGTGGTGAAAATTTTGAAAAATTTAAAACTTCCGAATTTTGACCTGGGACCTTAACCAAAGTTTGTTTCAAGAAATTTTGTCCGAACGAGGGGGGGGGAGGGGGGGGGGACGTCAGCGAAATTTGATGAAAAATGTTTTGGTGACGGTCCCAGGTCGAAATTCCACACTTTGGAAAATTTTCAAAATTTTACCCATACAAAGTCACTCTGACACTTAGGATTTTTTCAGGTAAGCGAGCTCCGACCTAAAATCTTGTAACCGCTCTAACTTTTGAACGAAGACAGATAGGAACAAGCCGATTGTTTCACTGAATTTGTCTCACTCTTAGCTTTCAAATGAGCTATCGCACGACAAAATCCGTCCACTGGAAGCCAAAATCGAAGCAAGCTGTCCAGAGGGGGGGGGGGGGGGGACGTCAGTGAAAATTTTTTCTCTCCGATTTCGCTGGAAACATCCTTCCTAACCCAAAATTTCACGTAGATTCCGAATCTGGCCTCCGTTTTCTCATCCGATGCTTCGTTTGGGCGCTACACACCAAAACATCCCAAATTCTAACTCTGTCGTTTTTTCGAAAAATGTTGAAAATTTTTTCTCGCCGATTGACTTGAAACTCACTATACAGATAAAGAATTTCACGCTGATTCCAAATCTGAAATCCGTTTTCCAATCCGATGCTTCGTTTTGAAGCTACAGCCCAAAACGTCCCAAATTCTAACTCTGTCGTTTTTCACCAATGTCCCAAAATCTTAAATGGCGTCTCACATCTAAACGAAGACAGATAGGAACAAGCCGATTGTTTCACTGAATTTGTCTCACTCTTAGCTTTCAAACGAGCTATCGCACGACAAAATCCGTCCACTAGAAGCCAAAATCGAAGCAAGCTGTCCAGAGGGGGGGGGGAGGGGGGGGGACGTCAGTGAAATTTCAAAATTTGATGAAAAATGTTTTGGTGACGGTCCCAGGTCGAAATTCCACACTTTGGAAAATTTTCAAATTTTTACCCATACAAAGTCACTCTGACACTTAGGATTTTTTCAGGTAAGCGAGCTCCGACCTAAAATCTTGTAACCGCTCTAACTTTTGAACGAAGACAGATAGGAACAAGCCGATTGTTTCACTGAATTTGTCTCACTCTTAGCTTTTCAAACGAGCTATCGCACGACAAAATCCGTCCACTGGAAGCCAAAATCGAAGCAAGCTGTCCAGAGGGGGGGGGGGACGTCAGTGAAATTTCAAAATTTGATGAAAAATGTTTTGGTGACGGGTCCAGGTCGAAATTCCACACTTTGGAAAATTTTCAAATTTTTACCCATACAAAGTCACTCTGACACTTAGGATTTTTTCAGGTAAGCGAGCTCCGACCTAAAATCTTGTAACCGCTCTAACTTTTGAACGAAGACAGATAGGAACAAGCCGATTGTTTCACTGAATTTGTCTCACTCTTAGCTTTCAAACGAGCTATCGCGCGACAAAATCCGTCCACTGGAAGCCAAAATCGAAGCAAGCTGTCCAGAGGGGGGGGGGGGGGGGGGACGTCAGTGAAATTTCAAAATTTGATGAAAAATGTTTTGGTGACGGTCCCAGGTCGAAATTCCACACTTTGGAAAATTTTCAAATTTTTACCCATACAAAGTCACTCTGACACTTAGGATTTTTTCAGGTAAGCGAGCTCCGACCTAAAATCTTGTAACCGCTCTAACTTTTGAACGAAGACAGATAGGAACAAGCCGATTGTTTCACTGAATTTGTCTCACTCTTAGCTTTCAAACGAGCTATCGCGCGACAAAATCCGTCCACTGGAAGCCAAAATCGAAGCAAGCTGTCCAGAGGGGGGGGGGGGGGGGGGGACGTCAGTGAAAATTTTTTCTCTCCGATTTCGCTGGAAACATCCTTCCTAACCCAAAATTTCACGTAGATTCCGAATCTGGCCTCCGTTTTCTCATCCGATGCTTCGTTTGGGCGCTACACACCAAAACATCCCAAATTCTAACTCTGTCGTTTTTTCGAAAAATGTTGAAAATTTTTTCTCGCCGATTGACTTGAAACTCACTATACAGATAAAGAATTTCACGCTGATTCCAAATCTGAAATCCGTTTTCCAATCCGATGCTTCGTTTTGAAGCTACAGCCCAAAACGTCCCAAATTCTAACTCTGTCGTTTTTCACCAATGTCCCAAAATCTTAAATGGCGTCTCACATCTAAACGAAGACAGATAGGAACAAGCCGATTGTTTCACTGAATTTGTCTCACTCTTAGCTTTCAAACGAGCTATCGCACGACAAAATCCGTCCACTAGAAGCCAAAATCGAAGCAAGCTGTCCAGAGGGGGGGGGGGGTGGGGGGGGGGACGTCAGCCGAAAATTTTTTCTCTCCGATTTCGCTGGAAACATCCTTCCTAACCCAAAATTTCACGTAGATTCCGAATCTGGACTCCGTTTTCTCATCCAACCACTCCTTCCACTCGAAACAACCCATTTACAACCCAACATTCAGCAGATTGCACCAAAAACATCACACACTATAGCCTCAACACTAATCCTGGCGGTCGCCCAAGTCCACCACGACACTCTATCGTTCCAGAGGGGGGGGGGGGGGGGGGGCATCAGACCCGAAGCACCACGGCGGCCGACCACGACACTCTGCCGTTCCAGAGGGGGGGGGGGGGGGGGCGCCGGTCGAGTGTTTGTCATTTGCTTACTACTGATATAGTTTATCGCCGAAATTAATGATTTAATTGGGGTCTTTTCAGGGTCACAAAAATATCACAAGTCTAATTTCAGTTACTGCGTTAAGGTCAAAGCTTAATTCTCCATAACTCCTCTAATGCAAGAAATCGAAAGAAATCCTCATACATGATAGATGCTTATATTTTGAAAATAGCTGTCCGAGGGTTTTCGGTCAACCTCGATTAACCATCGTCAGGAGAATGAAAGTAGTGCGCGTTATGTCTCATAGACAGGACCATAGATCAAGCGATCACATTGCAACATTCTATACATTAAAAATAGCGAAAACAGATTATACTGAAGTTAAGAGTATGTAAGTAGAGCAACATTAACGACTAAAAAATGCGAGAGATTAGAAAACAGCAGATTAAGACAGAATCACAATGTTCCAGCCACAGAATTAGATTTATCTGCGCGCGCGTATTCGCTTTCCTAGAATGGAAGTTTCGTATCTTTCCTTAACATCGCAATCGCACATCACAGTAAGACAACTTGCTCCTTCTGAAACGGATAATTCCTATGTTGATTACTATTGGAAATGACAAACAGTAAGCTGTCAGACGGCTTTGGACACCCGCCAGTGTGAGTGGCGTGCGTGCTGTGATATCATTTCGCACACACCAAAACACACATCGCTGTCTGTCTACATTGTGTGTACACTAGGCAGCGATGAAAGCTAAGAAGTCGATGGTGAAATCATCAGGTGAACTCATTTTCGCGCGCCTGCTATTTTCTTTAATAATGATCGGATTGACCAAAACATTATGGAGAAAACTTGTGCGCAATGATCTGAATTCCTCGAAATCTGAAGGAGTTGTGGCAATCGCAGCACTTCGATGGAATTCATAGTAATTCGCAAGTGACGCATGACTTTTCTCCCTATCTCTGTAAGGTATTAGGAATTCCTTTTTACCCACTTACTAAGTTCTGCGATATGCCGTCGATTTCGAAAAGATCTCACTTCTAGTAAGCCGTAGCAGATAAACTAAATATCTGATTCTGTGGGTCCAGCTATCTATGTCCTGAATTTGGCTTCTTTCTTCGTGGCCACGAGGTTGCGACGTGTGTGTTGAAGATTACATCAGTTGTAAACAGTGGCGTCGCGTGCGCCCAGACCATAGGCCTTCACTCGACATTGGAATACTATCTCTATACCAGACATTTTTTATGTTACAACATTGATTTTCATAAAAGTTGAATTTTTGATAACAATTTCCCGAACATTTTTTAAGGCCAAGTGAATGTGCACATGAGAAGTGATTGCTCATGTCTCTTACCGCCTTACTCAAGGAACTGATATCACTATATCCCCTCTCTGTCCAGACCACATTTTCTCGAGAAAAAAAGGATGCAAGGTCAACAGTTTCTTGCGTTTCTCATGGCCGGTCAGTCACTCACATGTTTGAAATTTTGATGCATTAAAATGTGTTGTGTATTTCTTATTTCTTTCTCTGTGAGTACTTTCAATCTATACACTGTATCAGGTGTTAGCCTACATCTTGTCTGAACGTCAGCCATCTGCTACTGTTGACGTAGTGGCCTCTCTGACATAAAGCGAATCCAGGAACAATCGGGTTGCACTTCCCTTGCTATATTTAGATACCGCGCCTCGATCAAGAATTGCTGAGAATTTCATTGCAAAAATTGTAGAAGGCAAAGCATCATGTCTATCGGAAAAGCCAATATTGGCGCGGGCGCATGCGCTCACTGCCTCACACGCACGCAACTCTCTTTCGCTCTGCCTGAACATCAATGCTTCGTCTGAACACACGACCAGCTTGTGTGTCTAATTGTTCGAAGAAAACAGCTCTGATTCGAGCGCGTGCTGCAAAACTGTTCAATGAGGTTGAGCGTCTGACTCTGAGACGGAAAGCTATGCACAGCTGTCACGAGAAGCTATCGAATTTAAATGCATGATGAAACTTTTCATTTTTATAATTGTTGGAAAATTATATTTGAGTATGCGCCGAAAGCCTCGAAGGTACGGAGAAGACGCACTGGTTATAACTATTTTGTCATGACCCTTGGAAAATTTCGACTTATCTGACAAATGAAAAAATATTAACTTATCATGGCATTGCAATAAAACTACATCAGATTGTCATGAACAGTCTGTTCATAAAAAAACTAATTCTTACCACTTGAAATAAAGCCAGATATCCGTTGAAGACATTATCAAAATTGATTTTAGAATTGACCCATGTGACATTTCCATACAATTCGGCATGACTTGTGCAGTTGTCCTTATACTTATAGTAATTATCCTCAATTACTTTAGTTTTGTTGGCGTCCATGCATTTGAAGAACTTTCCACCAAAAAGCTGAACACCCATAATACTGAAGATCAGCCAAAATACCAAACAGACGAGCAAGACATTGAAAATAGATGGTATTGATTGAATCAGAGCGTTGACGACTACCTGAAATAAGATTCAAAATTACAATTAGGACGCATCTGTAATCCTGAAGCAAATTTAAGCAACAATTTCAATAATATTCTTAATATTGTCCAAAATGTAAAAGGCAAGATACAACATATTTATTTATTTTTATTTAACATCCCCATTGCCACTGAAAAGGGGTAAGGGGAAATGGCATATACATATAACTAACACTATATTCATGAACGAAAACGCAGTTAGTAGTCACTATATATCCTCAGCGCAGGGGTGAGCCGACATACTTGTATCTGTGACATATTCTGTCACATTTTGATATTCGAGATGTCACATTTTGTCACGTACCGATGGGCGCAAATGTCACATTTTGTCACATGCTTATTGACGTATAAGTCACATGCTGATGAAAACACATTGCCAAAATTTTAAACATGCCGGTGTGCAGAAGATTGGCAGTTCTCAATCTTGCCTTAAAGGCTGATTTTTTAAATAGAGCATCTGACGTAGCATTCATGATATATATCGAACGAGGTTTTAACGGGACAAAATCGAGAAATATCGTTAATTTATTGATTATTACTAATTATTATTTCTATTCATGTAGTTCCATATGGGTGGTCTCCGTGGCACAGTGGCTAAGTACTTCGCCTAGCGATCATTCGGTCGAGGGGTGTCAGTCCTCAAAAAGTGTCATTGGAAGTAGTGAGGAAGGGCATCCGGACTTCAACTTTGAAAAGTCGGACAAATAACATCACGATTTGTCTGGAGCAAGTACAGGTCGCCATTTGGAGCAAGGAAGGGGACAAATATCAATCTTGCATATTCCTAATACAAAAAATTATCATCAAAGAATAAAGGAACATTATAATAATGACCTCCCGAAAAACATGACTTCGTTATTTCATTCAAAAGAAGTTAATACTCCTCTGTGACTTTGTTCATATTTTGTCAGAATATATTTTCGCGAATTTGTCTCACCAACAACAAAAAAACACACATTTTGTCACATTTTACTTTTGAGATGAAAAATTGTCACATAATGTCATGTTTTGTCACATCGGCTCACCCCTGTCAGCGTCCATCGATCCGACCGAGAGATTTTTTCTGGGCAATATTATCACATCACAGAGACTGCTTGAAGCTGAGCAATATCATGATGTCGACTTTCTTACATAGTAATTTGCGGGTGACAATGACATTGAAAAAATTGACGATTGCTTCGAAGCTTTCTACATTTCTTGATGTGCTCATGTATTTTGAAAAAAAATCAAAAATAAACTCTACCATTGATATACAGTGTGTAAATTAAGTCCCTCCGGAAAAGTATTTTGCTCCCAAATAGCCGAAAATAAATAATTTCACTCCAAACCAATTTTACTGAATGCACAATGAACATATATTTTAGTTAAAACAACAAAATCAATCGTATTGTTCAATATGACCACCACCGTTTTCTACACAAAGAATGTACCTTTCGCGCAAGCTATCAAACACTCGTTCAAGCATATTTTCGTCAATAGCATGCACGACAGACGTAATTTCGCTCTGTAATTCCTCGATGGATTGATAAACGACATTCGGACGATAAGCACGAGTTTTCACAAAGCCCCAAAGAAAAAAGTCTAATGGAGTTAAGTCGGGGCTTCGTGCAATCCAATGAATTGGTCCATCACGACCAATCCAGCGATTTGGGAAATTCACATTCAAAAAAGGAACGGACAGAGAGTCCCCAATGTGGAGAAGCACCGTCTTGCTGGAAAATTAGAGTTGCTCTTTGCCGTCGACTGAGCTGTGGCACAAAATAATTCTCCAACATGTCTTGATATTTTTCTGCTGTCACAGTCCCGCCGAAGAAGTACGGACCAAAGAGCTGTCCTCTTCTCAATGCACACCACACGTTGACTTTAGGTGATTGATGAACCACTTCGTGGATTACATGAGAATTTTCGTAATCCCAATATCGACAGTTATGTTTGTGAAAATGCCCACATGTGTGGAAAGTCGCCTCATCAGAAAAACAAAGGTTCTGTAGATGGTTATTATCAATCAAGTCAACAAACTGTTGACACATCGTCAGACGGACGGCATGATCATCGTCGAAAAAAGCTTGGGTGTTGTGGAACTTGTAGGCTTTCATTCCTGCCGATCTAAGAGACTTGTGAACAGTCGTATGTGAAACATCGTGTATCTGTGCCGCTTTCCGTGTGGAAGAAGATGGGCTATGATGGAAATAACTTTCTATTTCCATTGCCTTGCTTTCGTCTTTTGATCTTCCACTTCTCGGCAGGTCCTGTACAGATCCTGTTGATACAAATCGGTCGAACGTGGAAGTGATCGTTTTATCTGTTGGTGGACGCGTATGGAAGTTTCTTCTCCACGCTCGCTGAACCAGTGTGACAGACTTAAGTTCTGCCATCTGAAGCACAATGAACACCCTTTCCTCAGTTGAAAGCATTTTGCAAGTAAAGAAGACGAATTGCTTTCTCTCTCTCTCTCTCTCTTTATTAAGACTGATTTGAACGACGTTCATCGCTGATAGTCCAAGGAAATCAATCATTCAATTTTCTCTGTCAAATGTGTTCACCGCTTGCGTTTGTCAACAATGCAATGACGTCATAATATCTGATCCATATATCATTTCTGTTGAACACTGAAATTACGTTTGCAGCATATCAGTGGCGTGCCGAGGCATTCTTTCGCCCTGGGGCGAAAAATGAATATTGCGCCCCACTCCTGCTCTACACCAAGTAGACTATAGGCTATGGAGGCTGCAATTCGGTAACAGTATTTTGCGCCAGGGGGTGCCGCCACCACATGCCCCTCCCCTCGTCCCGCCACTGTGCGTTTGTCTTTTATGCCATTTACGAAGATGCTTGGGAGAGTGTTTGGTGGTTCGAAAACTGAAACTATCACCATTTCCTTTAAATCCTCTATTAGATATATAAGAAATGGCGGTTGTCCTGCAAACCAGTAAAAACTAAAATATATGTTCATTGTGCATTCAGTAAAATTGGTTTGGAGTGAAATTATTTATTTTCGGCTATTTGGGAGCAAAATACTTTTCCGGAGGGACTTAATTTACACACTGTATATAATTTTCAAAGAATTTTTTGTTGCGAATCTACTTAATTATTGCTTTCATGCATTTTCAAAGAATTCCATTATAACTATCATGTAGACTCACTTGTTTAGTATGACGAGAGTCACTGGCAAATGTTGGCAAAAGTAAAATTAAAGGATGCTCGTGTAGGACTGTTTGAAATTCTTTATTACAATTTTCCAAGTACCCCATTAAATTTCCATTGAATTCTCGAAAATGTGATTATTTAGTATAAAAGGTAAAGACCCTTCAAGATTTTGAGGTCTAAATTAACCATCACAAGACAATATAGAACGCGAAATAAATTATATTTCGCCTATTCTTTAACAAGTGCATCAGTGTAGATTCTTGAATTTTTCGGTGAACCGAACGGTGCACCGGTGCGGCTAGCGCACAGCCCTAGAGATAAATATAATGATGACAATTGGTAAAATTGAGAAAGTTCAACAACGATTTACACGACTATTTCCAAGTCTTCGTGATCGTGACTATCGCAGTAGATTGGCAAATCTTGGCCTCATTTCGTTATCTGCAAGAAGGACCCGCTACAAGTTGCCTTTTCTGTTCAAATTATTAAATCGCATGACTATCCTTGATCCATCTCATTTCTTTCATATTTCGCAAATAACTGGTCGCGGCAATCATCTAAGACTACTCGTACCAACAACGAAACACATGTATCGAAAGTACTTTTTCACCGTGGAAGTGATCAATCACTGGAATGAACGATCTGCCAATGAAGTGAATGATAAAACTGTAAATGAATTCAAGAAATCAGTAACTTCTTATTTGCAACGCAAAGATATTTGGTGACTACATGTATCGACACTCAAGGATCATTTATGTTCCTTTTAAAGCATGAAATGCACGATTAGTTCTGCCTATTCAGGGCTTCAAATTTGCTGTAATTTGATTCTGTGTAGATGAATGCATATGTAATGAATTTTCAGCAAATTAATATTATTATGACTTTTGAGGAAAAGCTGAATTCCTTGCACATTTGCTATGCGTGCTTAATCATGTTTGAAACTTTTTTAGCGCCTATCAAAACAATGGTTGACAATGGTGCATAGTCAGTAATATGTTCTGTAATGCGATGTGAAGTAATGCAGTAATCCATACTGTCCGTACGAAATATATGGCATATATCGGAGATGCAATGCACCTCAGGAAAAACTTGTAGAAAATACGATTAATCGAGGGAACTATGAGAAACTCTTAACAAAATGTTTATCAGCTTCGGCTGTAATTAAAACAACTCACAAAAATTATGAAGACCTATTCAATTTTACCAAAGAAAAATAAATGGTCACTGAAAAATTCAATCACTTGAGTAGTCTTAAAACATTAAAATCGATAGTAGAACTACACATTTCAATCGTTTTTATTATGGATATAAATTTACAAACCCAAAATGCACATATGCATGCACGATGAGTTGGCAAAACCTAGTTCATCAATGAATTGAAAACATTGGCATAATTTAGAGCCACGATTGAAATATGAATAAACAAATACATGGATGATTAAGAAGTTTCCCCTAAAAAGCGTATATAGGTAGTGCAGAGCAACTGCACTGCAACAACTTATAACTCACAAGAATTATGGCTCTTTGCAAAAAAGCAAAATATATAGCATACAATTCTCTAACAAATGTAATGTGTTGATTTTTATTTGTGAAAAAATTATTGGTCACAGATGCTGACACAGTGTCTCTCCGCATCTTTTGAGACCTCACTATCATCCTCCAAGCCCCTTTTTCTAGCCTGAGATTCCGCTAATTTCTGTTCTGTCACCATGTCGAATTGTGAATTGTAATAAGTAACACTTACATAAAGCACGTAGGCTGCATGCTGTAAGTCAATTATGCCACAATTTCACGATATTGCTTACATATTTGTGCTGTCATCTTTTTTTCACCTACAACAAATGCTTTACTCAATTTGTGACTTAATATCCACCAAACTACGTAAAAATTCGATGATAGTTTCAAAAATATTATTTATACAGGTTTTTGCGTTTAATAGAGGCAGTTATGCATTACAGAGTGGCATAATGAGTAACTTAACGGCTTTAATCATAAATTAATGAAATTGGTTCATTTGTTAACGACAAATACTGTTAAACACTGTCAATTTCAAATTTAACGACTTTTTCACTAAACAGTAGCATTTGTCAGTTATAACGGCGGTTCATCTAAATACTACGTCATTTTGCAAAACTCAATATATCCAAGACAGTTTTTATTCAAATTATGTCACATCATTATGCACGGTCATCACTTATGTCCTGCATCTGAATGCATGCGGTGAAGATGCGTCTCGTTCGCCGATGGGCAGCACTACAAGCAGCTGGAGTGATTTCCACCAAATTTTGCTCAGCAAGCCGAGTAAGAGTTGCCAGTTGCTCTTGATATGGCTGGCGAAGTAACTGTTCCTTCACCTCCTCCAATTGGCGTCGTAGACCCGCCTTCCAAATGCTGAAACAATTTTCTGCTGCGTTTAGGAAAGGTGAATAGGGTGGTAGATAATGTAAATCAGCGTTGGCATGTTGATCGCTGACGTCCGTGGCACGGCGATGACAGGGTGCATTGTCAAGGAGAAGGACAGCCTCTTCATTGGGAAGGAAGTGGCCGTTGATAAGGTCCGCCAAAAAGTCGTTG
This sequence comes from Prostheceraeus crozeri, assembly GCA_907163375.1. Lineage (NCBI taxonomy): Eukaryota > Metazoa > Platyhelminthes > Polycladida > Euryleptidae > Prostheceraeus > Prostheceraeus crozeri. The sequence goes on along the minus strand of CAJQUW010014097.1, from coordinate 296,731 downwards.
AATGCATCCGCTGTCGTTCCTCCTTCACGGATAGTGTGATGTACTAAGCCTCGTTGGCTGGACACTCCCAGAATGAGGGTAAAATTTGGGCATCCGACGATGCGCTGTGCGCGATGTCCTCTTGCAGATCGACTCGTCCATAAGTTAAAACCTGATTCATCAATGTAGATAATGTGAGGATCCGCTGGTGTGAGCCATTCCGCGTGGGCTCGGCGAGCAAGTTTGACATCCATTCTGTTACGATCTGCAGGTGGTGACTCCAGCTTCCTCATTGTGATGAGGCTACCTCTTAGCAAGCGATGGACTGTGGACTCACTGAGACGAGGACTGTCTGGTAATTGGAGTCGAAGCTCTTCGCTGAGTTGTCGCAACGTGTAATTAGGGTGTTGTTCGACAGTTCCAACAAGGCAATCAATCATCTCTTAAGTTGCAACCCCCTCTTTTCCGTACCATTACCTCACCATCTTCCAGATAGCGATGTATGATTGACCAGGCTGTCCCTCGCGGAATGTTGAGCGCCGCAGCTACCTCTACATAGTCAAGAGTTTGGATTCTCATAGGCATCCACAATTCTCTTTTTATCCAGCAACGGTATCATTCTTCTTCGTCTCATTTTTCCAACTGTGCGCGCTCACAGCGCCGGCTGTCCTTAACTACTGCATCATGTCGTAACGTTTTGACATTGCCGATCAACACTCACCTTAATGCCATTCAGTTTTGCAAGCGCCAGTAAAGCAATGGGCCTACGTCGTAATAAAGTACAAAAGGACGGAATGTTTTGTTTGTGCCGTTAGTCTCTATTGTTATGCCGCTAATCATTGCATATTGACGATATTCTATGCAAAATGACGTAATCAATTGAGGAAACGCCGTTATTTCCTGCAAAAACCTGTAAAAAGTGGCCTGCAAAAAGCAGATTTGACCAAAAAAGCAGAACAAAATCAGACTAACTTTGCAGACCCTCTGGTCTTTTGCTGCTGCTCGGTTAGTGCCACTAACCGAATGTTCTAATCCGAATGTCAATGCTGGTAAGACACATGTTTCCAAAACCTCTCCTTCCGATTTTTGTCCGCCAGCACTCCTGCCACGTTCCTGCATGCCCCAGCTCCGGCCTGTATCCTTTTTACTTCTGCATCGCCCCGACCATCTTCAGAGATCATTCCACCAAGGTACACAAACTTATCTACCTACTTCAGTTCCACTTCTCTCACACCCACAACCAAGTCCTTCCACTCCCTGCCTATCCACATCACATCCGTCTTGATTTTCGATTTAGGGGTTTCGATTTCACTTGTCGCTCAAAAATTAGGATTCGGTAAACCGATGTTGCAAATAGGTGAATTTTTAGATTAATATTTATGATCTTAATGGTTACTTTGATGAAGTGGTTGAACTGGAATTCATGGAAAAGTTTGAATAATGATAATTACCCGCATTCCTTCCCATCGGGAGACTGCACGTAATGGACGAAGTGCACGTAGAGTCCGCATGGCTTTGAATGCTTGAAATTGATCTGCTGCATCTTCAGTAACCGCGTTTATGATTAAACTGAGAAGAGCGATCTGTAAACAGAAATTTCCAAAAAATGAAAAAATTCACAAAATTCCATTTATTTTCTTAAAGTTGCGAAAATCAATATGCCAGCATTTAATGTATTCCATTCTTTTGACTTGCCGTGGAGATGGCAGCCATCTCTGCAGGGTTCCTCATACGTGTAGATTTTAAGAATTACACATGCAACCTTCAGGTCTATCAATAGAAAATTAATAATGTTCATCAATGCCATTATTAAGTGCATAAGCGTGCTGCATACTTCAGCCTGCTCATTATATATATATATCTTTTCATCGACTGTGTGGGTCTACATGAACAATGTCACAAATTAAATCATCGGCCCGGTCTAAGAAGCTTAAAGCAAAGCGGGGAGACACCGTTGTCATCTGACTGATTTGCTTTTTGTACTTTTCTTTACTTTTTCGCTTTACGACCATTCGTAGGGAGGACGGGTTTTCCCAATGGATTTTCTCCACAATTCGCCGTTGGCAGCAGCACTCACCGCCAAGCGAAGTTTTTTGCAATCAGCAAACACCGTTTCACGCCAGTGTTCTTAAGAAAGCCTTTCGACGTTGGTCACAGTAGGTCCATGTCAAACACCTTGACCTACGTGTAGTTATCCTCTGATTTACGGAGAACAATACCCAAACCATCTAAGATGGTTCCTTTTCAAGACAGTCTTGATTTCTTCTATTCCATGAAGCTGGTGAGGCATGGAGGAAGCGAACCTCCATACATATACGAGTACAGCCAAGTATTGTGAGGTTAAATATCTTATCTTTTAAACTGCCACTTAGCCACACCTTGCTGAAGAAGGTTGAACCTTCTTGTGGGCCTTTGCTAGTGTGTGGATGACTTTCCTGCTAACTTCTAATGACAATGTCGGGGTTTTATCAAAGGATCTTTAATCAGATCTTTCGTTGTCTTATACGGGAGGTTCATAATTCAATTTTCCGCGATGTAAGCAAAAATATAGCTCCCCCTCAATTTGACGATTTTTTATTCTATAAGATAAAGTTCCCCGACGTGTTTCGTCACGGTGGAGAGTATCAAGAAGTAAATTAACAGGCAGTTGGATTAAATATAAAAATGATTGGGCAGTGACGACTCGTTAGATCAGTTCATGCTTGAGGTTGATTTGTGGCTTGTTCAACGCTATGAAGCGTGCTTCGGCTATTCTAGTTTGCATCGAATTCTGTTGTTTATTTAAGACAGAAAGCTGGAAATTATCGATGTTCATCATTCTATCGGTCAATCAAACTTTGTTCAGATAGTGCACTTTTACGATCTTGACAGTTCAAATTACGTCTGTGTTCTTAATCGCTAGTCGTGATCTATAATCGTTAGACCAATCACTTAGCCATTGTCACGGAAACCGTACATTCATGAATTTCACAAGCATCGCTTGATGTGTTAGTCAATATCATTTGATTTTATGAAATAGACTTACCGATACAATGGTGAAATCCAACCAACACCAAGCATCTTTGAAATATTTCTTCCAGCCAAAAGCAACCCATTTTATCAGCATTTCCAATGTGAAAACAACTGTAAATATTTTATCCATTACATTCAACACTTCTTTTAGCGTATGTCTTTTTTTGAGATTCACATCCTCTAGTGTCTGCAAAAACAAGGAATTGTATTGAATAGAATCCAACTGAAACAGTCATAATGAAGTTTGACTAAAAAAAGAGCCTGTAGACGCCAAGCATGTCTCAATTCATATGCAAAACTATATTTTTGTCCCCTACGTCGCTTGTGAGTTCCACTAGCGACTGACTGATTCTCTACTTCGTCATTTGATTGTTTTCATACTGTACATACATGTAATCTGACATCTGTTACCTGTCCGTGCATTCATTCTGCTACTCTTGATGAAGAATGCCAAAATATTTGGCAACACAAAAAAATTTCTCTTGATTCCTGATCAAACCAGTGGCAATTAGAAATATGATGAACTTCCATTATGTATTTTTATTAACCTGTGTCCAAAATATGGACCGATTGTCGTTATACATGAACCATTTGCTCACCATGACTGTAGGCAATCAGTCAGCTTAATCATAATCAATTATTGAGTGACTAATATTCATTATTAACATACCATTTAGTTTATTTGGTTAATATAACTCTTCCTCAATGTTTTTCTACAACCGAACTATTTCTATGAAGGAAACAGTTATTTGTTACTCAGAAGATTTACTTTTCCACATGCATTTACACTTAATTACTGCGCTTTCAGAATACTTCTTATAAATCAACAAACCATGTTGTATCTTGTGATTTGCTGGATCAGATCTGATCCGTATCACACCGCTGGCAGGAGCCCTAGATTTCATATATCGGGCTACATTTTGATTTTACTCACCAAAGTAAGGCTGCTCAAAATGATCATGAGTATAATGAATGCCTCAAAATACTTGTGCTCAACGAATAAATATGCCTTGCATCGGACTTTCCACCAAAGTTGTCCAGCCCTGGTATTGCTGATTCGCTCGTAGACGTTTGGACAAAGTTTGATGGTCATGAAATTAGGAAGACAGTCTTCTGGTGTGTTGCAATAGACGATTTCTACTTCATTCACCTCCGGCTCTTCGTCAAAAATTGGTGATCGATTCTTCAGACTTCCGGCTAAAGGTAGAACTGTTCTATTCACGAGGTTTCCCGTCGATTTCTGAAAAGATGTTTAACACAGAATAGACCGTTTAATAGATCAATACTGTTCCATGTTGTTGACGGTTTTCTTAATTAAACGTGAGTTAGCATTTAATAATAATAAAGATAATAATAATCAACTTTATTTGGTCCACATGGCAGATTAAGAGCACACGAAAATGAAAAATTAATCGCAATGTCCGAAACACCTCAGAGGAATGACAAAAGTTAAATTAGCAAGCATGCTGAAGGGTAAGCCACGACATACGTGTATACCATATGAAATTTAGGTGCAGTAACCAACGAAGGAGAACTTAAAACGAACTGTCTTAGTAGGAAAGGGGCGAATAGGACAAGCATTACGTAGGAAATGAGTCCTCGGAAAGAAACATTCCCGAAGAGGGTCAGAAGATACCTTATGAGAGGAACACAAATAATGAATCATAGTGGAGGTGGAGATCTACTGTCCGATAATCTTAGAGGCCCGGCGTTCAACCACCGCTAGCTTCTGCACAAGGCACTACGGAATGTTTACATACAGGGCAGCAAGAGAGGAACAGAGTTCGAATAAAGGCGAAATAGATCTGGAACATAAGAGAGGGAGGCCTACCGGCACGTTTCAAGTTCCACAGGCTAAAGAGCCTTTGGGATTCTCTGGAAACGATGCTGCGAATGTGAATATTCCATTTAAGGTCATCGAAAAAATGAACGCCAAGTAACTTCAAGGATGAGGAAGTCAGAAGAGAGGAGCCATTATGGGTCACAATCGGTGGAACTGGAAATTTTGCGCTTTCGTATAATTTCCGAGTATGTCACGCCCCGTTGCCTCTCCGAGCTCTTCTGATTAGTCATTGCAGGACGCACAGAATTAGACAATTTGATCGTTCAGTTCGTAACAGTCAGGGCTACCTCAGGTTAGGTAAAAATTACACCCATAAGTGCAAGCGATGTTACGATGCTCTCTTCCATAAACGGGATATACATTTCCTCAATATTTATTGACCTAAAATTAATTGTAAGCTAAAAATTACTTTCTGAGTGAGAGCCAAGAGAAGACCGGCCTGCATTTTCTGTGGTTTGTAAAAGAAGAGATTATTAGATCGCCGAGCGTTCGTCTCAATCTATCTTCAAACTTTTGGGAGACCAGTCAATTCAGTCGCATTTCTTTTGTACCGTCAGTGTGGCCTAGTGAAGAATGTGCCAGCTCGTCTCCACCGCGAACTTCGGTTCGATTCCTAGTTCGGGCAAGTGCGGTCGGGTAATCAAGGGTGTTGGTGTCAATACTAATTGGATAATAAGCTGTCGAAATCACTTAGAGATGACTTCTGCCTTCACTCGCATTGCTATTGTACTGTGAACGTGGCCTAGTGAAGGAGGTGCCAGCTCGTTTCCACCGCGGACTTCGGTTCGATTCCTAGTTCGGGCGAGTGCGGTCTGGTAATCAAGGGTGTTGGTGTCTTTTGTTGACTTAATCGTTGTCATTCTCTTTAGATAGTTAATTACTCGCATTGAGAGAGCTTTTTTTAATTTCAAAATCATTTCGCAACACTTGTGTCGAAGATCAATTACTTGATAACAAGAATAAGAATGAAAGTGATCTTTTAACATAAAAATGTCTAATGATCTTCAGTTGTGACCGAAAGATTTGTCCCTTTGGCGAACTCTCGACCTTTCACTGAGCCGCTACCCAACATTTGAGAACCATTGTTGGCGCAAGATAGTATCAAATCGAATAGCTGAGATGCAGATTTTGATCGTTTTGTGTCAATGCTATTCGTGAAACTCTCCATCGTTATGAGTTCTAAATGCGATTGAGTGAAGGATAATTGATAGAAAATAACCATTTACACGATTGAGTATTTAGTGCTCTGTGATTTGCCGATAAAAATGAATTTTTATAAAATACTTGTATCTATGACTTGGAACTGTCACCAAATTGGATTATTTGTTACATGGAAAATGTTGTGCGGTCGGAAAATGTAGCCCTCTATCTGACATTAAAAGTCGCAAATTACTATTGACATGGAATGAGTTTCATACACATGTACGCTGGGGGTTTAGGGAATTGTCGTCCTGATTTTTGTCGTCAAAAATGATTACCGGAAGTAGACTGCGCATGGAAATGGATTTTGGAAATGAGGCTAAACCTCTGAGTAAATCAAATGATACTTTTGTATAATGAAAATGACTAATCCAGACAAGCTGTGTATTGTATCTCATGCTCTCGCGATTGCAGGACAAGTTTCACTGATGAGAATGATGACAAAACATCTTGTGACAACGGCAATAAATGTGATGAAAAATCTGTGAGACTATCGACATTAGAAACACAGAAAATATAGAAATAGATAAGAGTTTTGAAGATCTCCGTGATGCATCTTTTCTCATAGCAACATTCAAATCGGAACTTCAATTCGCACTTTACTTGATACGGGGCATTTAACACGACGGGTGCTGGAGATCTCTATGTCGATGCTGTTCCCTGGATAAGAGAGACATCATTCATGATTATCCGGAGGTACCATTAAAGTGGAGTAATAGTCCGTCAGCCAGAGCGAGTTTCTTCAGGGAACGAGGCTAATAATGAGACTTTCATAGAAAGATGTACACCCTAAGCTTACTACGAATCTACGCGTCTGCCGAGTTCTACCTGGTTCCTCTTCTTATGAGACCGAATCAAAGAAAAGTACATGTCGATCCAATGGGACGCAGATAGACGTTTTGGTAAAAATGAGATTTTCTATGTTTTCTCTGATTAAACGAAAAAGTACTAAGCCTAGGGTCATCATTTTTGACATGGAATGTCTTCAGGTCATTTCCTGTGATGTGTATGTGTTATTATCATGCTCCTGATTGAAGATGCATGTGAGAATGTGGTAAAACGCTAATTTGATTGCCCAACATGGTTGTGTTTGCCGACAGTAGAAAGCTTGCAAAATCTGAATGTGTTAGGCCCACAGAATTAGGTTCATCTGCGCGCTTTTCGGTTTCCTAGGAAGGAGGAGTTATAATATGTAGCAATATGGAAATGGCACATCACAGAATTAGACAACTTGCTCCTTCTCGAATGGATAATTCATGTATGGCTTGCTATTGGAAATGACAAAAAATAGGCTGTCAACAGAGGAACCAGAGCCAGTGAGAGATGCGTGCGTGCTGTGATATCACTTCGCACACACCAAAACGCAAATCGCTTTCTTGACTAACATTCGATTCAGCGTATGCACTATACAGTGAGCAATGCCGAGGAGAGGATGTGAAATCATCAAGTGAATTAATTTTCGTACGCCTGCTATTTTTTTTTAATAGTGATCGGAAGGGCCAACATTATGGAGAAAACTTGTGCTCAATGATCTGAATTCTTCGGATCTGAAGGAATTTTGGCAATCGAAGCATTTTGCTGGAACTCACATTAATCCGCAAGCGACGCACGACTTTTTTTCCTATCTCTGTAAGGTATTAGGAATTCCTTTTTGTCCACTTAATAGATTCCTCGATGTGCCGTCGATTTCGTATTAATCACACTTCTAGCAAACTAAATCAGATTAACAAAATATTTAATTGTCGTTAGGCCACACAGACAGGGGTGCATGAACTTGGCAGGAAATGAGCTGTATACAGTCCATGTCAAAAATGATGACCCTAGACTGAGTACTTTTCGCTTTGTCAGAGAAAACATAGAAAAAATCATTTTTGCCAAAAGCGTCAGTCTGCGTCCCGTTGTGTTTTTCTGTGATCCTGCCTGACAAGGAGGGGAACCAGGTAGAACTCGGCAGACGCGCGGATTCGTTATAGGCAGAAGATGTACATCATTTTGTGAAAGTCTCACGTTCGGCCTCGTTCCCTGCAGAAACTCGCTCTGGCGGCCGAACTATAATTTCCTTTCAATTTCAGCTTCAGTTATTGCACTTGTTCTCATGCTCTTTCATTGGTCTTTTGGAAAAAACTATTAAGCAGTCAAAATCTTTGTGCACAATATTAGTTGAAATCTCGATGACGTTGACCAATCGACGGGAGACCATAGTCATGTTAATAGCAAAAGGCGGAAAGTAGGAGTTCTTCTCTTTTGCGGTTGATCTCTATAATAGTTTAAATGCAGATTGTCCCAAAAGTCTCTTCGAACATGAGGCATAGTTTACGGAAACCCCAGGAGTGGCTCAATTAGCCTGAAACAGTGCAGTTGTAGAAGACGATTAACTGGGTTCTTGAGAAAGTTTTCAAACATTTTTCTCCATTGTAGATTTCTTAACAATTGCAAGTCCCTACGTTCATTTCATTTTTGAGTCCATAATCTAGAAGAATTCTAGATAATAATCAGAGAAGAATGACACACGATTTGAATTTGAAACCCTGCATATCTGGATTTTGTCAATAATTGCTGCCAATGGACTCTGAGAAACGACTGCAATTTGTTTAAAGAATGGTTTAAAAATTTTAAGATGTTTTTTTAACGATAAGGCTCATTCGGGAAACTTCTTCTTTAACAGCTACAGTTTTGAGTTTAAACAACCCAAAAGTTCGTGTACCTAAGCTATAGAGCAAAAGTGACGGTTAGGGCCGGTCTTAGCAAAGACGTTATGTTGCACCACCATATGAAACAGTTACCTCCGATCGTATCTTGAAATATTTGAATTACATTTTTTTGTTTCTCAAAATCGAAAAGAATTTCGTCTAGGACGTCATGAGACTTTTTTGGACATTCTGAAAATTAAATGGACTGTAATTAGGCGAGATAGATGTCAGCTGTAAACAAAGGAGAGAATGTTGTTTGTCATAAATAAGGAATCTCGGTGGTTTCTCAATTTCGGCTATTACGGACGTTCCTCTGATACTCAAGAGGTTGTTAAATGATTATGTGGTGCGAATTGTATCCTTCTCACTGTTATCGTTAGCTACAGTGAAAACTTTGCGCACATGTTGACGGTTTGATCGTGCTCATTTTATATACAGATGATTTGTCGCGACGCTTCAGTTAAAGTCTGACCAACTGAGCGCCGTCAATAGTCCAAGCAATCTTCAGCGAATTACACTGTAACCCTCCACAAATTGCAATAGTTTCAAGAATCAGTTTATCTTGTAGAGAAAAAATCCTTTATCAACATATCAAAAATCTAGGAAAATCTAGTTAATGGAACACATTGAAATTTCCACTTGAAGTCACGAGTCTTTTCGAAATATAGATACACGCCTACTCCAATGAATTCGCAGATATAGATCTGCGACATCTGCAACAGCCAATCAAAATGAAGCGCTGTAGCTTTGTCTGACTAGCTGCATTCACCCTCCGCATGGCTCTCACCAATATCAGCTATGTTTTCTGAATTATGTCCCTTCCAAGCGGTTAGATTCCTCAGTCTCTAGTTCAACAATACTTGTAGCGATCTATAGATGCAAACGGATGCAGATTTCTACAAGTTAAGCCACAAATTTGCGAGTTTTACCATGAATAAACGATTACTTTCTGCAACTACCGTCTTATGGAAACGCAGAGGTGATCAAGCCGCTAGGTCGAAAACGCGCTTGTTGCATGCACCCTTGTCTTGTAGATAGCTTTCCCAGGTACCTTTAGGGTGCGCTTTGATAAAGATTTGTATAATTTGGGACACACATTTTCATGTTTTCCATCAGTAAGCGAAGCCTTTTTGCAAATATTCTCATGTGAATATGCATAGAAATTCAAGCATCTCTATCAAAAACACGTTTCCGCACACTTATCATCTAATACACATTCTGAAGTACCTGTAGATGTAAATTGATGCAAATTTGCCTATGGCAAGGGAAAAATTTGGTTGTGCTTCTATCACCAAAACAGCCTCTTCAGCAACTACTCTCTCATGAAAATGCATAGCATTTCATGTCTCTAGATGAAAATTGAGTTTGCACATGTCATAATCCTGTTGGTCTTCTTCAGTTTTCTTTATATATATAATCTGGATAGAAGCACAACCAGATTTTTAGCATCAATTGTTGTATTATTTTCTCCTGAAATAAACGTCTGCATACAGCGAATGCATTGCATACAACTACAGTGCAATAAGAAATTTGAACAGCCATGTATTGATAAATTCTTCGATTATACTTATTGCACAATAAGGGTCATTGAACGTCCGTCAAGCAATAATCTCTACTGTAGATTTCCAAACAATTGGAAATCACTACGTTTGCTTCATTTTTGAGTATGCAATCTAAAACAATTCTAGATCTGGAAGATGTGGACAAAAGAGACAAGAAGGAATGAAAGTTGGAATTGTGATGAAATTGCTGATTCGTCTTCTGACGAAGAAAACGAGTGTGTTTTATGTGACGTTCCATATACTGGATACCAAGGACCCCGACTGGATCAGATCCAGGTTTACATCTTGCCTAAAATTTGTTTTGGCATGCAAATGACATTTTATGATGAGAAACATCATTGACTTCAGTTAATGTGACTTATTATCTCCGTGTCCGAGTTACCACGCTTTCGTTTAATTTAAGATACATGTAGAAACAATGCAACTATTTCGAGTAATATTTCATTGTTCTTGCCAGATATTCGTGAAGCCAAGAATATAATGGCAAGTTTGAAGTTTCGTAATCAGACTACATCTATCTGAAATATCAAAGACATTAGCAACATGTGTCCGATATCCAACATTTTATGGTGATTATTTTAATCGGTAAATGTTCATGAAAATGATAATGATTCATATCAGAGTACAAGTATAAATCCATCATTTGGCGTAGAAAAATTTGGCAATTTTTTTCAATTAGGGTTGGGTGGAACTCTTTTTCGTGCAACAGATCGACTTTTTGTAAAAAATTGCATGCTTGGCCTATCAAAAATATTCAGTAGCATCTGTACTCTCAGCTGTTACTTTATCTCTTAACTAAACTTTTCTGCTTTACCTTATTTTCTCATGACGGTGCTTCTGCAGATAAGACTAGCCCGTCATGGTTTAAGAGCATATAAAACATAGCAAAATATATCTTCATTAAATTTTGGAGCAATTCCAGAGAGAGATAATTGAAGAACAAGCACATGAAGCTCAAAACAAGGATCAAACACATCATCATGCTTAATTAGCGACAATTAGTGACTACCATAGCAGAATCATATCAGCCATTCAAAAGCGTTTCATTCAAATTCATAAAGAGACTCTTGTTAGCGTTATCAGGTCTCAAAGCCATTCAATTCCTTTGGAACTGTGTCCAAGCCATGCTAAACACTCGCTCTTATTGATATTGATTTGTAATAATGTATTTAAATTATGTCTCAAAATGTAAATAATGCAGCTATAAGTATCTGGACACTAACTAAGACCTCCATGTGGTGTAATGAATGATGCGAGAACATAACTAAGAATATATTTAAGTTGAAAAAGTCGCGCGAATTTCAAGGAGTCGATGTATCGCGCCCAACCCTGGCAACAATCATTACAATAAGACGGATACATCTCCAAGTTGCTGATTACATGCACCAGACTTGATTCGGATGTAAAATCAATTCACTTGTTAAAGGGAGGTTCCGATGAGTTATCAGATTATGACGAATCGACAAATAACTTTTGTCCATCATTTTAAGTTAGATGCCCAGATTCAAGGCCTCTAAAGGCTTTCCTCAGAGTTTCAAGTTTCTTCCTTAGATTTAAGGTTATTGAATGCTACAGACAACCAGAAAATTGATGTTTCTTTACAGGTCGTTGCAATTTTACTTGAATTTCAGTAAATGAATCTTTACTCCGCATTTTAGGGTGATCTGATATTTATCAATCAAATTGCTCGTCTTCTCTACAAAAACAAGGAAATATATGATAATGAATCATCTGCGATACACTTTCTATCATGCTATCTTCTGTTCTCAACCTCAAAATCAGGTCACCACAGAACTATGTAATTGTTTTCGATTTCTGAATTTTCTCCAACGACATTCGATTCAAACACATCAATTCGTCGATACAATATTTTACCTGAAACTCATCTTCGTTATCGTTGTCTTTGTTAGTCCGGCCGTTCTCGATCTGAAATTGTAGACATGGAGGCAGACTGAGGTCGAGTTCAGACTTGACTCCTCGTGGAAAATCATCGTGCGGAGATGAAATGACAGTGGCGCCCAAGTTTTTTTTCCGACGGAACTTTGAGATGATCGGCCGAGAGATGCGTACCCAAAGTTTGTGAAGGTTAAGTTTCGTCCAGGTGACAAATCGAATGATACGATCGACAGCTTCTTCAAGTTTGTTCGGTTCCTCCGTTTCCTCCCTCCTCTGTAAACTTTCGCTTCCAAATGAACTGATGAGCAAAGCCAGAAAGAGGTTAAGGACCTGAAAGATAATTCAATGCTTTCAGGATGCGCATGTCAAACTCTGGTCTACATGCACAGCTTAGTCACAATAGGAATCACATATAGTCTTTACATGATCCTCATTTATACTCGGCACTACATCAGGTGACAAGCACTTCTTCCGTGTGGCCGAGTTCCATTTATTTTCCGTGTAGGAGTATCGTCTCCTCAGTGCGTCGTCCAATAAAAAAGTTGGATTTATTCAGCTCCCATTCTTTTGTGACAAGCATTCAGCAAGAACACAAAGTATGCATATTTAAAAATATTTTGTAATCATCCGACCTAGATTTGAAACCAGGTCTCCAGCATGCAGAGCGAACTCTCTGCCACAAGGTCACTGTGACAGTAGATGGACAGCTTCTGTGGATGATGATGTTAATATCAACTAGCAAATCTCTAGTAATGAACACAATGTGCATTAATACTTTTGAGTTGTAAAGAGTCAGGAATTTCTACGAGAAACCTGATGATGATTACTGGATGGAACCGACTGAACATTCTGCCAGTTTCGGTGTTATACCGTCGTTCATTAAGTCGGCTGAATATTCTGCCGGCAGAATATTAAATCGGTTTAATTTTCTGTCGGCAGAATTTTAGTTAATGAACAGCCCCATTGACAAAAATTAATAATTAACATCTTAGAAATTGCTCGTTCTTTCGAACTCAAAAATATTATACTATGACTAGTCAGGGCATCTTCCAAGTACAATGTGCTTTGCGTCAAATATCATGGTGGTTAGACAGCCCGCTCGACAATCAAATAATTCTCGCATAGTAAGTGCTGTTTCACGCATGCGACCTTTTGCAGCGCAATTGTCGCTAAAATTTGGAATTGGTCTTTCATATTGGACTTCAACTTCTGCGACTGTCAATCATCCGACAAGCCATTTCGATCTCTCGATTTCATGAGACATAGAAAGCGGATGTGTCTTAGCCTGTTGGAGGAGGATATGAACCAAAATTACTCTGAATGCAGGTTTCAGTTGTATTTGTTCTTGTATTCATCGAAGTCAGTAGGAAATTTGCTATCAGAATATCTAAAATTTACTACATGGCTCGCTATAAAATTCAAAATCAGCATAAGATATTCCTATTAGAGCTATTTTGTCTCGCCGTCTGCTGTGGGTAATAGACATGTAAGCTCATTTGATAGACATAGAAATCTCAGCAACCAATTCAATCAGTTCATCGATAAAAGTGGTCGATTGCGTCATCTATTCATAGCACAAGTCAACACATTTTGACGAAGCGACAACTTTCATCATATCAATAAGAGCAGCATCAACTTTCACAATCTACTGCATCTATTGTCAAGCTCTTGTAAGTGTTCCAGTCTAGTCAATCAATGCAGTATAATGCATGAGCAGGCCCGTCTGGGAGTCTTGCATGTTATGAAATTAATTCTTTCCGTGGTGGAAGCAATGCAAATTATCAACTTCTTCATATTCTGGGAATCATTTTGGTGTGTGAATCACTAAAATCCGATCACTGACGGATGAGAAAGAAGTCAAAATGTAAATTGATGACATGGACTGACATCAGTCATCGTCGATTGCACGCGCATGGACGGTACTATTGTTTGACGTATGCTATGGTCTTTCGACCTCAACACTTTCTAACTTCAAAATTATTATTTGTGAAAGAATCGGTTCTACTGAACGAAATTTAGCAATTTGGAATGCGTTTTAATCACCGTAATATACTACGCTCAGAAATGTTCTCAGAATGACGCTGTGTTGCAGATCGCTAGTCGGTCAAAGCTCAAAATCGCCTCAAATTCGTGCGATTTCCAGAAGAATTCTTGCGACAATTTATCCGCTTTTAAAACATGTCTATGAAAGGCTGCATGGGCTGGTAATGTTACCCTGGAATCCGCGCGACTACGCTATTGTCTTCCATGGACATAGCTTTTCAATTGTCTCTGTTGTCCATTGTTCCAAGAAACGGTGATTGCGAAGGCGAGAATTTCTCTCCATGGTGAACGCCATGAGCGCATCAACTTCTTCACACTCTGGGGATTAGTTTTGTGTGTGGATCACCAAAGTCTGACCACTGACGGCTGAGAAGGAGGTCAAAATGTAAATTGGTGATAATGACTGACTTCAGTCATTGTCGTTTGCACGCGTATTGGCTACAGTATTGATTGATTTTCACGAAGTTCGAGAACATCAGCACTTTGGACTTCAAGGATATTATTCCAGATAAAATCGGTTCTACTTAACGAAAATTAGCAGTTGGGAATGCGTTTTGATCGCCATGTCATGCTGAAATCAGAAATTTTCTCAGTTTGAGATGATGTTAAAGATCATTGGTAGGTCAAAAATCAGAATCGCGCGATTTACTAGCGGCAAAATGAAAACGTGCCACATGTGTGAAAGGCTCCATAGGCTGTAATGTAAAACAAACAACCGCGCGACTTCCACGCTGCAAAAAGGCGCATGTGTGAAACAGCCCTAATAGTCCGGCAGCCAGAACGAGTTTCTGCAGGGAGCGAGGCCGAAAGTGAGACTTTCACAGAATGATGTACACCCTATGCCTACAACGAATTCGCGAGTCTGCCGAGTTCTAGTGAGATCCTCTTCTTGTCAGACAGGATCAAAGAAAAACACATGCAAATCCAATGGGACGCAGATCTTAGCAGTTTTTGGCTAAAATGAAATTTTGTATGTTTTCTCTAATTAAACGAAAAGTCCTAAGCCCAGAGTCATAATTTTTGGCATGGAATGTCTTCAGGTCATTTCCTTTCATCTTTATGCATCCTTGTCAATAAAACTAAACACATTTAGATTTAGCGAACCTCTTAATGTCGGCAAACGCAAACATCTTGAGCAACTTTATCCACATTGAACCACATTCTCACATACATTGTCGATCAGAAACATGATAAAAGCACATGCACATAATAGGAAATGACATGAAGACATTCAATGTCAAAAATTATGACTCTGGTCTTAGTGCTTTTCGTTTAACCAGAGAAAACATACAAAATTTGATTTCAGCTAAAAACTACAATCTGCGTCCCATTGGATTTACATGTGTTTTTCTTTGATCCTGTCTGACAAGAAGAGGAACGTACTAGAACTCGGCAGACGTGCAGATTCATAGTAGACATAGGGTGTACATCGTCTTGTGAAAGTCTCACTTTCGGCCTCGTTCCCTGCAGAAACTCGTTCTGGCTGCCAGACTATAATTCTGTGCTTGCAGGTGCAGTGGATTTGAGAGCAGATGCAGTGGGTTGTGAAAGTTGCTACTGTTCTTATTTATATGATGAAAGTGGTCGCTTCGTGAAAATTCGTTGACATTATTATGCGACTGACAAGTGCGACTTCTTTGCAGGTGTGATGCATCACATTGAACCAATTAATTGTAATTGCAGAAACTCTACCTCAACAATTCAACAGTTAGATCAAAAATGAATGAGTTTCAAACATAGAGGTCTTTTAACTTTCTTCTCTGATACATAACGGCAAGATGAATATTTCAAAGATTAGAAGATCCGTCTGAACTTCTGATGTCCAAGCAGAAAAGTGCTTGGATTGCGATGTCTAAAGAGAAAACATTTAAAGACCTGCTCTAACTGATCATTTTATGTCATAGAAGTCCTTTCTCTCCATTATAGCAATAGCAATTGAAAGTTAATCATGAAGTTGGCTACAAGAAGAAAAAAACACATCAAGAACATTCGGCGAAGCTGAAGAAGAATGATTCCTATCTAAGTCATGGATTTCTGCCTAAATGCAGCAATCTTGGGAAAGAACGTGCGTTCTGAATTTGTGACAAACCGACAAACCAATCGGACAATAATATTCTGCCTGTCGATAGTTTAGAAACGCTTTCTGAAATCATTGGTCAAGCGGTCCGATATCTATGATTCATGCAACTCATACATCGAGGAAATGATGTCAGTTTGGCAGAAAACTGTGGCGACAATTCGGTCACACTACTCTCGATTGACCTCGCGCTTCGTGCTCGTGTAATCGCTTGCGGTGTAACCTTTAATTGGATATCCACAGAGTTGACATGGGAATTTCAATATGCAGGATTTCTCTTGGACACTAATGAATAGGAGCTATCAAAAATTAATTGATTGCTGCTATCGAATGATTGCAATTAATTGATTAATTGACTTGTAATGGGGAAGGTATTTCAGTCACTACTTTGCTTGCAATATCGTCACCACTAATCGCCGAAGGACATACATTGGACCTTCAGTGATAACTTTGATACTAAGCATCTTATTCACAAACTGACAGTTTTCAAGATTCTAATCCGGAACTATTCGGTACATAACCCATTATGCGTCTCTATACTACAATACTGTTTTAATTTATCGATGCATTGTGATTATTCATTCATTTGTTTCAATAATTATCGCTATAATTGTGATTCATGAATTTTTACACTGAAATTTTTACATCCAATCAGGAATACAGCTTTTACGCATTTCATTTAATAACTTCACTCCGCTTTGCATTCCGTGGTCTCCATGGCACAGTGGTTTAGTGCTTGGACTAGTGATCTTTCGGTCCAGAGGTCGAGCCCCGAAAGTGTCATTGGAAGTCGTCAGGAAGGGCATCCGGATTAAAAGTACCACAACGGTCCACTTAAACGTCTGATAAAGTCAGAACCGTCGAAGCCCCCATAATGGTTGAAGTAGTGACGTTGAGACATCACTCTACTCATGTCACCATCCAAATTGATAATAGGTTATATTATTCGACTGTAAAGTATGTAGGCGTATGTCGCCTAATTCGCTAAAGTGAATCGTAGAAGTAAAAAAACAAAATCAAGAATTAGTCCATTAAAATGCTGATGATTAGGGTCTGAATTTTAAAAAAGGCATAAAAATGCATGAAAAGCATACTTGAGAATGTGAAATGTAGCACTCATTTATACTACATAAATGTAAACGTCTATTACACGCATATGAGTTAAATAACAAAGCCTTTTTGTAAACCATATAAAACTATATGCAGCTTTATTATATCAGCAATATGCACTAACTGATGTGAAATTTTTGTGGGACATAACTTATAATGAAATATATTACATCTTTATTGAATATAAAACGTATTAGAAAGCATATGGGTTGCTGTGTTAGAATATTTGCCAAGAAATAAAGCACAACAATCCGAGTCCTGGTGATGATAAATAATTCAAGTAATTGATTGCCTCATGCTGTAATTAAAGTTGATTGATTGCTTATGAAATGATAGTTTAGCATCACTGCTCCGCCATACTGGAGGCTTGGACGGTGCTGAAATAGTCAGACTATATTCTGGAGCGTTGAGAACTTTTAGTCCTGATGCCCTTCATGACGACTTCCAATGACACTTTCGGGGTTCGACCTCTGGACCACAAGAATGCTAGGCCAAGTACTTAACCACTGCGCCACGGAGACCATCAAATTAATTACAATTGATTTTTGACAACACCTGAATGAAATCCAAGCTAAAATGCATCAAAAAGCGCTGCATCATGGCCACAGGAAACAATGAAATCATTAACGGCGTCATACGGGGTGATTTTTCACTTTCATGATTGGAATCAAAATAGGCTCTCCCTGCTTCTTTTAGACAATTTATTGAAATTAAAATATGAGCATTAAAAACACAACGTTTCGTCCGCAATTAATACAATGGGTTTATATACAGCTAGTGACAGCTCGTCAGTTCATGCTTCCGATTGAGTGTCGGACCATACGATTTAATATAGTTCGCTTCAGCGATCCTATTAAGAACAGTCGCTGAAGCGATCAATAAACTCAATAATAAAATCTTCTAACCTAAGGGCCAAATTGCTATGAAATTGGACAATATGATGTTTAATGATATATAATATATGTTCAATAAAGAAAGCCATTCCGGTAATACCCTTCACTTTGATAGTTGGGTTCCCAGTCACGTCAAATCTAATTTCGTTAGAAATAGCTACAGGTATATTGAAAACCGTTGCTCTGATATAGAAAGTTCAGATTTGTGCAAAAAAGAAATGGAAAATAAATCAAAGAATAACAGATTTCTAACGAAGTTCCATAGGAAATGACAAAATGTTCCAAATACTAACATGACGAATAAAAGTAATCAAGTATTCCTAAAACTTGACTTTAGTAGCGATGCTTCCACTCGTCAGTTAAAGAAATTAACAAATAATTACGATTTGCCAATAGCTATTGTAAATAAGCCAGGTAGAAATACCATTAGCAATTTGAACAGTTATAGGCCTAACAATAAATGTCAATGCAGTATTTGTCTCCAATTGCCGAATAAATATCATTGTTCTATGCGCTATGTGGTCTACAAAGTCACGTACCCTGCATGTGACGAGTATTACATAGGTTCCACCATAGAAATTGACAACAATAAAACCTCTAGAATGGAAATTAAGCTTCATGAAATGCACAATAACGGCACATAAATCGCACGCATTTTCACTTAGATGCACCTGCCAACGTCTGTATCATTGGGTTAGAATCAGTCACATGAGTAAATCGAAGCTTTTAATTGGTTCTTCATGCCCCAACTTAGTTCCCCCTGATGTGCCGCGACCTTGAGTCAATTTCCATTCTAGCGAACTTCAGATAAACAGTATATTTCTATGGGTTGCACAAATCGCCCGTTTGCTGATCGTTATGCTGAACATCGTAGAAGCGTTTCAAATGGAGATAATAAGAGTGCCATCTCAGATCATATTGTCCAATTTCATAGCAATTTGACCCGTAGGTTAGAACATTTTATTATTGAGTTTATTGATCGCTTCAGCGACCCTGTTCTTACCAGGATCGCTGAAGCGAACTATATTAAATCGTATGGTCCGACCACAGAATTAGGCAGGTCGTCTCTTCTTCTGTTTGACTAGAAAGGAAACATTGGAACATGTAACGTTAATGAAATGACACAATCTGCTGACATAATACCATAGCAATCGAACAATGAGCAGTCAGTTCAACATTAAACACACCAATTTCTGCAAAGTTTCAGTGACTGTTATCAACCGGGTCACACAGCCAAGAGACACAGTCGATGTCAAGTTCTACAGAGAAGTTTGTGAACGTTTTTTTGTGCGCCTGCTAACTTTTTTAATAATGATCGGAGGGCCCAACAATATCGAGAAAACTTATGCGCAATGATCTGACTTCTTCGAATGTGAAAGAATCGTGGTGATCGGAGCATTTTAAAGGAATTCAGAGCAATCTGCAACCGACGCACGACGATTTTTCCTATCTCTGCAAGGTATTAAAATTTCTTTTTGCCCACTTAATAAGTTCCTGCATGTGCCATTGTTTTGAATCAGTCTGCACTTCTAGCAAAGTGATGCGGTTAAACAATCTAATTCTGTGGCTCCGACACTCAATCGGAAGCATGAACTGACGAGCTGTCACTAGCTGTATATAAACCCATTGTATTAATGGCTGGACTTTGTTGCCCATGATTAAGTCCGTGGCGGACGAAACGTTGGGTTTTTAACGCTCATATTTTAATTTCAATAAATTGTCTAAAAAAAGCAGGGAGAGCCTATTTTGATTCCAATCATGAAAGTGAACAATGAAATCGTTGGCAGCACCTCAATATGTCATCCACTAGAATCTACATCAGCTGAAGCTTGCTGCGTCAATTGACACTGTTGATGGAACATCCTTGAAGTCTTCAAACTCTGTAATGCATGGTATCAAACATAGTAGGAAGCGTTTATCGTTTCTTCTATCAATCCCTTTCGTATACAACCTGCGGCCTCAAAGCGGTGAAAGGGTGAAAACGGAGTCGCAATAAGGCTTTGTCGTCTGAAGCTCATGCTTCTTTGTGTTCTACCTTGTCGGCGGTTTGTGACCGTGCTGCGGCCAACTAGCAGGCTCTGGAATATTATTTTATTTTACTGTTCATTGAATCTATCTATGTTTGATTAATTGTTCATTCTTATTCAACCCATTTGCTTATTTTAAATGTGTGGTAGGCTTCGGCCGTCCCAATTAACACCACCTCTGGTTTCCCACATATGAATAGTCATTAGATGTTTCATGTTGTTGTATCAGGTTTTTTGGGCATGGCACTTATTTGGCTAATTTGTTATCGAACTTCCTTTCACTGTTCTCTTTTGTACTTCCCCATTTGTTGCAGGTTAAGGTGTGACAGATCCAACGTATTCACGGCATACGGGCGTCAGGTAGTTCGAGGGTCCCACTGGCAATGCTTTGAGAGGTAGGCCCGGTCAACTGCTCGAAAAAAGGCGGTACAGTTCCACTGCCACGGACATGCATGGCTAGCTTTACTGAGAGGCTTAGCCCGTGTGCCTGTATCCGGTTCTTCTGTGGCCTACCTGACTTGTGCCCATTGCTACGGCAAGGGAGATCTGATTAGGGTTTCTTCTTGTTGTTTCTTCATTAGTGTCTTTTTTGCATATTATTTATTATAGCTTTGTTGCCATTATCTACATTCTTATGATGCCTTCCAAAGTTTCTTGTACCACTTTGTTGTGCATTATAATTTTTGTTTATTTGATTGATATTCTACGAGAATTTATAAGAATGAGAAAGACACACAAGAAAAGCAGTCAAGCCGTCAAGCTAAAAACCCCGCTCAAGATTAGCTTCAGCAATGTAAGAGGACTGAGGTCCAATTACGACGGCATCAACATCTTCCTCCAAGGTAAGTCACCAGATCTTCTAGCCCTGTCAGAAACCAGGTTAGATCCCAGTGTGTCATCAAGCGATACTACTCCCGATGGATAAAGCACCTTGTCATGGTCTTGGAGTTTCTGCCAAGACAAGCCTTCTCTTGAGAAGGTTTTTTAGCGCAGAGGATTCAAGGAATGAGTATTTTGCCTTCATTGCGCCATTACAGAAAACCACTCTTCTTTTATTTTTCCAATACCGCTCTCCATCAACTAATGCGGACATTTTCAATGTTCTTTCTGATGAGATCGATTATTTTCTGCAAGAGCATCTCATCGCTGAGATTGCCGTTTTTGGTGACTTCAACGTGCACAATGCTGACTGGCTCGTACACTCACGCACCACTGATCTTACCGGTCAGGCAGCCGAGGATTTTCGGGAAAATCCAACTTGTTTTTCACACAAGGTTACTTCTCCCCTCAGCACACGTCTGATCACTGTGTTATTACAGTTTCTGGCAAACACACTTATTTACACCGTTCAAGCTGAGAGAACAACAGGCATATAGTTGGTGTCTACAGCAAGGGCGGGCATCCTTCTCACAGCACGGCCGCAGCATCATTCCATCGGCATTTTCGGGCCATGATAAAAAAATTTTTAAATTATTTTCATTACGAATTATACATAATTGCCTACTATTCATTAAACAACGCAGCATTTAGAAGTGACACAGAAGCACATTACATTTAGCAGCACACAGAAGTGACTGCGAGTCAAATACTTCTTTCTTTACGTAACAGTCATCACATTGAATAACTTAAATTAGACACTTTGATGTCAGCAAAGTCTACTTTCAGACCAATAAATGACAGTCTGTGCGATTATGGATTCTTTGTCCTTATCAAATCCATCGAAAGTTCCTTTGACAACTCCTTTACTTTTCATGTCAATTGTCAGTGACCTCTCACATTGAGCCATCACAAGCCAAACAGCATTATGTATGGTAGGGCGACCCTGCTGGTGACAGCAATGGACCGATTTGAACCAACCTATCTGTACTTGAAGAATCAGTTGTAAAGTTAGTTGCCTGCTCGCATCTCTCCAGCTGGGCGACGTGCCCCCACCCGAAAGTGGTCCCGGTGGTGACAATCTTGAGCGGCTGTGATAAGGTAGGGTTCGTGTTTGGTTGCAAAATCTTCCGGGTCATCTTCAAGGTTCCGTAAGAGATGTCTGAGTAACGCAGCCTGCGCCTGCTGCCTGGATGGTGGTGAGAGACCTGCTCCGGGGCGTTGGTAGCCGATTTATTAGAAAGTCTTCGAGACCGTTTTGTCTCTGACGTATGGTTGTCGAGACCGCTCCGAGCCGACTAAGTGTGGGTCGGAAAGGTGCTTGCTTTGGAGTGCTTCCTTACCCCTGTAACGTGATCTCCACGTCTTCTGTTTCTTCTGCGCCTTAGGCAGTGGCGCCCGATCCTTGCCGTTGTCTCGAAGTGCTTCTTGTGAGCCTCGGTGTATTGGGCATTGCAAGGCAATGTACGGCCGCTTCCAGCCGGTTGTTCAGGGCCCTTCTCCTTTATTTTACCCAATATGACAATGCAAGAGGCTCTGAACAACGAAGGAACGAGGCCGTACGCCGAAGTTTTGATGAAATTGTTGTTGATTTTACGAATTCCTTTTGCAAATTCATTTTCCAGAGTTGAGAAACGTGCCAAGAATCTTATCGATGAAAAACTTACTAGCGAGTTGCAGCTGGTCTCCGTCAGACGGGATGTTGCTTCACTCAGTCTCTTCTACAGATGCTATTTTGGTAGAAGCAGCTCTTCAGTAAATGAGTGCGTACCCGAACCTAAGATCTTCTCTTCTCTTTTTAAGATTGGCCGAGCACGCACAATACACGAGGAAAGTCGCATTAGAGAACACGCAAGATTCGATGATCACATTGAAGACTGAACATCTGTCAAGTGAAGAAGAGTACATATCTTAGACTCAATTTTCCTCCGCCATAAATTCATCAAATGGAAATATGATTCACACCGTCCGACGCCTCACGATCTAAGTTTACTGAGTGTGTTCGTCTAATGCAGTGTCAATGTTCTAGCTAGTCAGAATCCACTATTGAATCGGCATTATATTCAATGGATAATTGACTTTCTTGCCCCTCGAGACTAGTTCTGGCCGTCAAGCCACGTGTGGGTTTAGAAAATTAACATAACAGGGACCAGGGTCAGGGTCTCCTGAAATTCTTTCATTTACCAACAATGGAAAGAAAATGATTAAACTTACCACGAGACTAGCAATGATCTGTGTTAGCAAGAAGAATGGTACGCATTTCCAGCCGTTAACGCGCATGCAATCCCACATTGACTCAATCCATTCTCCACAAAGAACGCGAAATACGATCATGAAGGAGTGGAGAAAATCCTGCAAGAAATAGTTATCTACGTGTATCAACATTAAACAAAATGAGTGAAATTCATTGAAACCGAATGGATATTCTCATTTCATATGAAATCTCTAATATTTCAGGATTGCCCTGCTAGTCGCGCGCATTATAGACATAACAAATATTTTCCGCTCAATATTTGTAGCAGTGCATTTCAAAAATGATTCCCGCCACGAATCAATAACAGTCTTTTACCGACTTGTGACAAGTTGCGGAAGGATCATACCGAAACCCACATTTAATATCAGAAGAATTATATTTTGATGGTCTATTTTTATTTCAAGGCTATCAAATTATTAAAAGAGCTAGATTGACCTATAATACGAAGCAGATTTTATCTTTCAATCACCATCTTGAAAAAACATAAATTTTATGAATTCAGGCCTGTGGCGCTTACAAAAAATAGAGGACCTGCCACAGGCCTGTGAATTGCTTTTTGAATAGCTTTCTGGTATTTCTTTCTCGGCAAATAGCCTACTTGCATCTACTGTACGTGAATATCCTTTGATTCAAGACTTATGAATTTCGAAAGCTTCAGTTAGCTTCGAACACATTTAATGAAAAATGATAAAATCAAGATGCTGTTAGTAACTACAGTAATAAAATACGGTATGTAGTAGGGTAAGCTGATTTTTAATATTGATGCTCCGATTGATTGTAATTGAAACCAATTGAAGAGACTTAAGAAAACCTGGAGGGGAAACCGGAAGGAGAGGAGATCGCTTTCAAATATTGTAATACAGAAACACCGAAATGAAAATTTCGGTCTTTTTATTTTTTCGATCGATTCACATCGCCGCACTACATAATGTAACTGAAAATTGGATGCTGAAATGCACATGGCAAAATTTCCTGATTTAGTTCCAGTTAAGTCTCACTCAGGGCTCGAATTTGGACGAAAGGAAATCTCAAAAAATTGGTAGTAGGAAAAATCCTCGCTATTTATACTTTTGCCAAGCACCTGCTAAGTGTTTATAAGATTTGAAATACATGTATCATCTGATGCTTAGTGCAAGCAGCTTTCGTGTGCAAATATATTCCCTACAACAAAGAAGAAGTCTGCTACATGTGATTCTGCATCATCACACAACATGGCATAAATGATATTTCTCAGCATAAACATCTAACTCACCAAGTTTATAAATTTAAGGCCTATTTCGTGACCGATTTTCATTTCATTGGTTAACATGGGAATAAGTTTTTATATATGAAAAGCTATGTAGTCAAATATTTTAGCTTGCATTCTGGAGACCAGGCATAAGCAAGACGGGATATGATACACCATAAATCCGACATACGCACACAAACAGAAATTTGTTGAAATTATCATATTGCAATAAAAGGTCAAAATAAATTTACTATAATGTTTGTCTTCCAAGAAAATTGTTAAGTTCAATAAAATGCGTGAACTGACTTTTGTCTATGCCACCATGCGCCATTAAGTAGTAAAGTACCGCTGCAGTATCAGTTTTGACGCGATGAGACGGGTGGGTCTCATTTTTCAATGCATATTTGCAGGACTATCGTGCGAATATGCAATACATTGTGACCTTACCAGAAAATGGAGATATCTGAGAATTCCAGACAACTTTTTCCGCTCCATGTTTTAATAAAGTAGGTATAAGAGCTCCAACGCATGGTGTATAAAATTCACATGAATTCAACATCAATAAATCACAGGCTACTCGCATCAAAAACTCAAACTAGAAAAGCGAAAGATGTGCTTCGGAACCAGAGAGGGGCGGGTCAGTGATGCGCGAGAAGGGCAGATGGAGCGTCGGAGATGACCGGACCGATGATGCTTAGAATTCCTCACTCCATTCTGCTATTTTTTTTATCTGTATTTGCGAATAGAAAAATTAACAGAGTATCACATGAATTACGAATGATTGTGGCAAATACGAGACCCAAGAATAGGTCAAACTTCAACATCTTTAATTCTGAACTACCAGATGTCTGATTGGATTAAAATAACTGACAATTTTCTTTTTGAATTCTTTAACATTTCTCAAAGAGACGTCATCTTCAGATAATGAGTTCCAATTTTGGATTACTTCACTGGTAAAGAAATGTTGGAATCTTTTGTGCTTCGTGAATCGTGCGGTTAATTTGTAAGAATGTCCTCGTGTTGCGGAATAGTTGGTCATCAAAATTCAAGTCAGATAAACCATGCATGATTTTAAAAACAAAGATAAGTCTGTAACGCAACCTTTGCGCTTTCAAACTCAGTAATTTAAGGTTACTGAGTCGTATTCTATATGTCGAATAACGAAGATGAGGGAAAATTTAGTGATTTAATGATTTTGAGGTGAGTATTTAGTAACTCACCTCAATTATCAAAGTTTATATTTAACAATAGACATGTACGAGACACAAGCTGAAAGCTACTTTCTTCAAAAAGGGAATAAACGTTTCTCTCCTTAGCTATCTGTCCATCCCTCGCTACGGTCGGGCTGTACAACACAGGTGCGGGAGGAAAGTTGATATTTCCTACCTCAAGAAGCTAGCTATTTGTTGTTACTAAGGAACGGATAGGTATTTTTTCCAAATAAAAAATATCTTTAAACAATTTTGGATTTTTTGGGAAACTGAATATCTAGATTTCTTCAGATATTTTTAAATACATGCCTTTCTGGTTTCGCACTTTCTGAAGTAAAATTGGAAAAAAGAAAATTTTATGTTTATTATATTCTAGGAATTTTTAATTCAGTTCATCCTAGCTATCATTGAAAGATGGATCGCAGCGCAGTGTAGTGCAGTGAATAAAAATTCACCGCCTCGGATCTCTGATGTTTCTTCAGGGATGATAATGAGGTAACGGGGTCCCAACGGAAATTCAAATTTCAGGGTTATTGGGGTACCCTTGCTTCGTCGGAAAATTCTCATCCCTGATTTATTGTAATTCAACGTTCATTCATTCTACTTACTTCAAAATGCCACCGCAGGCCTTGACCTTTGTACTGCGGATATTTTTCGATACTCCGGAACTCCTTGTATTTGTCTCCAAAAAGCTGCATGCCAACAACAGCAAAAATGAAGACGATTATACCAAGTACAAAGATAAGGTTACCCAAAGCACCAATAGTACGTCCGATGATAGCAAACAAAAGGTTCATGGTGTTCCATGATTTCGCCAACTTCAGCACTCGCAACTGAAATTCATATGGTATTGTAGGAAGGCGGAAGATTGAAAACCCTTAACAGGAGTACATTTTCACTGGTCATTGACAATCAATCGAGAAGAAATGGCCGTACATAGATGATGTGAAACAAGCACTTTTTGTACACTTTTCAGATAAAATTCATATCCTGATACAGTAGAACCCACTTATAACGGACTCCGTTATAACGAACTCTCGGATATAGTGAACTCTTTTCAAGGGTCGACAGAGAAAATTTTGATTTTTTACAACGTACTTAGGGATAAAAGTACTTAAGTATTCTGAATCATCGCGTAGAATTTCATAGCAAGTACAACCTAAAAGGAAGAACTGCTACATATACACCAGAAGAATATTTTCTTACTGAATTCTTTATTAGAAAATGTCATCACTTTTCTAACAACTGAATCTGAAACCATTCTCAATTTATGGAATTTGATAAGTCTTAAAATTATTGCAATTGATAATTTATATGTGATAATCACATAATTAAAATCATCAATTAATCCACTTTTTTCTGCAAACAACTTTGTAAACTTTTCAGCCCATAATACTAGGCCGACACCAAAATTCCGGTTGAAGTTGGAATATACTGTATTTCCTCTAATAAACGCCTACTTTTAAGTGTTGTGCTTTCTATTAAAATGTACGATTTTCCACATCACATTTTATAAATAAACAAAAACACCAAATTCATCAACGAGCGCTTTCGTCCCTTCTATCTCATGTTGAACACGGAAGTGAATACCTTGACTCTGACAGTCACCATTAGGTAACAACTTGTAGGCTATGGTATTTTGAGAAAAGTTTGAGTGTGATGCTTTTTATATGACTTATTTTATCATAACATAGACTGCATCAACGGGCAATATAATTATGCATTTTAGTGTCATTTAAGAACTAAGTCCTTTTTTAGCTCAATAGATGATATATGTGCAACAGCTATTATTTTCTAGCTCTCTCTACATAAGAGGTGTGGCGTTTATTAGAGAAAATACGGTATCCATGATTATCCACTGTAAGTATTTAGGTTTTGGCATTTAATCTAAAAATGCAGTAAAATAGATACTCACCAATCTGAAGGCTCGGAAAATCGACAGACCTTTGACGTTGGCTAGAGGCATCTCAACGAAGCTGAGGATGACAATGAAAAAGTCAAATATATTCCAGCCCTCCTTGAAATAAACAACTGGTCTGAGGGCAATCAGCTTGAGAAGTGCTTCCAATGCAAACGTTGCTGTGAAAAACTACAATGCAATAATTTGAGTTTAAATCGGATGAAAGTTTAAGGCAGTAGAATAATGGATTAATTTCTTTTACTGATACGGTTTATCAATTTTGATGACAATATTCTCAGATGGATAACTACACCTTCCGCTGCTCAAGAACACTGCCAATCAAAAACAGATTGTTCGTATTTATTCATAAATAAGAAATCCGTATTTATCATTAATTTGATCTTTTAGATAACTCTTGCGTATTAATAATCGCTCTCTCTAAAAAAATTCTTTAAAAAATCAAATGGATCGATAAGAAATGCCTTTCACATCTCTCGCAGGTCAATGTCCGTTGGAGAAGTTGAACTCGAAAGAACAGTTCAGAGTCAGTAAATTCTATGTCAATCATCAAATACTTCATGATATCTTCTCTTACGAGGCTGCTAGTATACAGGAAGCCGAGCAGATGTTAACAAAAAAATAGTTCATGTCAGCACTTTCGAATGACTTGATGGCAGCAGTCAATTAATTGCAATTATTTCATGGTACCCGGGTGGATTGTCACCGACATAAGGGATACGGCCTTTTTGGAAGTCAAAAGCCGTTATATCATAGAAATTTGAGAAATGAGAATGTACTATGCGAGTACACATCAATGAATAGCAGTTTTCAAACACCCTAAGAATTTTGGGAAGAACCTTCTTAAAATAAAGAATTTATTTTTGTTCTTATTGTGAGTGGACGCCAACCTCTGAACTCATACATCGACATGAATTTGAGACATGCAGATACCGCATGATGCAGGTAGGGTGGCCAAATCATCATCAGAACCATATAAAAAATCCAATGACATAATGGTTTATTTGATATTCATGTTTGACTCTACTTCATCGCTCATGACAGGTAAAGACTTTTAGCTTTATCCAGTTGGAAATGGAACTCCATCCATCATAAGAGAGACTTCCTACAGCAAGCGGGTCTCCACTTTGCTTTTTTAGGCGGACAATTACTACTTTTCCATTTTTTCCAATTTTTGAAAACTACCTAAATTGGATTTATAATTTGTCTTTTAACACGCTTCAATAAGTAATCCGGCGGCATTTAAATTATCAGGTACAACATCTTATCTTTAGGAAGAGACTTTGCAGAGCATTTTATGCAGCATTCATTTTGGGAAGTGTTTCGTAAGATGCCTGTAACGGCATTTGACTTCTATGAGCGACATCATAGATTCATTTTGGCGGCATAAATATTTTAACTGGCAGCAATTTGGTTTTGGGGAGAAGCTTAGTGGAATGTTTGGGGTGGCATTTTGCCATTCACGGGACTCACTTTGCTTTTTGAGACTGTTTCGTATAGTGATCGGCACGGCAACTTACATATGCATGTGAGCGACCTCACGTAGTAATTACGGCAGCAACTAACGCCTGGGCAGCTTTCTAGACCAAATAGATTGGCATTTGGTTTTGACGTGGCAATATATTGAGTGTTTTCGTTGATTATTGCGGAGTATTTTTAGAGCTATTGGGGCGGATCAAAATATGGAGCGGATATTGCGAACGATTTGGCCGACCTGAGTACAGGGAATTTCTATGAAAATGTTGATAAAGGTGGTGCGGTTTACGGTACATATTATCTGCAAAAATGAGAAGTACTCACTTTCACTGGGCCGCACTAGGCTCCGACCTGGATGACATTAAAATCTTGTCTTTAGTCTCTTAGTAAGATACAATCATGAACAGATGAAATAACACATTTCTGGATTAAATGATTTTAAACTGATCATGTCAAATGGAATCAAGAGAAACTAGAATCTTGAAAAGCAGAGCCTAACCCAGTGGTGGGGAGCGCGTGGCCCGCCACCGATTCTCACATCAAAAGTGCTCCGCGCACATTATTTAAATCGGTGATGTGAAAATGGCCAAATCCGACTTTGACCTTTGAAAGGTACTTCCTAGGTTGAGGTTGATCTTCCATAGAAATTGCAAAAAACATTACCTGATGACATAATGAATAATATAATAGCACAAAAGTTTTTCATTCGAATGCTCAAACCATGTTCCGTTCGCAATGAATATCTTCTCAAAATGAAGGTAAGTGACATTGCCATCAACCGCGTGAGTGCTAAGTCGCATTTTGCTCGATACCTTGTTGAGAATGTTTCACCACGTAATGAGCAACGTTGCAATTAGCCTATTAATACATAAAGTAGACTACGCATGAAGGAATCTATCGGCATGAAGATGTGTGATTCTTATAAGTCAACTTTTCTTTCAAGTATTCTTTCTGGATTTTATTTGTAGGCCTATACTGCACCAATTTGTTACTAGGATCGCATGATCGCACGACCATCGTTAAGGGAGCCCATGCGCGCGGTTTTCGAAAGTCGATTATGCTTGGGTGACGTAGATCCATGTATACTTACGTGCATGTAGCTTAAACAGTTTTCATTTATGCTACTCCATATTGCACGACACAGACGAATAGATGTACTATACTGTATATACAATAAATTGATTGAATTGTAGTTACAGACCGTCAATTTTCGATGAAAAAAGGTCATATTTTCCAGTGAGGTCTTAGTACCTTCATTGAATAACACAAAAAATCTTCCGCAATTAGTTTGGCCTGTTCACTTTTCATTATTGATATAGATTTTAGAATGTAAACTACAGTTCCTTTAAAGACTACAGCTTAGTTGAATGCAATGCATTTACAAATACAATTACGAGTATGCCATGTGCTACCACAATGTACAGCACAGCAGTCCTTAGAATAACTCTCAAAAGTGCGCAATAAAGGAAATTGAACATATTTCTGCTTTTTGAAATTGGTGACCCGCGAGCCACTACTTGTGGTCATCTACCCCAACTTGATTGCCCACCAATGATAACCGATCTGAGGAAATGTCAGAAGCGCCGTTAATAGAAATCAGGAAATTCACGTATCGACAACCCTGTTTGCAGGCCGAGAGTACTGGTAAATTTCTCACATTTTCCCTAAAATGAGCGGGTAGACAAAATCAGCGAATTAAAAGTACTGAGGCATAGCTAATAAATCGTGGCTGCATGTTATACCTATTTTGTGGCTACAAATGAAATATCTTTGGAATTTTCAAAATATGAAGAGTAGTCAGTGTTTCGCAGATATCGGCATTTTGTGCTTGAGTGCACAAAAAGGGTGTCAACGCTATTAGACCAAAATATTCATGAACAGACTCGTCATTTGTATAATCTCACGCATAAATGCACATGCTTCTCATAATTCTTCATTCGTAGCTAGGACCGAATGCAAATAAAGTGAAGTATTGATAGAATATATTCTTATGTTTCATTTCTATGACTGATTGCCCTAAAGAAGTTTGATGGATCGTTCTCAAAGGCAGACATGAATGGTTCGCAAGATTTGGGCTAGACTAACTCTACTTGCATTTTATAATCTATTTTGATCAGTCTGTGGGAGGACCTTCCTTCACTAATTTTGAGTTTAGTGAAATTTTGATCTCTCATCTGATTAACATATACTGATATATATCAATACTGATTAACATTGCAGGTACTTAATGATTAATTTATAGCAGCTATTTTTCATTATTAATGATTAATAATGAAGTCAAAGAAAGTCAAATTCGTTGTCAGAACAGCTCCTTGTCCTCTTGCAGCAGAGTGCGCAGCGAATAAGTAGTTGAAAATTACACATTACATATCGGACAGTCCTTGCACGAACAATATCTTGGTACTCACTACTGATACCGCCGAAATATAGGAGTGGCGTTCTATTACAAGTTTTACGGTATATTGAAACTCAGATTACAGAAGCAAAGTCGCTCAATTTAATGTTGAATTATTTTGACAATTCAAAGCGTTTTCATCACGACAAAATATAGAATAGATTTTATTCCAGTACGCAGTGAAAATTGGTCCAATATTCATGCCAGTGATTAAATTTTCGTGCTAATAACTTTTATGAATAAACAGGATATTGCAATGTTGTTACGCAAATAATTTTCAATTGCGAAGCTTATTTCTGATCGTGATTGTATGTCGAAATTTGCATGCCTATTGCGTAAGTCGTAATCGATGCTGCGGCAATACTCGGTAGCAGAGATATCCTGATTTCAAGGAGAACAAGCACCAACAAATGCTTGACTCGACTGCTATAGCTCCAACAAGGAATCAAACCGATTTTTAGTAGTCATCGTTTAATACAGTCAATTATTATGTTTTGTTTTTTCAATATTTTCTATAAAGCTATAGAATTGAAGCACATTTAAATGGCAAATTACACAAAGTAGGATCTCGTGCTTTGGTCAATCTTGGTGTAGCAAAGAATCTTGTAGTGCTGACCCAAGGTCTTGGGATACAGTCCAAGATGTAGACCCAAGATTGACGAATGTTAAAGCTGTGATTTGATAGCATTATTAATTATGATTATTGTCTTTGATTACTACATTTTGCTCTTTCAGTGGCAGGTAGTCTTATTAAGCCTGAGCATTCAAGTAACAGTATCCCATCGAATTGCTAATTTAACAAAATTGACTCTCCAAGGTTGTCATGACACGGAGGATTTGCAAAATACTATTATTCATGCTTTACTGCTATCATGATCAGCCAGTTCCGTGGAAAATTTCTTCAAAGCTGCAAATATTTGCTTATCTCACATTTGGCACTGGGTCTCAACTCGAGGTCATTTAATAAAATCGAATCGCCCTCGTTCTTTTGTAATGACCTACCATGAAAACTTGACTTGTCCTCTAACTTATCTTGTTGAATAAAGATTGCGCTCCTTT
The DNA here is from genome assembly GCA_907163375.1 of Prostheceraeus crozeri. NCBI lineage: Eukaryota > Metazoa > Platyhelminthes > Polycladida > Euryleptidae > Prostheceraeus > Prostheceraeus crozeri. Next base: position 263,982 of record CAJQUW010014097.1, on the reverse strand, counting down.
ATACAGCTTTGATATATAGTTATAGATTTCCTTGACATATCAGATACCTACCTTTATGGCGGAGATTAGCGCATAGACAATCGACTCGTCTCCGCTTCGCTACGACTCGTCAATCCTCAGCGCATATATCGTACATATAGAGGTACTTATCTAATACATTAAAGTCGAAGAATAATTATAACACAAAATGGCAGTTTCATGTTAGTAATATCTCTCATGTTGTCACTGAAATGATGTCTCATGAGTTCGAGGCAGCGATATTATCTTCAAGGGTTTGATATGAGAAATGTATATATTATGGGTGTAATCGATAACAATTAATACTGAGTTGCCATTCCACCTAATGTACTTGCTCTATGATATTAACTATGCTTTTAACTCTCAACTTCACCAGAAAAAATTAGCTTCCATAAAAAGCATTAGAAACATTGTGTTTTTAATTGATATTCCCATAATATAAATATATGCAAGCGACTCAACTTCTTACAATAACAAGGAAGCGAAAAATTATTCTAATATCAAAAATTTAGATTTGAATTTTTAAATCTGTGATGTTAAATAGCTTTCTCACAGACAATCTCGAACATTTGTGGACTAAAATGGAAAATTAATGAAATACGACATTCTTCAACTGCATCCTTCAGCATTGTTGCTGTTGTCGCTTTCTCTCCGTCGCAGTGGCCCGAGATTAACTTTATTCTCATTTCCTGATTTCATTCGATTTTCGTTCATGTCCGGCTATTAAGACGTCATACAGTCGTCCAACTCTCCTGCCGATCCTCTTTGATGGATGATTGTCCTGCGTACCCATCTAACCAATCGCAATACAACTTGATACGTGTTGCTCGTACTCAGCAGTTTATCATGCTGGAGTACTCTATTACAAAAAGATGCAGTAATGAAACAGGCAAATGTGTAGGCAGCATATGAAAAAAGGCGCTAAATTGACATTTTGGATAAGAATTAAACATTCTGTACTAGGGAGAATATTTCAATCAGTAAAACACGGGCTAATTTCACTTTAAAAATTTCTTGAGCGAAATATCTTTTGTGCAATGCGCACATACCGTATTTCTTTGAATATGAGACGCCCTCGAATAAGAGACGCATGTACAAAAAATAGACTGCTATAGACATATTACATGCAGGCTGTTGTAATGTGGTAGCTACATCCGCCTGAGCGATTATCAGGCCTACTTATCTTAGCAAAATAAGTCAGTGTACTAGTAAATACCGGGTATCATGACCAATATTGTATAATATATAAGGCTTCTTGTTGTTGTACATGCAGTACATGCATGTTGTACATACGTACATGCAGGCCTACTTAAGGTTACTTCATCTACCATTTAAGGAGGCATTATACGGGTAGCTTCCCTTGCATTTGGAGTCATGTACCCAGTCGGTAACTTTTGCTGCAAATACTACCTACTTGATTATCGGTATTTTCGTTTCGGTAAATTCAGATCTAGTCTACATGTATAGTGGCCAACATGTACTGGTATATGAATGTATTAGATGAGTCTACAAGATATGCTACTACAAACCATAAAACTCCTTTCATTTCCAAAATATCTGAATCATGATAAAGCGTATGTATGTAAGAAAAATTACTGCCGAAATTTGCCCATGACATAGGCCTAAGTGAGGAATGCAAAGGTTAGCAAAACTAAGACATCTTTTTCTAATGAAAGAATGAAAACTTGAACATTTGATAAATAAGAGACGCCCTCGAATAAGAGACGCCCCTGAATAAGAGACGCATCAATCATGGATCTGAAAAAAATAAGAGACGCGTCTCTTATTCAAAGAAATACGGTATTCACTTTTTCTGGGAGGTAAAGTCAAAACTCAGAATTTATTCGCGCCAAAGTGAATCCAGGATGCTCTCCAAACGCAATACTTAGCTGTCTGGCCGTCTCAACATGCATATGTTATCTTTAACACCCTCATTTGCCGCTGCAACAGTTGTTTGTTGTTTTTCAACCAAGAAGACACGATTTGTTGGCATGTTTGCATGGAAATCAGTCGTACAATAGAATTTAATTGGTTTATATAGAGATATCTATCAATAAACTGCGAATATTAATCATGAATTGAGATATTTGACAACAATTTTCATTATCGTCCATAACACGCATAAGAAATGAGAAAATCATCATCTGATCCGAAAAAATAGTCTTATTTTGAGCAATTTTGAGTCAACATTGAATTTAGTAATTTGATGCATTAAAACGAAAAGTGCAAGAAATATTTTATCAATACTCGATATATATGGACGACGCAGCATAATTTGAAAAGATTCTGCGTACTGTCTTAAGTATACAACAATATGAAACTCAAGAGCCCATCCACAGAGCTACGCAATACTGAACTGGCGGCGTGACGTTACGTCAGCTATAACGTCGAGTCTATTGCAAGGAGTATATATGATGCTTCAAATTGTACTTAAATATCTTTGCCAGAGCTCTGCCAGCAACTTAAGCACTGAAGGTCAGGAAATTGAGATAGCTTGTATTACTGTATTTACTAGGAAATTGAGCAATGCATTCAATACCTATAACTTAATTAGGTTCTGGGGAATCTCCATTTAAGAATATTCAAGAAATGTTACATTTGTAGAAGTCGTATATATCATCTACATATCAAAATAAAACTAATGTTGATGACAACTTACGTAATTCGTTATCATAAGAAAATGCTCCAACTGTGGACTTTTGAATGGAGTATCCAATGCCATCAAAGCCGTATTGGCAAGAATGCATATGGTGATGAATAACTCAACAAATGCGTCCAGAATAAAAATCGAAACGATTTTCTCGATCTTAAGCCAAAATGGACAACACGTCCAACCACAAAAGGTATCCAAGAACCAACGGAGGAAAACGTCTTTCAGTGGTCGCTTTTCTTGTTCAGCTAAGTTCGCTACACTGTATTTATGAGGTCCAACAGTGTCATCCACCAACGCCTTCAGGATAACGACATCTGAAAGGACACAACTTGGACCGAAACAAGCAATGTTTACATTTCCAACACGAACTTTTGCACATGCAAGGCTTTAAGGGCGGGTTTAGGCGCTGATCTGCTTAATATTGCTAGATCTGAAGAATATTGAAAATAATTTCATCAAAATATTTAACAGAAGTGACCAAACGCAGAACAGCCTGTTGTGCAGTGCTTCAGCTTAAGCTAGTTTGAGCCATTCCGAGCCGCAGGGTGAACGAAGCGTCTACGGCTGCCATGGAATGGTTGCGCTAAAATTGTTCATCAAGTCTGAGGACAGTTATCTAGTCAAATTACCTTTTTGACCTCATGTTATAGAAAGTGGTCACTTTTATATTCATTAGCAATACATCATTTACGAGTATATGGCTGTAAAGCTCAGTTTCTTAACAATTGACATTTTATGCTCTCAAGCCGTACCAGTGCATTCATCACGTGACTCCAAAAGGTGTGGTTTTCGGGGCTTTAATTTTGCGATGGAACTACGCATTTTAGACTAATATGATTTTCCGCCAACGGACAGAATTGTAATCTTCTTAATCTGAGGTGACAATACAATTCAAATTGGAGCGCTCAAGAGTACCTAGACTCTTTCATGGTGGATCATTTTTCCAAGTTTATCACCGCAATTGAGCGAGATTTATGGCCCATTATTGGTATATTGCTCCATCTAGGCCTACTATTCATTATTGTCACGCACGCACGCAGAAGTGTAAACTGCCCTTAACCGCGGATGTTTGGGGTGATCCGTAATTACGCGTAGCAATGTCACCTAGTGCGATCACATCGGTGCGTGTGGTTGCCCTAATGTATCATTCTTAAAATTCAGAAAAGTCATTCGAGGTCACATGATTACGTCAGAGGCTACTTTATTTAGCAATTTTTACGCATTCATCTTTATTGTGATCTCTCCATGCGACAACTAAACCCAGACCAATCGACACTAAACTTTACATGTAACATTTTCTTATCAAAAGGAATACTTTTGTGCACCTTGACTTCGATTTTTTAACCACCCGAAGCCCACCCACTCCATGGACATCAGAATATTGCGTCTTGTCACTTGATCTACAACCTGGGAGAAGAAGGAAATCAAGACAGAGACGCATTTACGCTGCTCTCACCGTTCATTTCCACAGCAGAGCTCTGAATGCTTGGTCCTCTGCTCCTCTTCCGTCTCACGCTACCATCATGAGGCATGAGACTTGTCCCGAACTGCGGCGACGGTTTCTCATTCTCTTCCTCCCGTCTTGGAAGTAGTGGAGAATGGTTCAGCATGTTGCGATATAACTTGGCCTCCAGCGGCGTGGCGTTGTTTGCGAGGCGATCCAGCATGGCTGTCTTAGTGGGAAGGACCGGAGACTGCCACACACGCCGTCCGGTGACTGCAAAGGCGCTGAAGCAGTCAGGAAGGTCGACGGGTGTCTGAGCGTTGGAATCATCGGCGAATGGCACCAGCGGCGGCAGCGATTCACCCTCTGACGGTTGACGCCGACGGGACGGATATGAAGGAGGAGGGAAGGACGGTTCTGAATCTTCAGCAGGAGAGCGATCGGCTGGGGTAAGATCGCCTGGACTTCGAATGGCTGTTAAACGACGAGCAAGAGGTGTTCCAGGGATGCTGCAAGTCTGTGGAGAAAAAGACAAGAGCATTAGCAATGAGACTGAAATGCTCCCATAAATCAAATTGCCACTCAAAGGATGTTCGGTTGCGGGACACGAACCAACGACCCCAGGTTAACCAGACCTGTCCTCTACCAACTGAGCCACGAATCACTTACATGCAACTGTGGTCAATTGACAGGATGTGTCAACATCCTTCACTACGTTCGGAATACGAATGACGACCATATAGTCGATGAATGGAGAAACATCACTTATTGGTCCACAGCGGTTGGTCTACCCCTCAACGTGGAAAAATGCTCAGTGATAGACATTAACACCAAACGAGGTTTGAGCCTTCATCCCATCGGTGATATTGCAAACAAAGATAACTTGAAGATCTTAGGCGTGATATTTTCTAAAGACCTTTGTTGGAATAAACACATTGACAGCGTTGTCTCCAAAGCCAACAAACGGATTAATGTGCTTCGCAATTTGAAACGATCCGGCTGTCGAACTGATGTCTTACTTCGAGTCTACAAGGCCTGATCCAATCTGTGCTGACTTACGGTTTTCCTGTATTTTGTAATCTTCCTGATTTTCTGATGGACCGTTTAATGCGAGTTGAGAGACGCATTTCAAAGATAATCGGAAACAATGAAGATCCATCCTTCGCTCCTGCTGAGAGGCATTGTATGAAGCTTTTCCTAAATGTTTTGTATGACTCAGACCATCCCCTGCGGGAACTGTTCCTACCCCGAACACTCACACTCCGGAATCAGTGTATTTTGGGCCCTCCACGAACACGGACGAAGCGTTTTCAGAATTCATTTATAAGATTTTGTTTGAAATAATGTGTACTTTGAGACAACATTGACTTCAACTGAATTGCATGTAATGCGTGTACCGAATTTCCATTGTGCAACAATAAAGATTATTATTATTATTTATGAGGGTCAAAGACAAGGTTCTCCTCATAGTTCTCCATGATGAAGGATGGGTTCGTTTTAAAGGTTCAAGGAGTTCTTTACAGGCGCTAATAGAAATTGATTGCTGCTATAGAGAAATCATTACATTTTATCACACATTATAGAAAAACATATACTATAGATAAACAATTACAGTTATTACTCTATTTACAGTATACTTTAATTATTGAAGTAATGTTCAATTCATAAAAAGCAATGTCGTTCAACTTTTCATTTTATCCAACTACATTTGTTTAAACGTTGTAATTTTCAGGAATCCCTAAAAATTTCAAGGGGTCATGACCATTTTCAAGAGTTTTCCAGGGTCGTTTCGACTTCACGTTTTCACTTACTCTGCGCTTCTTGATGCTGAACACTCTTGGCCGCAATCCACCTTCAAACCTCTCAGAATGCAAACTGAGCTCCTCAACGCGTGAGTCATCTCTCCTCTGTGCCATCTCACTGAGACAGTAGAGTTCCATGTAACTCAGGTTGGACAGTTCAGAGGGACTTCGCTGCATCACATTCTCCAGAATCTGTTCTTTAATTTCTTCTTCTTCCTTCTTCTCAGCTTCCTCTTCCTCCTCGTCCGCCTGATTCTGCATTTTCACTTCGTCGTAGGACATGGCCACGATGGCCAGAATGACATTCATGAGATAGAAGGAACCAAGAAGGATGACGAGGATGAAATATATGACGTGTATCATTCCATTCGTTTTTATCACCTGGAGGAAAACAAAACATGGAAGGATTCGTTGAGCATTTAAGGTGTTTCAGTAAGAGAGATAACACAATCATGACGAGATTTCATCCTCCCAGATCAACTATCTATTGATTATCTCAGCTGTTCATATAATAACCATTTATTATTTGCTAGCAGAAGTCAAGGGGCGTCGCTGAAAACTCATATGGCACCATGAAGGCTAAAAGTGGTATTAAAGCTGAAGGGGCCGGTTAAGCTAACGGGGCGCCAGTAGAAGCCAGGGAGCATCGGCTAAAGCGAACGGGGCACCAGTAGAAGCCAGGGAGCATCGGCTAAAGCGAACGGGAAGTCAGTAGAAGCCAAGGAGTGGCGATGAAAGCAAAGGGACACCAGTAGAAGCCAAGGGGCACCGGCTAAAGCTAACGGGGCGCCAGTAGAAGCCAGGGAGCATCGGCTAAAGCGAATGGGAAGTCAGTAGAAGCCAAGGAGTGGCGATGAAAGCAAAGGGACACCAGTAGAAGCCAAGGGGCACCGGCTAAAGCAAACGGGCCGCCATTAGAAGCCAAGGGGCACCAGTTACATCAAAGGAGTGCCAGTAGAAGCTAATGGTGAGCCGGTTAAAGCAAAGAGGTCGCCAGTAGAAGCCAAGGGGCGCCGATAAAAGCTAGGAGTGCACAGTCGAAGCTAGAATGACGGCGAATGCTGTGGGGACGTCCAGTGAAGCTAATATTATGCGGAGACAGTTTCATGCATTATAATAAAAACGATTTTTTGTTCTACACAACAGCTTTTCATTACGACTTGGGCGAAGGGAGCGAAACCGGAAATCCGGCAAAAGCCGGAAGAATCACATTCCTGATTGCTACGATTTCATCGTTCTAGCACAGAGCCATGAGTTGCAAAGTGCTCATTCCAGAGATGCGAAGTCCTATCATAGCTGAACTAAACAAATTTTGCACCTACATGCGCAGATGGTTGTACCTGAGATCATGCGCTGCTAGACATTCCAACATCAGTGACTTTCTATGAGAATCTTGTGGGTATTCCCTCGCACCGCAAGAATGCATCACTTAAATATCATTAAGCATGTTCGTATAGTCCTAGTACACGACTTATACGAATCATGCATGTTGTTAGAAATGGCAGGTCCCTTAGATGCTACATTTCCGTTTCGAAATCATATAAATCTATTGATGAGAATATTAATGCCTGATTTACATTTAATATGTTTGCTATGAGTCTAGCCTGGCAATAATGGCGCTCTCATCCATTAATGAAGCTTTAACGTCCCTACTCTCCCATACTGGAGACTTGGACGCTGCTGACACAGTCAGACATTTCTGGAGCGTTGTAGTGCTTTTAGTCGGGATGGTCTTCCTGCCGACTTCCAATCACACTTTCGAGGCTCGACCTCTGGACCCAAGGATCGCTAGGCCAAGCACTTAACCACTGTGTCAGGGAGACCGCACTTTCATCTATGAGAAGTAATCAAATTCATTCATATTTTTTCAGTTCATCTAGCGAAAAATGTTCACATGTTCTACGGCTCGCACGTGTATATCTGAATGAATTAATGTATTAAGGGTGGAATACTTTAGACTATCTCTTTCTATGGACTTTGCATGACCTGGAGGTGCACCTATAGAAGTTTCACTGTGTTAGGGATAAGGCGATTATTTGAAATTGGAAATGTTTGAAAGAACAGCTATATAGAAGCGTTCAGACATTGATGTGACTGTAACAATAATTAAAATGCTTTATCAGAGATAATACAGAAACTAGGATTCAACATACTATTTGATAGAGATTTTCCCAAAAGTCTTGAGTCATCAGTCGAAACGCACACAAGAAGGCGTATCCAAAATTGTCGAAATTGGTGTAGTCGTAGTTCGGATTACCCGTCTTTGTTTGGATACAAACATATCCTTCCGGACATGGCCTGCAAGAAATATAATTGGATTAATAAATTAGTCATGTCAAAAGAAAGATAGCAATGTGAAACATGAAAAGTTGACGACCTTCACTTCTATGAACCGTCTTGCGGATTTTACAGAACCGGGATCACATAACCCTATGCAGCCTCTCTTGAAAGAGCCAGCTAACTAGCAATTTTAACAATTATTGACGACAAACGCATTTTCTGTCGCGGATATGAATTGGAATTATACTACAAACGCGTTTTTGAAATGCGCTTATCTCTGAATGACCAATCCCAGCATTCACTTTGTGCTGAAAAAAATTATAATATGTTGATAAGAATTCTGAAAATATCTAAATTTCGAAAAAAAATCACTTAACCTGTTTTTAATATTTTAGCCGGCTCTTGCACGAGGGGCTTCAGCGGTAATAGATCTATTATTCGTTCAACAACAGAATCTACAAACTTGTCTTCTACGCGACAACTTATTGAGGGAATTTTTGAAAACATCAATCCATGCAAATGATATCGCGGAAATGCTAAATCTTATGTGTGCTATTTTATAGCCAAACAATGTATGGCCATCATGTAGCTTTGCATTTTTCTGGTGACTCGTTTGATTCAAATAGCAAATGGGCCTCCTCAGTTTTCTTCAATCTCAGAATATTTGCAAGTTTTCATTCGTGACTACTCCTAGTTTTGTTGGTCTGGATGGTATAATTGCTACGCTAGTTTCAATATTACAGCAGCACTGGGGTCTTAAAAAATGCTTTTGCCAATTTTTTTCGAAGTTGTGCCTATCTGTCTTCATTTATTGATTTCATGTTTAAATAATAAGTGATTTGAAATCAGACAGGAATGATAAATGCATGCTATATGTATACATGCTACATGCATGCTACTTATATGAACTCCCGGTGATGAAATCAATTTAATATAATTATTAAATTATATATATAATATAACAATTTAACATAATTTTTGATATGAGCATACTACTTATAAAGATCACAAGTAGTGATAGGTGTGATATTTCACCAATTCCAAAGTTGCATGTCAACGGTAGCCCGCAAAGTTGCATCATCTATAATCCAGCATACAACAATTCATGTTCTAAGTTGTTGAGAAAGGCTAACATCTGAACCAGCAGAGTGTTTGCATTTATAAAGTATTTTATGTAAAATTTAGTGAAATTACAAATTCAAAATTAGCAAAAATCATAACCTTGCATTCAACATGATTGTCTTCTAATCTATTTCGCTTTAAAAAAAAGAGCTGATAAAAAGTATGTCGCCAGCATAATTCTCGTAATAAGATCTCATATCACCATATTACAACCTCCTTTCATAGTGTTGACCTCCATTGTTGCAAATGACATTCATGCTGATTTTATGTTATTACATGTAATTAGAATTATTTATACAATGACAACCTAAAATTAAAAACGGAGTAATTCTGTCAAATAGACGGTGCATAGAAAATGATTGACAGAAATTCTAGAAATTCTGCGAATTGTGCTTTTATTGGAAATATTGTGCCTAGAGATCCGAGAAAATATTGGTCTCACTTTCAAAGCGATCATCATGCAACTCTGCACTAATCACATTCAAAATGCCCTTTTACTTCTAATGATAAATATAGAAGGTGCAACCGGTAACGTCACGCTCCGGCGAGTTAATATTGTCTGCCTACTAAAAAGGGGGCTAATTAGTTAACATCTTTAAAATTCATTATTTCTACCGCAATTACCATATTAACAGTGACATTATAATACTGGAGCTATCTAGCAGACCGTTTCATCAATTATCATCGTCACCGCTTTTCCTGATATTTAATGAAATCAAAACTTAACATGATCGATGCCCGATAACTGCACAATGCAGTAATTTCTCTTTATCCATAAATTTGAATCTGCAAGTCACTTAACCTTGATCCAAGTATCTGGCATTGCAAAAGGAATGGTTATGGTTGTGCATTCCCTCATTCAGTCATGATTCCATGAAAGTGAGTCCGTGATTCATGTGAATTATTCATTATTACAGCATTATTGGCTATCATTTGAATGTGACACAACCAAAATTGCAGCACCGAAGACAAAAATTATATTATTATTATAGAATTCATTATAGAATTTATGATTTGATATTTATTATCACTTATTCAAATTTCTTACTTAAATGAACTTCTGAATGTAAAATAATGAAGAGAATTTGTGAAATTCAGTTGTTTTAGGAATCGAGCAAAATTGCATTCGTGAATTCTAAGATCCTATCTATGGTGAAAGATCAACTCAAAATACTAAATGTGTGTCTCCACGAAAAAAACATATAAAATGGATTTCGTGAGACTTACAACATTCTTTTTAGAAAGTTATCATGAAATCCAGCGAACATGTTTAAGCTTAAATTTATAGTAACAACGGCAACTCAAAATATAAAATCAATGTCTCAATCAGAAAAATCTTACGCTCATTTGAATATCTCAAGTGGCAGATAGTTCGCCTTCCCAGCACTTTACAGATAAGAAATAGCTTTTGACAGAAGATATGCAGGTAGCTAAATAATCAATCGCTTTTGTAAGTAAATAGGCAGATATACATTCATGCAGATAAAGTCAGTTAGTGTATTTGGCTGAAAATTCGCAGAAAAGTCACTGAAAGGTTAAGCACATCTATCACTGGCTCACTTAGAATGACTGTCTTCAACGGACTGAAAATACCCGGGATTTTGTGAGAACCCTGATCCTAATCCTGATGTTAATAAAGACCATTGTACTTCGTTGATCTTCGTGAAATTTTGAATAGCCTGAGTTCTGGGATGCCGCGGTGAAATTTGTAATTACATCCATTGAATAATCGCAATGAAGTAATTATGAAATTATTCCCCTCTTTGACTGATACTTATCCTGATTCTCGATGAATCAATTATTCAAGATATTCTGATTTCATATTTTCAGTCGTCATTACCCAATCAAGTTCATAGTCATTTTCACAATAGATGATTGTTCACAACATAACTTTCAGAACTGATTGAAAAGATTACAAGTAAGACAATATGCATCATGTTCGACTGTTATTTCAAATCATACATGATTTAGACCAGCGGTTCTCAACCGGGTACCCGTGGATGACAATTTGCTAGGGGCCACGAGAGGACCTCGGAATGTAGTATATAAGACCTACATAGCAAGTATGTTTTGCTTTGTACTTAATCAGTTGATCAATCAACTGATTTCACGCTTGTGAAACACGTGTAGCCACGCCGCCGTAAATTAAGTGAGGAAATTGCGTTGGCCAAGAAAACAATAAGAGCTATATTTCACAGATGTGTGCGTTAGAAATCTTAAATCTTAAAAAAAATCTTAATCAAAACTAAATATAGAAATCGCCTTGATGTTCGGAGTGACATCCGCATATCTGCTTCAAACACAAAACCAAATATCAGAAAGCTTGTACTTAAGGGACAAGAACAGAAATCCCATTGAATCTTTTGGTGTTGCTATTTCTGTGTAATTGTTGTATCATATTTAACTCTGATGATTGTTTATAATAATTTGCTTTTATTAATAGCGGATATTTGATTTGTTTACCCTACCACTTACAAATTTAGACAAAAAACGAAAAATAACTCGAATAATCCTTTGGTTTACAGGATTGTTTCAAAATTCAAGTCTCTTCAAAATATAGTGCTTAAATGTACATTAACGTAAATCAACTTAGAAATGAAAAGAGAGCATCTATTGTAAAATAAAAAATCGAACATTGACATGAGGTGTATCAAGGATATATTGAAGATATACAATTTGATAGTACCGTAACAAAGAAATTGAAAGAAGAAATAATTAGCTATAAAATCAAGTAGCCTATAGAACAAGGGGGCCACAGTACAATGATTAACGTGGAAGGGGGCCATGGAACGTGAAAGGTTCAGAACCACTAGTTAAGACACTCTGTTTAGTGTTCTTTTGACTCAGTGGTTAATGCAATCAATAAAATTACTCTCGAACATGACAGCTGGGTGACGCTAAACATCTTTCTGATACATCTATAGTCCATACTATGTATTCTAGTCTATACGAAATGGCTGCAGGCAGGCTGAGGACTCGTAAGACGGTTTTGACCTCGTCTGGTCTGTAGTCAGCCAGTTCGAGTTCGGGTTCGATAAGCAACTGCTGATTTAGGTAAAACTGTGAATGGCCCCATACATCAGCAGAATCAAAAGTTCATAGCTTGCAAAGCCTATATTAGCTTGCATCAGGATCTCTACACCTTGTCGGGTTAAAATATAACAATGAATTTTAATACTTCTTCTATAGATAAAGCTGTTGCTAAAAGTATGTCTAGGCGCGAGGAAGCAGGACTCAAATCGTACCTACAGGCCGGCCATAAAGTCACGCAGGATGTTCAAAACACCCTGTTCCCAGGCATTCTCACCTATACAAATCCAAATACTGTGAATATATTCTCCTTATCATGGCAAATTGTCTGGTATCTCGCGATACCCCCTTGTACAAAGAACTTTGATAAAGATCTGCCTCAAAACAAGTACTGTATTTACGTCACTCAATCTATCTTCTAAGATATAATTCAACTCTTCATTCTTATTCAATTAAAGTTCTAGCATCTGATCCAACTGTCATTTTTGTGAATTGTGTTGAACTGATTTAATTATTCACTGCGAAATCAAGTCAGTGAAAGTCAGATTGAATAGTCATCACTTGCGGCGAAGAACCGATCGAACACACGTGTAAACAAAAGAATGGATTTACCGACCCGTATAAAGTTGGTGAAATTTTATTATCAATCCAATTGCTCTCCAAAATAAGCATTACGACTTTTTCGAAATGAAACTGGTATCAGGAATCCTCCTTGTTGTGAAACGACAGTTTCACGTCTCATCCAACGTTTCGAAACTACCGGCAGTGTTGAAGATGAGCCCCGATGTGGACGCCCAAGAGTTTCCGATGCCACAGTTCAGAAAGTTGAAGAAACTTTGACGGATTTGAAGAAGCGACACTCGCTAGGGGTGTGTAGCTCTACAAGAGTCGCAGCCAGCACTCAAGTACCGCAATCGACTGTCAAGAAAATTTTCCATGAGAGATTACATCTTCGACCATATCACATCCAAAGGGTCCAAGAACTTAAGGAAACTGACTATGAAAAGCGTTTACAATTCGCAAACCTCTTCACAGAGATGTGTGAGCGTGATCCAAGGTTCTTTGATTCGATCTTGTGGACTGATGAAGCTCTATTCTATTTGAATGGTTGTGTGTTTACCAGAAATTGTGTTATTTGGGCCGCTTCTAATCCGCATGTGACTGTCTCATCATCTCTACACCCAGAAAAGATTACCGTTTGGGGAGGCTTTACGTCAACAATGATTTTACCACCGTTCTTCTTTGATGGCAGCATTGACGGTGATTCCTATCTTGCTATGCTCCAGAGTCATGTTGTTCCATTGCTGAAACAAAGGCGAATGCTCTCTAAGACGACTTTCCAACAGGATGGAGCGCCGCCTCACATAAAGAGGTGCGTGGCTGATTATCTTCGGCAGCAGTTTGGGACAAGAATTATCAGCCGATGCTTTGATCGTCCATGGCCTCCACGATCGCCTGATCTGTCACCGGCGGATTTCTGGTTTTGGGGTGCTCTAAAGCACAGAGTGTATCAAAGGTGTCCGACGACATTGGATGAGCTTAGAGAGGCAATTTGTGAAGAAATGAGCTCCATTTCCCCGTCAGAATTGCGCAGAAGCTGTGAGAATATTCTGGTTCGTCTTGAAGAATTGAAACTTAACCAAGGTCGTCATATTGAGAATTCATAGACTGTACACATTTTGTTTGACTACATTTATTTGTTAACGCTACCAATCAATATTTCGAATAGAATACAAGTTGTTTTTCTTATAAAAACTTGCTCTGGAACACTATTTCTTGAATAAAGAGTTGAATTATATCTTAGTAGATTGAGTGACGTAAATACAGTACCGGTACTTGTTTTGAGGCAGATCTTTATCAAAGTTCTTTGTACAAGGGGATATCGCGAGATACCAGACAATTTGCCATGATAAGGAGAATATATTCACAGTATTTGGATTTGTATAGGTGAGAATGCCTGGGAACAGGGTGTTTTGAACATCCTGCGTGACTTTATGGCCGGCCTGTACATCTACTCAATGTGGAAAGATAGTTTTCATAAGTACGTGTATATCATCTGATCTCCTGACAGTATTCAGACCTTTGTGATTAAACTCAAAACATTATTACATTGCAAACCATCATTGTAAACTGTTAAGAAATTAGGCTAGTGTTGTAAACTATTGTAAACAATAACGAAGTTGGTTGCAAAATGGATTTTCTATCGACTTTATGCTGCGAGTAGTTTTGGGACGGGGCGACGAACTCTAGAAGTCCCTGTTTAGAAGGTGTGAGCTTGTCTCCACCGCGGACTTCTGTTCGATTCCTGGGTCGGACGAGTGCGGTCGGGGAATCAAGGGTGTTGGTGTCTTGTATTGACTTAATCGTTGTCATTCTCTTTAGATATTCTATGTGTTGCGACAGACCTTTTTTGTTAAACATGATGTGATAAATTGACTTCAAGTCTGCTATCATTTTATAGAAATTGGTGGTTATGCTTCGTGACGCTCATAATGGCTTTATATGGTCCCGTATTAAATTTCGAGTATTCCCAGTGTCCCGGAGCTGTGTGATGTTTGAGACATTGTTTGGGATCAAATTTGAAGCAGTCAACTCCTGATCACCTTTAACCAACGGAATTATTCTGGAAATAATCGTTCGTCAGAATGCTTCCAAACCTAAATGAGTAAGTAGTTGACAGAAACTGTCGAAAGACAATGCAATGCATCAAGATGACACAAAAAGAATACTAATGCTGTGATTAACAACCACCTTGACATTCACCATGCATTTTTGTGAAACTTACAAATCCACTGAATAAATCGTATTATGCTGTGGGACGTTGCACCACAGACTGCGTGGTAGTTGGAGAAAACATGATTGTGAAATAAATAAGTAAGCTAAAAGATTCCTGAAATTTGGTAAATTCATTGTTGCTACAATCGTTGATGGAGACGTCAAAAATTCTCTTCAGACGCTTATCATCGGTTTTAAGTAAAGATCGTAAATGCTGACCTATTATCAGTCCAGCATCTAGAACGAGTTTCTGCAGGGAACGATGCCGAGAGTGAGACTTTCACAGGATGATGTACACCCTATGCCTACCACGAATCTGCCGAATCTAATTAGTTCCTCTTCATGTCAGACAGGATCAAAGAATAACACATGTTAATTGTTAATCCAATGGGACGGATATTGACATTTTCTATGTTTTCTCTTTCTTCAGATTATTTCCTATCATGTTCATGCATCCCAGTCTATGAAGCTATGCGCATTCAGATTTGGCAAGCTTCATGAGGTCGGCAAACACAAGCATTTTGAACAATTTAATCCATATTTAACCACATTCTGTCGTACATTGCCCATAAGAAACATGATAATGACACATGCATGCAATAGAAAATGACCCTAAGACATTCCATGTCAAAAATTTAACATGATAAGCAAAAACATAGAAAATGTCATTTTTACCAAGTACTGCAATCTGTGTACAATTGGAATAATTATGTGCTTTTCTTTGATCCTGTCCGACAAGAAGAGGAATCACGCAAAACTCGGCAGACGCGCAGATTTGTAGTAGGCATAGGGTGTACATCATTCTGTGAAAGTCTCATTTTCGGCCTCGTTCCCCAGAGAAACTCATTCCGGCTGCCGGTCAATATATCGAAACAAAGAAAATCGACACCTCTTATTAGGTCCCGGAACATATCGCTGAAAAAATGTCCTTAAATTTGCCTAAAATAATAATATGTTAGAAAATTAAAAAAGAGGATCCTCTCTAGCTTTCAATAATTGTATGTAAATAATGTGTACGTTGCTTGCAAATATTTTAGAAGTTCAACCATTCATGTTTCATCATCTTTCATAAGCACTACAATTGAACAAAATATACAACAATATCAATGTGCTGAAACTTAATTTTGAAATCATAAATGAAATCAAATGCAGGTCTGTGTTGATTATTTCAGTGAAGAAAGAGCCGCTTTAGTCCAGCGCAGTTTAGAAATTCTCCATGCATGATATACAAAAGGATAGTCGCTCGCAATGACTTCATCATTCAACACAGAAACTTACTGCTTATCGTCATCTGATACATTTCTACAAACTAGATGCGGGTCATGCCAGTTTGCTGCGAAAAACGAGGAGAAATCTGGTAAATCGGTGCTTCTTAATACAGAATAATATAGTCTCCTAACAAGCAGAACTTCAATGACAATGGGAAACAGGGATTATCATAAATTGATTGAAATTTAATCATTCATTTTAATCAATTAGTTGAAATTAAAGTCACAACAAGCAAATAATTGAATTAGGAGGTGGTGAACAATCAATCAATTAAATGAACAAACAATATTATTCTAACAATTACATCATGAGTCCATAATACATGTCTATATATATGAGTCATGATTGTCTACGCCTACGCCTACACTGTGATAATGTGGAGGACCTGTAGGTATTCCATCAGGGATCGCAATTCATACAAGAAGAAAAAACGGGAAATCGGGAAAAGCCGGGGCTTGAGTGCATAAATTTGAAATATTTGCATTAGACTAATTTCGTAAAAAAACGGAAAAGACGGAAGAAACGGAAAATTGAGATCTCTGTATTCCATGAAGATCTTCCAACCTAACACGCTGTCCGTCACGCTGTCACGCTGTCACACAGGAAAAGTCATAAGGCGTCGTCGGACATAAGGCATGAAATTATGGAGCTGATGCAGTTCATTTCCATAATCCGTCAGGCATCAGCCGCGAGACTGTTCTAAAAATAGAACAACGTAAAGTGACGTTCGAGAGAAGATTTAGGAAGCTGTCATTTGCGAAGAGAAGCAATCAGAAAACAGCCTTTGTTCACAATGTCGAATGAGGACGAGGATCAAGACAGTAGTCAAAGGCAACGGTAAATAGTGAAAAATAGCGCTGACTGAATCGGAAATGGATTTCCCTAGTGTGCCTGCGGTAGGTGGAAGATGGATGATGGAAGGCGTAAGACGGCAGATGAAAATCGTCTCATCACGCATTACGAAGAATGTGCAAAGAGGCGAGTGACATGGAAGATGGAAGACGCTTTTTCCTGTGTACCAGCGGCCTAACGGGTACGGAACAAGGATTAACCAAACTTGCTGGCTATTAACTTGTTATATTCAATCAATTAATTAAATTTTATTTAGCGACCAATCAATCAATTGAAATTGGAACTTCTGAGAAATCAATTGATTGAAAATCAATTAACTTTTGAAAATCACTGATGGTAAGGAACGGTGTTGGGAAGAAAATTATAAGTATTCCCACAAAATCCCACTATTTCCTTGAGAGTTCCTATTACCATTCACATGAAATTAGAAAACAAAATACTGGGTAAATGATCATTGATCGATTGATTGTATTAATTGAAACAAC
This sequence comes from Prostheceraeus crozeri, assembly GCA_907163375.1. Lineage (NCBI taxonomy): Eukaryota > Metazoa > Platyhelminthes > Polycladida > Euryleptidae > Prostheceraeus > Prostheceraeus crozeri. The sequence continues at coordinate 246,252 of CAJQUW010014097.1, read as the reverse complement.
CGTATTTTCTCGAATAGAGACATATTGAAGAGTAGAAATTACAATTTACTTTTGGGTTAACAAAATAAAAAATTCACAATACACCTTTTGGTTTGATAGGTAAAGATGTTATATTTCCTACATTGTGTTGACTTCACCTCAATTTTCAGATCTAATAGTTGGATTCTGAATCGTCAACATTTTTATGATCAGTCATTTCGTAATGTGGAACCTTCAATCCAAACTTTGAATTATTTGGATGTTACACTTGAACATGTACGCACGAACATGTGGATTTCATACATTTCAACAAGTTCTTTGGATATCGAAATAAGATGTACGTACTTCACACATTTTGCCAACTTCCTGAATGCAAATATTGAAGGGAGATGCAAATACGATCATTCTATTCTCATGATTCACGATCACTTTAGCAGATGAACTAATCAAGTTTCATTTGAGACATCTATAGAAAGTAACTTTACATAGAAATCGGAATTTTGGCCTCAAAAAAATACTGTGGCTATGACGCAAGAAAAAATATCAATCGCGAAAAAACGCCGCTCGTCATAATCCTCAGCAATATAGTAGCACAAGGATTCCGACGAAGTAATCCGGCCATTATGAAATCCATTCAAAAACAATCGATTTGCAGTTATCACAAGGTTAGTGTAGCATGAGAACGCTGCATTTTTACAAATAAGTGAGAATTTTATCCACGTGGCTTGATGATTTTGAATACTTAGTACACTGTATTTGAAGTTCATCGTTCATCTACCGTGCGTGGTCCGAAAAACCGATGCTGCAGCTGACAAATAATTACGATAAGCGATGAAACAATTCGCCGGCTTCCTAGGACAGAAAAGCTTTCATCAATCACACCCCGCTCTTTTCCGGTAGCCTGATCGACCAACCTTTGAGGATGCATTATATCAAACTTTTTCAGACACTTCACTTTGAGATAATAGTCGCACAGACGTTTCTTGGTTGTGAATAAGTGAACTGATAAGAAACATTTGCTTGATACTTTTCGAGCTATTTGAAGACTGTGAAAAGCTCATTATATTTAAAGCGTTGTACTCTTAAAGCTTTCTAGTATTGACCGATCCGGTCTTCTGCTGATCAGTGGCGGATCTACGTGAGAACGGCATCCTCCCACACCAGAGCTTATTGTTCAAATATTTTCGCATGAGATTTACTGTAGATGAATTTACTAGATCAGATTGATTGCTTTTTTTATTTGATTATTGAAATTCATCTGTAAAGTGTCTTGTTTTCTTTTTTTCATCTATCTAGAATCACATATTTACTCGCACAAATATAACTGTGATTTGATTGACGAAATATCATTCATTTACACGTTCATTCACATGTTCATCTCAACATGCATGCTAAAGTTAACCTTGTAATTCAATTTTCCATGAAGTGTGGTTTCGGGCCTTTGAATGACATTATACTTGTGGCTCCTCGTAAAAGGGCATCTGCCTTAACATATAAATTACGTTCCCGTTAAAGAGCTGCAGGCCTATTACTCGTATCAATATTTTAAAATCCTATTTCCGCACTTGTCGCCGCATTGAATATCTGAGTATGCACTTTCCTGTTACCAACGTCGGCTTTCTGATCAGCATCTCTCAACCGCAAGTAAGTTGATTGAGACATTGTTACCTGACTTTCTTGACAATGCAGTGCCCTGGGTTGTACAGCTCCCATTCAATTTTCCGCGATGTAAGAAAAAAATGTCTCTACCTCTCAGTATAAAGACAACTTTTTAATTTTTCAAAATAAAGATCATTACAAGAGACCGAAATTTCTTGTAATCTTGGAAAATAACGAACGTGAGAGGACAAAATGCGACGACTTAAAGTATACGATAGATACTTTGAAAAAAACCAAAATTGAATACAGAATACATACACAGAATATATATACAGAATTGATATACACACCCGAAATAAAATGAACTCTATCATGCTGACAATTATAGTAATAGATAAATTCACTTGCTAAAGAATTACAAGAGAGGTTTCAGACAGAGTCATCTGTACTGCTATTTTCTATTAGAATATCATGCCAATTTATGTTTGATACGGATTTTCAGGCCATGCAAACGGAAGTCTGCGAATCTTCAAATAATTTGATATAAAAATTATTTCAGAATTTTTTTTTCAGAAAAAACTATTTCAAAAAGAGACATGACATTTTACAAACGTAAACAAATTATTGACAGCCGAGCATGCGCCGACATCGACCGTGAAAGTATCTTTTCATAACTGCTGATATATATTCGGATTATGTATTTGAATAGTTTTACACAGTAGTTCTACACAGGTCTATGGCAGGATGAAAAGATTTATTTCTACCAAAACTGGGACACCTTTCAAACTAGGTCCATGGATGCTCATTTTATCTTTATGTTGCTTCACAAAAAAATGATTTATGTCAACAGAAGCAGCAAATTTTACAGCACCGTCTTGGTTTCTGCTACAAGTAACAGCGCAGAGTCAGCCCATATTGTGGCAATCACTGAAACGTAGCTTCAATTCTGTTCATTTTTTGCGGCGTGATCTGTAAACTAAGTTGCTACCGTTGCTGCTCTTCTAACCTCCCCTGCTCTCAGTCTCCGGGCGGAAAGTGTAATTTACCTAAGAATTTCCGGGGAAAACATTGGCAATTTTTGGAAGTTGGCTTTTAGTTTCCGTGTTACGTATCTTCCCCCTCTTTGAACTCAAGTTACAATACGGAGATATCGAGGCTTTGTGCCTTCTATGAGACTTTATTAAGTTTGCACTTGCCTCTCTCTCTCCGCAGGGTTAGTATATTAATTGGGTTTCCTGATTTTTTTTCCGGTCAGTAATTTGAATTGGGAAAAAAGAATATCATAACAATGGTGCTGGCATTTATTCCTTCGGATACGTAAATTCACTGACGGAAAATAACTGGTGGATTTTGAACCACCGACCTCTGGCCTTCTAAGCCAACGCTCTACCGACCGAGCTATCGACGAGCGACAGTATGACATAAGTCCTCAATTGAAGAATCTCAACAATGCAATCAGATGGCCTCATTCCCCAAGACAACATAGCACAAACCGTCAAGACAAACAATAACCGAGATATCAGTAATTCAAAGACAATGTTAAGTACCAGTTTCTTTCTGCGCTACGCATCTCTTTGTTTTCCTAACTTCACAACTTCACAGATGATTCTGGTGCGTGTTTGACTTTAATATCCAAGTGACTCTTTACTGATTCATTTTGCATTTTCAGTATTTTTTGTTATATTGTTGCAATCCACAGTCTTATATCAATTGTTAAATCCTGCCTAATTGTTAAATGCCTAGGTTTTAACTAAATAACATCGAAAAAACTAAAACTGAATCATTTTAACGCTGAGATACAGAAACACTGTGAATAAAGAGACACTTTTTGTAAAATCTTGTCACACTAATATGCGGCCGTGCATGGAAAACATTGTATTAACATTCCCCCATTGGAAATTTCTAGATCCGCCACCGTGTGCTGATCAAATGAAATACCTAATATACCGTATAATGGGGTCATTCGGACACCTTTCTATTTTTTGATATTTTTAGGTACTTGTATTGATCCTAGTGTTCTAAAATCCTACATGAACCGCTAATGGGACGTTGTTTACAACATATACGAAACTTGTAAGTGCAAACCTTGTTGAAATTTGTCAGGATAATTTCTACGAGGACTACTTAGAAAAAAATGGGATAATTCGCACACCAACAAGTTCCACAACTCTAGACGAGCAGAATAGTCAGAGCAAATTGAATAAACGTTAAAGAAAGTCTATGTGCATTGGCACACTCAAAAAGTGGGTCACCACCATTACACTTTCCACAGAGCCCTCAGCACACGTCACACATTGAATCCGGTCGGGTCCACTGGACTTAATAAATGCCCCTGAGCAGTACGTGATGAATCATGCAATTACGATAGCATCTGAGAAATATCCTCTCGTGTTGGAATAGATTGAACGGGTTAAACTAGACTGTATTTTACTACACACGCTGACGTCAACAATTCAAAGAATTCTTGTTGTCTGCATTTGGGTAATAAGGCTGACTTTTCAAACATTTCAAATGCTATATCCAGAAGGCTGGCCAGATCGATTAACAAGAAGCCGATATGCTCAATCGATCATTATTAAAAATTGCAAAAATGTAGGCCTAATATTCACTTTCGAAGTTTTGAGAACTTAATTAGTGGTAGCTGAGAATCAAATACTTTCAAATACTGATAACAGCTCTTTCGTCTACATTGATGCCCTCTGACTGATTAATGTAATTTTAACTTAAGGAGCGTGTCTTAACTCCGATAGATGCATTTGACAACTTGTATCTAGTGATTGAAGATAAGGAATGACTAGGTCTCCGGATTACCCCATCTTGCGTTATACATTTCCTACGATTTAGATGAACATATTTGGGTGAAAAGAGCTATCTTTTAAATACTTGTGTTCTTATTTTACACTTTCCACAATTTTCCTTCAGTTCAATTTTTCCCAAGTGAGATATTCTTTCTGCTACGTGCGTACATGTTTAGATTCGCATCCAGCGCCGACATATTCAGAAATAACATATTATATTCGATATTACATGCAGAAATTGGCCACAATTGAACACGCCTTTCCAAGGGCAAATGCAAATGCTTGAAATAATGCCTAGACATTGAGTCGAAGCTGACAAGTTTAAGAAGTATAAATACATCGAAATTCGGAAGCCATGTCTACTGATGGTGCACATTAAAACATATGGTTCAACATTGTGTTCCATGGAAAGTCTCATGCTCTATTTGAGAAAATACGGTGCACACTCAATATTTTCTTACAACCCATTTGTTATAATCCGGCCGTCAGCACGAGCTTCTACAGAGAACGATCCAAAAATGAACTCTTTCACAGAATGATGTGCAGAGAATTATGCCGGAAATTATGGCCTTAGACTTATTTCTTTCAATTAATCTGAGAAAACATAGAAAATCTTAATTCAGTCTGCTTCTCATTGGAATTGCATATGTCTCCCTTTGAACCCGGCTGACAAGAAGAGGAACCAGGTGGAACTCGGCAGACGCACAGATTCGTAAAAGTCCATCATTCTGTGAAAGTCTTAGTTTTGGACTCGTTCCCGGCAGGAACTCGGTTTGGCGACCTGACATCAAGCACAAATCCCTCACATGAAATATCTATAGAACGCAGCAAATAACCGGAGTATCAGATCACTGTTATGTCAAATAGCTTCAGAAATTCGCTAAAAAATTACTTTTGCGATAAAAATCAATTAAGAAGCAATCAAAGTACACAGAGGAAACAAGCATGTGGATATTTACTTTCATTATTGTAGAATTCAAATGACAGGCTCCAGAGTTCTGCTTCTGATATGTTGGGATAGACGTTATCTTCCATAGAAATATTGAATTTTTTCACACATTTTCGAAGCAGTGTCCCGCGATAAATCTGCAGACCGACCAAAGCAAATATTGATAACACGAAGATAGTCAACACCATTACATCTCGTAATCGTTTCACAGCCTCCAACAAGGCTCCCACAATGGTTTTCAGACCTAAAAAACAAAATAATATCTGATCATCGATTCTCATGAACAGTGAGCAAGTAGGCACATAAGAACAAGTGAGTAATTGGTCCAGACAAAACGTCGCTAGCTTCTTTTCAGAATTGTGGGCAGAAGTTGTCACTACCACTAGATTTATCCATTGTCAATAAATGAAGAAGATTATGAACATAATGTTCCTTGAAGTTTATGGACCAAGGCTGTGTTTTGAGTAAGACAAAGACTACTCATATAAGGCATGAGCCTTCGTCAAATAAGCATGCCTGCAATGCAGATGTCAGTAACTAATTTTATTCATACTGTGATAAATGGATAACGTTTGTATCCGACAACATACTGCGGGTTCCATTATTTACATGCGGCTGTACTTATTCAGCCGAACCATCATTATTCAATAACAGGGGTGCTTTGTTGTTTATCTCGTAAAAACATAATTACAAGATTTTGCCCACAGATGAATTTACCACACACCTGCACAGAATCTGCACATTTGATGTGGAATCTGCACAGTGGCAAAGTGCTTGGCCTAGCGATCTTTTGGCATAGAGGTCGAGTCCCGATAGTGGCACAGTCAAGAGGAAGGTCATCCCATAGGGGCATCCGGACTAAAACCACCACAGCGCTCCAATTTAAGTCTGACAATGTCAGCACCATGCAAACCTCCAATGGGGTAATAACACCAAGGCAATCCGCACATTTGATGCGATGACACTCTTAAGAAGATAACATAATGCTAGAATTCTAGTCAAACTTGCGGTTTAGTTTTACTGACCTGGAACTGTTGTCACTGTCTTCAAAGCACGGAGAACACGCAACGTTCGAAGTGCGGACACGTTTTGCAATGCATCTGAGAAAAACATAAAATATCTGAAAACCAAGTTTAAAATATTAAGATTGATTGACATGATATACAGTATCAACGTATATAAGGTATTTTTGGCATGAAAATCATTACTATGAAAGAAAACTAGCCAAAGTTGATGCATTTTCTAAATGTGCTGTCACACGGCTTGTACGAGTATAAAATCGGAGGATACTCACGCTAACGACACCACAACGAAATCTAGCCAATTCCAGGCATCTCGAAGATACGTAAAATTAGTGTATATCATTCCTCGGGCCAACACTTTGATGACGAGTTCAATTGAGTAAATAACAGTGAAAGCAACTCTGAAACAAAAATATCTCTTACACATGATTTTATTTCGAGTCAATGTCTGAAATCATGGACAACAAGGAAAAACATAAGAAAATCGTAAAATTTAAAAATATTGTCAAAAATGTTGAACGAAATTGGAGTCTTGTTTCACTGCTGCACGAGTGGGGCTACTCAAAACAAGCTCATTTTTGCGCTAAAGACACATCTTTCTGCCGTAGTGTTGACCTGTCATGCCGCACATGCATGGCTCAAAGAGGATCGAAAAAAGCGGAGATCAAAGCAAGGCCTATCGAAGTGCTACTTAATCTCATTAATTCTGTGCAACCTGAAGTTTTCATTTTTTATAGATACGTTTTTTATCATCTTGACATCTTAAGTATTTCATGATATCTTTGTTAAAATTCTGTGTTTGCATGTCTCAGTGTCCAAGCTCTACTATGGCTCTAGGTTCCATTAATAGGTTAATTTAAATTTTTCTCAACGACATTCATTACAGCTTCCTTTTTCTGTATCCCTTGATAAAGGCTAAGCCAAAATATTACGGCTTGAATTGTCGCAGAAAATTACCTTTTGTTACATATTCAAATCACTTCGTAATTTCACTAAGCCAGAGAACCTCCTCCACTGAGTTATTGTTTTGTAAATACTATACTTTAAATGAATTCTTCGGAAGATAAATTTCGTGTTACTGTTGGACATAGGCGACTTGAATTTCGTGTTCGTGTCTCAGCTGATAAGTTCTCCGACTTCTCGACTCCCGACTTCTGATTCAGTCTGCAGCTTGGGGTGGGTAGGCATTAGAAGGAATGTGTGTGATTGCGTGTACGGGGGAGGGTCCAGTGACGATATGCATTAGAGGTATGCGGTCGATAATAAAATTAACTCAATCCGACAGGAAAAATTCAAGTGGAAATTGAAGCCGAAAATGTTGACATAGTGTAAAAGGATTTTGCGCTTTTATTCAATATGTGAAATTCATTTATCTCATCAATGAATTCCTCATCCTCGAGGTTGAGCTCATAATATAGCTATAAATTATGCACTCAAAATGTTGTGATCTTTTATCAAATTCGACCCGACACGAACACGATGGTTGACCCGACTGTTCCAGTGAAGCTGATATTCTAACATTGACTATTTTGTATGCAACTTAGTTAGTTTTGTGCATTAAACCCGAACAGAGACAGAGATACGTGTCATTTTGAAAAATAGGTAAAGTGATAATGTTTTCAAGTTTCACAATTCGATTTTATTCCAAGACTTCGTCAATTGAGGATGGCCTACGACGAAAGATCTCGCGTAAATACATACGAAGTTTGTTTTTCAATTGATTGATGAAACGTTTTGGTGAGTATCTGACTTGAAAACATAAAGTTACGAACTACTAAATTATAACGAAACTTACTATATTCGCAGTTTGATGCTTTTTGTTATTGATTTCTTAATATCAATTAATTTCTGCTGCCTTCCACTTCACAACGCCATTCCTCCACCAACTAAACCGTCGGTACGACAAGGACAGTTGAGCACAATAACCAATCCGCTAACCGCATGTCTGATGTCACTGTAGCATCTGATTAAGTATTGAAATTAGTCTTGTCAATGCCATGTTCCATGGCCTTTTTGGTGAGAGGCCGCACTAGCGCCCAAATCATTGATTGAAACCTTCCCACGACAGATGAGGCCCATAAGCCGTTGGGAATTTAATAAATGAAGTTATCGATATCAGATTATGACTAAATGTCGTTCAAGCATTCAACAGCTGAGATATTGCTGAGAAGTTGCTTTTCTAAAACGCTAATAACATTCTTACATGAGCTTTGTACGAAGTTTAGGCAGATTTGTGACAGACCTATTCAACTTTAGTATATCTTCTTTTTCTTTTCCAATACCAGATTTTGAAACGAATGATTGATAAATCAACTGCCCATTCTATACTCTGCACACACGATCAGGGAATGACGGATAAACAGAGGCGTAAAACTGAAGATAGGAATTAATGGAGCTGAACTATTTTTTACGTCTCGCCCATCATTGGGGATGTAATTTTCATCACGACAGACGTTAAGTGGTCAAGAAAAGTTTCCTTGGGGATATCAGTATTCATGAGGATTTTATCAATTAAAATGCAATGAAGAGCCGAGAAGACTTTGCTGTCTGTTGATTGCATGGACGTCGGAAGTTTCAAAATAGAAATGTCACAGTTAAAAATCAGAATATGGTGCATCTCAGTTAGTCGGAAGAGACTGTTTGTAATGTTTTGGTTTTTGACGTTATTTTTCCGATTCTTTATTGTTTTACGTAGCTAGTACATTACAAGATAGATCGATGACAACATTATAAATGATGGAAGTTAGGAAGCAAATGGCGGAGTACATGCAAGGTGTGTGGGGTGTGTGCCTTGACGCCTTTTAATTAATGTGATGAATATGAGCTTTACACTTCATATCGATAAAGATCACAACACCAAAATCGTGAGTGACTCCACCGTAGTCACACGATGAGAAACAGTCATTCCATGTCATGCACTCTTGATATTTCGTCTGTGTAAAATTTAGGATTTCTGGCGTTTTCCATATCAGCTACACAATCACAAATGCCTCAATAGTCTGAGCTCATAAACTCACTCTCGCTCCCCGCTTGGAGTCCTTAAGGTCCTTGAGCGGTTGGAGATTCGTTTACAGTTACTTCGGTCCAAGGTATGAGCGTCTTGAGATATTCATTGATGCAGCTCCTCCGTGACTTCTTGGGTCATCCCGCAGGTTGGCGACCGCTTACTTCCGTCACTTCAACCTGTTTCACAATAATGTACGCCCTTTTCACATGTCCAAACCAGCGGAGTCTACTTCTCCGGAAAGTCACCTCAAGTCCCACAAGCCACATAGTTTTATCATTTCCTCATTTTGGATCCTGTCTCTCCATTTTACGCCTGTCTTCAATCTGTTTGAGAGAGACCGTGTTTCCGAACCATGCAGTAGAACAGATCTCAAGCAGTACTGGTAGATTAGACCTTGGTATTTCAATGGAGTTCCTCTGCTCCTTAGGAGGTTGGCGAATTCCTTGATATTGACCACGTAGTAGCAATGAGATTCCTCACCGCTCTCTCGATGGACGCCGGCATCCGTGTCAAGCATGTCTCCAAAATAGCAGAAATGCCGGGTCTCTTGCACAGTGCAATTATACATCATAAGCGAGTTGTTATCCTGTTATCTGTCTCCGCGACCTCGGATGCATTCCGTATGATTAAAAGGAGGAAGTCAACACTCATCAAAGATCATTAGAGATGCTCTTAACCTGGAGCATCTACCGTGGCACCAACAGCTGCAGGGCGCATACAAAACCGAAATCTGATGGACACCTTACCCACAGCATGAGCATGGCCATCTACCCTTGGGCATTATCTCGTATCGGTTTTTCCTCGTGACTAAGACCTTTGTCTTTTCCACGTTTATTTGGAGACCTCATTTTCAAAGCTAGATTTCCATTTTTGAAACATGGACAGAACGTCTCCTGTAGTCATTGCAGTGCGCACGAGCTCGTCAGCGTACCACAGTTCCCATGGAATACATTATTGAACTTTGTCTTGTATTGGACGCATGATGACGACAGCATCTGTTGATGACTTGACGGGTTGAAATCTGAACTGACGGCCGTCTATCTTGATTAATTTCTGCAATCTATCTTTAAGAACTTTCTCAAACAGTTTCTCCTTGCGTGCTCAAGGAGGCAAATTTTTCGGTGCGAGTCGGTCACAGAAACATCTCCTTTCACCTTGCAATTGGGAATCGTTAAGCTCTTCTCATATTATCAGTTCGCAATATAAGAAGACATTTCAGTGCAAGCGATTTCTGCGATACAGAGTTTATTTTTCAATATTATCACCAGATAGTACAACTTCTACGGGCATGGACAGCGAAAGTGTGCAAGACATTAAAAAATCAGCATGAGTAATTTGTACGATTGCACACTATTTAAAAAGAAGTCACCGTAAAATATAATGTTATCATTAAATGGCTTATTTAATTAAATTGCATGGACATTTTCATCGTGAAAATCTGATGTTGTTTAAAACTTAAATTTCATCTTAGTGCTTCATTTCCAGTGTAGATTCCGGTGTCATTTTAATAATGAAATAATAAGAATTCAGTTAGAAATAGAGTCGATTAGTTGCATGATGAATTCAATAGCAGCTTCACTTACTCTATTGAAGGATTTTTTGCAGCAAATGTAGGCATGGCCATGAAAATGCAGTTGACGATGATGGCAAGCAATATTATAAAACTAAAAATCGTGAACATAGCAGTCAAGGAAATAACATCCTCATTGTAAAATCGGTCGGCATATAAATATCGATGAGAATAAAATTGAGAAAATAAATATATTGTCAATTTTCAGCAAGTAATAGTCCATAAATTCATCGATCTTTACATCTAAACTAATTTTGACATTGATAAAATCTGGGAAATGCAAGCAGTACTGAACTCAGAGATGCCTATCGGGCACGCATTAGCTGGAATTACAAACCGATCGGCATATTGATTGCAGGTAATTGGTGTCATCAAGAAGCTAATTGCAATCATTTATCATGAGCGCTTGAAAAGACAAATTCTTGATTTTGAATTTTTCACTCTGCTATTCAGTATCAAGAATCATCAACAGGTCTAGTTCACATCCCTCAACTTCGACACAACTCCCTATTTTAAAGTTGCATGCAGCCATGCCCGGTTAAATTTAAGATTGGCAATTAGCAAGTTAGTGAATAGGTATTCAACAGACTTGAAATTCATCCAATATCAGAAATCATACGCAGGTCTGTTCCTTTTTTTCAACTGACAATGCACCTCAATATTTGATTATTCTTTTTATGTTGTGTTTGCAAAAAGCAGCATTTATTTATTATTGCAGGCGCAGTAAATTTGGCGATTTGCCGGTAGTGTGTTTAAAGTGATATTTAATAAATGCCCGTAGAAATTTCACTAACTTGTTAATTGCAAATCTCAAGTCTAGGACTGATGGAAGTATATATTTTCGTTGGAAACGAGGCTTTTCAACCATTGCATGCGGTCATTAGTCGTAGGCTTCTTAGTGCTGTTTTCATTGCAATTTTCATCAGTATTTAGAAGGCATGTTCGAGGAAGAAGAAAATGTACTTATATTTAGATTAATGGCATCACTCAACTAGCAAAATAACTGGCAGGAACTGTATCCCCTCTATTTCAGCAACTCCATTTTGTTTCTATTAGCGTAATTGGATTTAGAATCAACTTATCGCCCCGTTGCATGAAACATTATTTTGTGATTCTTTGCATGCTTTTTTGCTATGCATGCATTATTTTGTTATCTAATAACATCTCATCGAATCTTTTTAATTATCTGACGAGTGTAGTAGTTTTACATATCGTTTGAATTAAGAATAATCGCTTTAAATAGTATATCTTTTAAAAGTTTCAATAGTTCATATTAAGAAATTATACATTACAGATATCATAGTAGCCAGACAATATATACTCATTCACATAATTAATGAAACAAACTATCATTGTTCAGACTATCTATGGTACTATTTGCTAATAAGCTGTCAACAATGATGAAAAAAGCGGTCATGAAATGGCTAAGGTAATTATAATAACAATAATTATAAGGGTACAGTAATTATCTACTTGTATGCTGCTACCAACAGCTAGGAAATTACAAATCAAAATTTGATAGTTAGAATAGAAATCTTGGAAATACGCCCACTTGGGAATATCATAGATTTATCAATTGAACCTCTATAAAATTTTACCGATAACTCTGATACATCCATGGACGCCTAGATATATGAAGCACACATAAGCTAGATATATTGTCTTAATTTACGCAGAATAAAATGAAATGAAATGAAATATATTTCATTCATATATCTAGGCGTCCATGATACATCCATAGACTTCTATGATACATCACGGGGATAGTTCTGTATAGTACCATAGATAACCTGAACAATGTAATTATACAAGGTGTTTCAAAAGTAGGCTAACAGTTGATTTTGCCCTAGGAAATCTATGTTGACCGTTCTATTGGCGATTTACACCTGAATCAGTCGATGGATATCCATGATCAGTCCAACATGAGCCATAGACTTCGAAGTAATTGCTACTATCATTTAGAAGTCTATGCAGTAGCATTCCATTGGCAAAGGAATTTTGAAATCTATCATGGACAAGATATAGCACCAATCTGACATTACGTACATGGATATGTTCAATTAATTTGATTTGAATCAAACACTGTTAGTTTGACTTGAAGTGAATTAAACAAGCTTGAAGCTTTTTTGAATTTGCTGCTTCTGTCATGTCAGGTCATCTAAAAGATGATCAGAGAAAATGGATTTTGAAATCCTTTTGGAAAAACAAGAATGCTGAAAAGGTGCGAATGGAATGGAGAGATGCCTTTCACAGCAATCCTCCATCAAGATTTGCTATTTATCGCATTCGAGATAAATTTGAAAAGACCGGTTCGGTAGAGAATGCACCGAAGTCAGGACGCCCTCGATCAGTTTCAATAACATCAAACGAGGAGCTAGTGGCCCAAACATTTGTTCAAAGTCCGAAGAAGTCAACAAGAAGAGCCTCATTGGAGTTGGACATTTCTCTAAGCTCTACTTGGAGACTGATGAGGAAAGTTGAGTTGAAACCATACCGACCCAGACTGTTGCAGCACCTTCTACCGGATGATGCTGAACGACGCTTGCAGTTTGCTGTGCTCATGTTGTCGGAAATTCGGGAGAACCCAGATTTGCTTGACAAGATAGTTTGGTCTGACGAAGCCAGTTTCAAACTATCAGGTCACGTAAATAGACATAACTGTGTCTACTGGTTCCCTGAAAATCCGCACATGGTATCAACAAATGAGCTGAACCAGCCTGGCTTAACCGTCTGGGCCGGTATGTCAAGCAACGGTGTGATTGGGCCAGTATTTTTTGAAAGAACTGTGACGGCTGAGGTGTACCTTCAAATGCTCCAATCCTTTGCGATTCCTGAGATGCAGTCATTGAACAACTTCAATGAGCTGTACTTTCAGCAGGATGGTGCACCAGCGCATTTTGCAGTGAGTGTCAGAAGCTATCTGAATGACACTTTTCCAGGAAAGTGGATCGGGAGATGTGGTAGCATCCTTTGGCCTCCTCGCTCTCCCGATCTAACTCCGATGGACTTTTTCTTTTGGGGCGTTGTAAAGGAGAAAGTGTACGGACGAAAACCTCACACACTTTCTCAACTCCGCTCCTACATCACAGATGCCTGTCAAGAGATCAGTGATGACAGGAACTTATGCAGAACTGTGTGCCACAGTGTGGCCGAAAGACTACAAGAATGTGCCGATGTCCATGGTGGACATTTTGAGCATTTGCGTTCGTGAATTTTTGCAACTTTAAGTTGATTAATTTTTTGATATGTTGAATAGGCCTTGGTTATTCATTTGTTCATTTTTTTGTTAGGAAACCAAGCAAACAAAATGGTAGTTGTTTTAATGTTAATACCTTTATTAATTTCAGCCTCCTCTAGGCCATCGTCAGAAGCTTCTGACGATGGTCTAAGAGGAGGCTGGAATTAACAAAGGTGAAGGACATTTGGATGTCAGCTGTTCTTCCTTCTTCGCCTCCCTGTCTTGTGTTGACGACAGCGTCTTCGTGCACCAGGCTGAGGGGCGCGGAGGACATTCGAATGTCAGCTGTTCTTCCTTCTCCGCAGTAACACTGAAACAACTACTATCTTGTTTACATGGTTTCCTAATAATTTTTTTTTGATAGATGTTGGATAGTTATTCGACTTCTCATGATCGGTATATATTCAAATTGGGTTGTAGTGAAATATGTAGGCATGAAAACACTGGAGATCATGAGATATTTTAATATGATTTACGCGATGTCAAAGAGTATTGAATTTTTGCCCCTTACGAATACAAGGCATATTAGCTATCTGTGGCATCGTGAAAAAGAATATTATGACATAGCTTATTAATCTATAGCATTAAGACATAGCTTTTCAAGGCCAATTTCTACTGTTAGCCTACTTTTGAAACACCTTGTATATGGCTATTTCTCGGTCATCAATGATCAAACTGTCGGTCGCTTACGCGACCTCCAGTTGGATCATTGCTGACCTCTAAATAGGCATATAAATATAACATTGCCTTGAATTGAAGTTTGTTTCATTTTTTTCTCAGGTATGATGCAATATCTCGCTTTCTATGTATTACCATTCAACACATTAGAGAATAGAGAGAGATCTATGGTGGTCAAATTTCAAATTTTGATATCAATACAACTGTCACAATTGCTTTTTCAAATTGAACATAAACGTGAACTGAAATCCAGCTTTTGTAAAATAAAATGGCACACGATCAGTTTACCAGAGGTATGGCTATTGGAATGATTCGTTGTGGTAGAAGTTGTGCGAGTGTTGCCGAAGAGCTGCAACTATCGAGAGTCGTTGTTTGGAGGTGGTGGTGTCGATGGAAAGCAGAAGATGTTAAAAAGAAGAAGGGATCTGGTCGACCAAGAAAGTCTGCAGGAAGGACAGACGCACGTCTAGTTTTAGCTGCAAAGAGGAATAGATTTGTGTCAGTCCCAAAGCTAGTCGTACACTGGAAGAGTGCCTCAAATATAGACTGTAGCGTTCGAACGGCTTACCGAAGATTGCGAGAAGCTGGAATTCAATCGCGACAACCAGCTGTCCTAATTCCATTGAGTTTTGAGCACCGCAGAAGACGAGTTGCCTGGTGTGATGCCCATCGCTCATGGAATGACCATCACTGGCAGAAAGTCTTGTGGACCGATGAACCGAGATTCACTCTGGATTTCAATGACGGTCGTGTCAGAGTGCATCGTCTTCCAGGTGAACGCTTTGCCCCATGCTGTATTAAAGAACACGACAGATATGGTGGTGGAAGTGTTATGCTGTGGGGTGGCATTTGGCATGGCGGACGAACGACAGCAGTCATCATCAAACTGGAGCAGTCATCATCAGTTGACTGGAGAGAGGTATCTCAATGAAATTGTGCTTCCTGTTGTTGCCCCAGTAGTCAGGGTGGAGGATCTCGTCTTCCAAGACGACAACGCAAGACCACATCGCTCCTCGGATGTCATTGCCACTGTTAGGAGATTGAACATTCAAACCCTTGACTGGCCTGCACGCTCAATTGACTTGTCACCCATTGGTCTAAAGTCAGTTAGACTCAGAGTTAGACTCTGTCACCCATCAGTCTGGGACGAGCTTGGGCGGCAAGTGAGATACCACTATTCACTTCCACCAGTGTCCCTGAAGATTCTCTCTGAAAGACTGACAGAGCACTGGCTTCTCCTTGAAGCATCCTTCATTCAGAAACTTTGTGAATCCATGCCATCTCGGATTACTGAATGTATTGGAGCTAGAGGGGGGCACACGCGCTATTAAAGTTGAATCTGCTACATGCGTTGTTTTTCTGTGCTAGCGACTTGGTGGAGATTGTGACTAAATTATCAAGGTATCATACATACTTGTACATGTATATATACCAGTCAAAAATGAAAGAAGTTAAAGAAGTAAATGTTTCAAAAATTTTGCCAATGAGTATATATCATGAAAGTGGAATCAATGGTTGACACACACGAATATGCCTGTACGAATCTAAGCAATAATCATTAAAAAGGATATGGATGAACAAGGACGTAGATAGCCGCGCGCCGGATTGGGTTGAAGGGGCTGAGCAAAAATAGGGCATTGGTCGTAGAAAAACGGAATATAGTTTTGTCTCTGGCGACTACCACGAATGTCTGAAAAAGAGGGATCACTGTCAATTATCTGCATCATCAAAATTAAAGGAGGATTCTGTCTCTCCTTTTTTCATTGTCTAAAGTGGTACTTTTAATGTTATGAAATTGACAATCATGAATGCTTCGCGAACGCATTTTTAATTAAATTTGTCTCATTTTTTTTGTCTGACTTAAGTAATCGATTATGTTGCTATAAATAGAAATTTAAGTTTGAATGTATCCTCTCATGAAATTTGCCTCGGATTATGTTCTTCATCTGCATTTTCTTATGTGACCGTGCAAAAATTGCGCAATCACCTGGGGGAGAGATTCCATCAGGCGATTGCGTTATCGCCGAAAATTCACTGGAACATCAAATCTTTGATTGCTTCAAAACATTAACGAAAATCAATATGTGCATATTCCTGACACTTGAGGAATACAACAATAAAAATCCTTTTTTAAATAATCTTTAACAGGTATCTGAAAATGCCGGTAAGCAGCTGCAGAGAGATGGAAGTCTGTATTCCCCTCTCCCTAGACTTGAAAACAGTTCGACTTTTTACAAGCGAAATCTGACTGAGCCAGATTCTTTTTATTACTTCTTTCTTAGTTTCCGTGCAGCAGCCATTGGATTTATAGCAGTTTGTTGCATACACTCCATATTGCATATCAATTTGAGTTTGTGCTACTGATATATGATATATTATTGCACATAATAAAATAATAAATGTATGAAATGAAAGCTGTTGGAAATTAAGTACAGTATATAATCTACTGCAAGTTGAAAACAGTTAAATACACATGCCTCATCTTATCTGTGGGAGGGGTGCTTTCAGAAGCGAATAAAGAATAAGTCTGAAAGCAATTGTGCAATTGTTGCACAGTCCTTAAGGATTCAGACATCATGAAATTGATTGAGGATAAAGGACATGTTGGTATGCACCTTCAGCACCGCTGTGGTGAAAGGAAACGCGCGATGGATCCCTCGTGCTGCCTCGTGATTTTTTCATTTTACATTTTTTGCAACATCTTTTTGTCTTAATTTTAGTGCCTTAAATTGTCGAGATCTGTGTTAGTTTCTTAGCAAGGTCTAATTTAGACATTTTAAAGGTAGATGTCTGTATAGGAATAATTCTGTCATTATTGTTCAATATATAATTAAAAGTTCATTATAACTTCCTTTTCTAATGGTGATGCTTGTTTGACTCAACTCCTAGATATTGATGCTATTGTATTCATCAATGAATATAATCTTCCTTTCTGACTGAATGCCTGTCATAGGCAAACAACATTATTAAAACATGTTAATATCAAGAACATGAGAAGCAGAAAAAAATAACTAGCCTACATTACATACGATTTCATTACATTAAAATGTTCAAAACTTGAATTTCTAGACACGATGTGAATGCTGGATTGATGATGAACTATGTAATTATTACAATCATGTCACTGTGTGAATGATTCATGAGGAGTATGAAAATCAAGTATTACAAATGTTTGAATGCATCAATGATAAAATTCGACAAGGTTCACGTAGAAGGCTTTCTTGGGTTACATTCAAGAAATGTCATGTTTTATTACAGATGTGGTACAAAGAATTCATAGTGTAAGAAAGAATATTTTAGGATTGAGCGTAAAAATTTGACTAGGGAGAGCAATCCGCCCCCTTGATATGAGCAGGGATGACATTGAACTTTAATACAAAAGTTGAAAATATAAATAATTTGCAATTAATGGATGTAGTAGTAACATATTGGCACATGATAATTACGATATATTTACTGTTTTCTGGATAGAAAGCCAACATATAATAGAACAGACACGGATATTGAAAACAAAACAGCGTCATGGATATGAGCTGTAGTCCGGCAGCCAGAACGAGTTTCTGCAGGGAACGAGGCCGAAAGTGAGGCTTTCACAGAATGATGTACACCCTATGCCTACAACGAATTCGCGAGTCTGCCGAGTTCTAGTGAGTCCCTCTTCTTGCCGGACAGGATCAAAGAAAAACACATGTAAATCCAATGGGACGCAGATTGCAGTTTTTGGCTGAAATCAAATTTTGTATGTTTTCTCTGATTAAATGAAAAGCACTAAGCCCAGAGTCACAATTTTTGACATGAAATGTCTTCAGGTCATTTCCTATGATATGCATGTGCTTTTATCATGCTTCTGATCGACAATGTATGTGAGAATGTGGTTCAATGTGGATAAAGTTACTCAAAATGTTTGCGTTTGCCGACATTAAGAGGCTCGCCAAATCTAAATGTGTTTAGTTTTATTGACAAGGATGCATAAAGATGAAAGGAAATGACCTGAAGACATTCCCAGGCTTGTGATTAGCCTATGAGAAAAATTGAGGATTTTCCTTGAAAAATTTGAGGAATGGAAACGGAGCCTAAAATGATAATTGCTAAAAACCTCCAAATTTTAGCATGAATTTTGGACCAAACTTCAAGTCATGAAGGTCGAAGAAGGTAACCCCAGGATTGACCACACCTCACTTTTTGAAGCTGTGTATATTACAAAAGGATATTGGCCTGGTCATAATCACTTCCCGCGTTGCTACGAATTTAATTTGTTGACCTCAAGGACTATCTGCTTAGAATGTGTCGAACAGAGGATGTCAGATCAAGCTGCTGATATCGCTGTGCTTCACGCTATCGTCGCCAATTCAATTATGCTTGTCAGATTTGTATACTGCAATTTTTGAATGTAGGAAATATCCTAAATACAGGCATCTGGGGCTATTGCGACGACTAATTTTGACAGATTTTAGACAAATTTTGGGGGTGAGAGTAACCCATAAGTATAGAAAGCTATAAAAAGATCAAAATCGTTGACGGAATGCATTGCTTGTGGCTTACAAAAATTCAGTATTATGAAGTATACGCCACATTACACGAATATTTTAATATTATTTTTTACTGCATAAGTTTTGGTGGCTCTTGTTTACCTGTCAGCGCTTTGATCATATCGCTCCAATCTACATTCAAATGAACATGAATTCTCTCAAACGACACAAAACAACTGTTAGGAACAGGCTTGCCAGCTAAGTCGTTGGTCTCATCTAGGCAATGAGTGAAAGATTATCACCTCCATTAGTATGAAGTTCCGCTGAGATATTGACATCAACATCTTGCAGTAGACCCAGGTTGAAAATCTACCAACCCAGTAATATGTGGTTTGAATGTCTTCATTAATCTAAGTTCGCATACAACGATAAACGATTTGTGCATTACTTTCACACCAACCTATGTTCAGATGCAACCCTGCAAACCCTGGAAAACGTAGCTGCAGACTCATAGGATAGCACAGCCTCATAAGCTTCTAACTCCCACACACTAGTGACCAGGAGGCATATAGACACTACATTTAGAGACCATCCGCTTTACCCGGTCGCATGTGTTCATGTTCAGCAGAAATATAATGGAAGAGAATGAGTAAAGCAAAAGCTTCAGTTGATAAGAACATTGAAATCCAAGTGGGCTAGGCCACCTATACGTTATCACATAATGAATATAGAAGATCGATATCCTAAAGTTCTTTAAGAAGCACAGGCATGCATTTGGCAACCATATAGTTGCAGAAACATAATGAAGGCTGTGAAACAGGTCAAGATAATTAATGAAAATAATTGAATAGGCATTTTATTGTTGAAATTCTCCGCAGCATTATGATGCTAGAAGTAAAAATTGATTGCAGTGTTCAAATATACATGTAAAATTTCTGTAGGTTGATCGCAGTGCTTCACTCATTAAATACGTGAAGGTGTTACACTAAGGAGCTCGACAGACAACAACTTCAGACTTCTCTGCATAGCAAAATAAGTCCGGACGAACACAAACATCTGCAGCCATGTAGCTTCCAGAAATGAAAACGACGTGAAATAAGAACACGTTATAAATCATAATTGTTCAACCTCAGCAGACAGGATGTAGGATGCATGTTACAGGATTCCATCTCAGCTTCTTGATTGGAAGTTTACATATCATCGCCATTCGTCAAAAAAATACATTATCCCACATTTAGTCTGAAATGTGTCACATTTGAGGAATTTCTCTTAGTTAAGCTATATTTGAGGAATTTTTGAGGATTTGAGGAGTAAAAATAATATTTGAGGAATCTGAGGAATTTGAGGAGTAATCACAGGCCTGCATTCCACGCCAAAAATTATGACTCTGGGCTTAGTACTTTCCGTTTAATCAGAGAAAACATGCAAAATTTCATTTTAGCCAAAAACTACATTCTGCGTCCCGTTGGATTTACATGTGTTTTTCTTTGATCCAGTCTGACAAGAAGAGGAACGTACTAGAACTCGGCAGACGTGCAGATTCATATTAGACATAGGGTGTACATCGTCTTGTGAAAGTCTCACTTTCGGCCTCGCTCCCTGCAGAAACTCGTTCTGGCTGCCGTAATATTGTCTGACATCGGTGCTGAGACGATGGCGGCTTCCAGCGACTGACAAAGGGATGCGGCAACATAGTACACACATGTCATCAGTGCCGCCTCAGTGTAAAATGTTTAATGGATTCAACATCGATTGCGTTGAAACTTTAAGACAAACGCGTCAGATCAATCACTTGTTTGACCCAAGGTTGGCAATTTTATGGGAAAAACTAGTTTTCATCACGGCAGGTGGGAAACCTGGTAAATACCAGATATAAAGTTGTAAAAGCCAGGAAATGTGGCAAAAACCGGGAAAATGGGAAATAAAGGAAATATTAGAGTGTGGGATACGTGAATCATCATTAATACTCACAAAATTTTGTTTTCTTAGTTGAGCACTTTTTCTCAGTGTTTCTGGTCAATTTGATGACATTAAAAACGAATTTGAGGTCATTTTCGTCATAAAAGCCGTACTTTAGGAAATGTCATGATAATAAGATTTATGGTCTAAATTGTTTTCAAACATGATCTTTTTATAAATCCCTTTTTAGAGAGGCCCAACTTCCTCTATCAACTTCTATATTGCACCCAAACAAATGATTGCACTTTGACTTTAATGTAAACAGAAGTTTTCTCTTCCTCCAGAATCCATAGGACAAATTTTTTTCCATGACATTTGGACAAGTTTTTGTCCATAAGGACAAAATAGACTCCGAATTAGGTGCTTTTTCAAAATACTATATTTGTAATATTATAGAGATTCTAAAGCGTTCTGACAACTAGCCTGTAGTGATCAAATAACTAGATATGATTTGCATGTTGTCTTTCATGTTTATATTTGATATTTTTATGCTTCTTTAAAAGAATGTTCAGGGCCAATGTATCTTGTCTTTGAGATCTTACTCTGACGTCATCACCAGCAATATTCCATCTCTTTAATGTACCAAAGAGAATTTCAGCTTGTCTCTAATAAGATTTAGCTTTGCAACTAATGAGTTCGCTCCCTCAAAAACACTGTTACTGAGTTTCGCATTGCGTTGAATTGTCAACGTATCTCTTTAAGTCGCCACTCTGAAAAGTTGCGATTTTGGACTTAGATCGTTTTGTCTTCGGTGTTTCATTATGCTTGAAAAGCTCAATGGAAGGCATTTTATCCTTGTTATGATCGCCTTAGTGGCCAAGAGCATTCAAAGAAAGTGAATTGTTATCCTCTGTCAATTCCTGTGACATTTCCCTGATTAGAGGCTAGAATGAGAGCGGCAAAATTGCTGACCATTTTCTAAGTGATTTTCTTAAAATCATGTTCGACTTTGGCTCACAAAAGAAATTAACGCTTACAAAATTGAATTGCACTTATCGCCTAATGACAGGGTTTAATTAATCACTTCAAAATTTTCGAATTCTCGTTCTGACCCCTTGCCTCATTGGGTTCCTTTAGCTAAACATGACCAAATGGGACATCGTCTTCTCCTTAAAACAATCATACAATCTTTATGAATCATGCACTAATCGAAAGAGATAGTTGAGGCAATTCAGAAAAGTATCGTCTCCAAAAAACTAGAAGGACACAATTTTCAATATTCTGTTGATGGGAAAATGGAAACAGTGGATTCTGTGTTGTGGCTAGGTTCAGATATTGTCTAGATAAATTAGAGTTGAATTGTGGGGTCAGGCATGCATCATGATGTGAAACAAATCGGATCCTATTGTTCGAATTAAAGTACTTATGACAGTTAAATTAACATTTAACTAAAAGATCTTCAATTCACATGAATGAAGCTAATGATAAGGTGGAGTTCATTGACTGCTCTGCTTTCAGGTTATTCTAAGAATTTCATCCCCTTAAGGCGAGGATTAAATGAAGAAATTTAATGATTTTCCAAGTCTTTATTCAGGTATCAAATCATTGCCGATAACAATTCAACTTTAGTCATTAAGAACTTCAGTCATTAGCTCATATACATTTTATTGTAGACTACAAAAATATTAGTTTTAGAGAAATCACATTTTATTAAAAAAATCTTGAATAGTCGGTATTTGCTAAGTTTTACCGAGAATTTTCTTCAAATTGTAATCATTTCTATCCTCATCTATGGACTTCGGCTCGATTCCTGGGTCGGGCGAGTGCGGTCGGGGAATCAAGGTGGTGGTGTCTTTTACTGACTTAATCGTTGTCATTCTCTTTAGATATTCAATATACTGCGACAGACCTTTGTTGTCAATCTGCTGCGTGACGCAGTCGAATGACATGCTGATATGCAGTCTCGCTGCAATGTGAATGATAGTGGCATTCTGCCAATATTAATAGGAGAATATGATGTCGATATCACTTGGAGATGACTTCTACCTTCACTCGCATTCCTTTTGAACCGTCAACGTGTCCTAGTGAAGAAGGTGCGAGCCGACTCCAGCGCGGACTTCGGTTCGATTCTTGGTCAGACCAGTGGAGAATTAAGGTTGTTGGTGTCTTTTATTGACTTAGCCATTGCCATTCTTTTTAGGTATTCAATTTCTTTTGAAGTTTAAGATGGAAGGTTAGTTCTATCCAAATGTACAGTTAATCGGTAAGCCGGCTATAAGCCGGGAGATTCCAATTTAGAAGCGTGATCGACCTTTGCGTTAGGTACGATTTTCTCTCATCACGGTGCCGCACCCTTTCCTCATCAAGTAAAAGGGGTGGTACTAAGTTCTCTACTTCACTCATAGCATGTTGAAAAATTCAAATGTATATACATTGTGTGTTGAATGATTTGGGAACCGAAGATGATAGTGACGTTGGAACGAAATTCGAATTCTCCTTGTTGAGGATATGAGATTGATTCTTACTTAGGCGGAGGAGTATAAGTGACTTCTTAAGTAAGACATAATTTCCATCTAAACTAAGATGATTCCATCAAATTTCCTAAATGATGACAATTTAATTAGACAAGTTTTCAATGTCTGTCTCTGAAAGATGATTTGTCTCATCGAGTACGGAATGTCGGCAGCATTGCAATTGAGATCTAAAGCAAAACTGTGAGTAAGCGTTGGCGCACGAGATTATCACAATCGATTTTTACATCAGTCGCAGCTACATAGCGATTGACAGCAGACAAAATCAGTTGCATTATGTCTAGAGCGGTCAGTGGATGGAATTCCTATGAATTATAATACAACCGAATAGCTGAATTCCAGTTGTTTAATGAACATATTCGTTCGACCTGTATGAGGGGAAACTTGGTTCAAATCCATGATCGCTCATACTGCTTAGACCTGGAGAAGCGTCATTTTGGTGCTCTACTAGAGCATTTAGTGCAACTTTTAGGCATGCACTTTTCAATGGATCTGAATGATATGTAGGCATGTAACTCTTCCGACAACAGTCAGAATTTCAGAGGACCCCTTATGACTGAAAATGAAATCTATTCATTTCGTCCTTCTTTGAAAGGGCATTCCTGGCAGGCAACCTTCTGATAAATCACATGATCGAATATGCAAAGAAACGGTTACATGTAATTCGCATTTGGGTCTCATTATACGAAAGGAATCATTCATCATATCATTGATTTTCATCAGCTGATACACCGGTAGAGACCTCGGTTGAACAATAGAGACAATCATTGTTAAGAAAGAAACCGGCACATTTTCTTCTGAAGAACGGGAGACCTATGCATCGCTCGACATGTTTTTTCTATCAACATTATTAAACTAGTAAGCTACATGGTATCTAGGTGTTCCACTATCAAAATATGTTACAATAGGGTAACTACATGTAGAACGCTTCATGGATACACATGGAGATCATTTGAGACCAATCATCAATGGATATCCACGAGAAAAAACAGCAATTCAAAATTTGACTTACATTTCATCAGAAAATTGGATTATTTGATTATCTGAATGAAATTGATGGTAGATGACTCTGAAAAGCGGCATGTTCTCATCATTCATCATATGGAATCGCTTGAAGACAATGCTAGTAGTATGTTTGACTGCAGAGGGATATTTAGGCGTCCCTGAATCTAACTCAGATATGAAAACGTATGTCTGCTACTATAATGAAGCCGCCCCCCTACGAGGGGTTTAGACGGTGCTAACACGGTCAGGCTTCTGACTGGTGTGAATTTTGGATCATGTGATTTTTAGTCTAGATGCTTTTCCTGACGACTTCCAATGATGCTCTCGGGGCTCGACCCCTGGACTTGCAGATGCAAAGGCCAAGAACTTAACCACTGTGCCGCGAAGACCATTGCTACTGGAAACTTTTTATCAACAAATTCACATCAATAGTATTTGATGCAGTAGTATCATGCATGCTACCCGTCCACTGCTAGTCAGTTGCTATCTTAGTTAATTGTGAATTGCAATAGTTATTTTCAATATTGTAGGGCATGATAATCTGCCCACTTTATACTTGGCATCCACTATTTGTAGCACAAGACAGACAATATTACTTATGAATCTATTGTGAGTAGTGTTAAAATAATTTAGCAGGTTATTTACGCATCAAGTGCAAATTATCAATTATTTGTCTATTGTTCAGGTCAGTCAAAAGTTTTTGCCAGCTGAAAGGAACATCTCAATACAATGAAAAAACGTACATTACATTCATACGCCGGCAGGATTGCATTAAAATCACATCATTATTCAGAATTGAATTCGAAAGTTCCTCCACCATTGTCTAAGAATGTCCGTCGCCGTTTTATGAAAACAAGAAAGTTTCCTTTAAGCATATCCTATAGGATGTTTTCAATTTCGGTAGCAATTTTGCCTATTAGTTCATCTACTGCTGGCGCAATGGGTTGTGATGCTGGTAGAGATTTGCTAGCCTAATAGTGCTTCACTGCGGTCGCCCCAGGTTGCTAATAGGTTCATAATTAACCGGTTGCTCAATTGACAGAGACTTTTGACTCACGCGGTACTTTGGTCTACAAGCAATTTGAATCGATTAAGATGCTTAAAGTTGTAGAATATTAACAAAAATGCTCGATTTTTAAAAACGACTTCTACGTGAATACAAATTTTTGATGTTTGCATAGACAAGTTTGACAAAATTTGAATTAATTATCAGAAATACGTAGAAACTAAATTCCACAAAAATTAGATCCGCAGCAATTATAGCAATATTAACAAATGTAGAGGAGGGATCCAAGGACCCCCGGGTAAGAGATCGTTAAGAGATTTAGAAGATGAGATATGAGCTGTTTAGCCTACAGTTATCTTCAGGGATAAATTTACAACTTACAATTCCGGTGGATGACGGTAGATTATTTTACAGAATCTTATATACATCTATTGACTTCATTTCTCAACAATTTTTTTTATTTCATTCGTTGAAATATTTTCCAAATTATGTATGTCAAAAATTGAAAAAAACAAAATATGCAATCCGCTTCTTCAACGATCATCAAGCAAATGATCTCCTTAATATCCTCTCCTGATTATCATTTCCTCAACCATGTTTCGATCTTGCTGCCAGATAACTGTCACACAATAGGTCAAAGAGTGAGAAATTGAATTTGCATTCGACAGCCTGAGGTTGCTGGTGCGAGAGATGGACACGCCAACAAATCGTCTCCACGATTTGCCAACGGGAACGTTTCATCCCTGCGGTCGCCACAAGGATAGAATTGAATTTTCATTGCCCCTCAACTTGAAAAAGTCGAAGGATCTCTTAGTGAGTCCGATTGGGTTAATGAGTGGGACGGCCCGTCATTAATACCAACTGGGAATCAACTGACTGAAGGGTAGACGATCTGATCATCACTCATTTCTGGTACTCGCGGTGAACCAAGAAAGAGAGGTAACAGGATCTCCCTGACTTGCAGGATCAATGTAGGAAGGACAAACAGGACAGAACGCAATTATAAAAGGATAGACTTAGATGGAAGTGAGAAAATTTGAGCCGGACATCGAAAGACTATCTAAATAAAGATTTCAACATTTACTTAACTTTATTTATGTGAGAAATCTTTAATCAATTCTGATGGAGTACTGTGAAGCAAATCAATAAAACGAATGGAAAGATAGGGAAGAAAAACATGCAGAAGCGACAAAGCCAAATGTTTGATCTTCAGCTGATCTGCAGAACTCGCCAATTATTTTAGTTCATTGCTTCGCTGCGTTGTTCAATCAATTTAGATAAATCAAAATGTAGACTATTCCTATCAAAGTGATGGCAGTAAAATTTCGAAGGAATCGTGTGAGTGTCATTGATATCAAACACGTATCCGATAATTATAAAGGATAATATACTTCTTTGACTTCCCGGTATCTCAATGTTGATTGAAAAATGTCGATTCTTTACAGTGATTATAAATGAAACTAAAAGCCCCAACCGAACAACATGAGTCGGTCAGACATTGGACTGAAGCTTTCCAAAGAAGTACATTGCTGAGAGGCAAATATCGGCAATGATAAAATGATATCATTTTATTTTTGAAAAATTGCATAAAATGATATCATCAAAAATTTTTGTTCCATTACATTTTCTAATCATAGATTCTTTGCATTTTGTATTGAAGCAAATTTGGTCTCCTCCGTTTGTTCTACCCATGTCCTTCCGCACTGATTGATTCATGTAGCGATAAGCAACAGCCCATTGTCTGTCAGTCCGTCTGTCTATCACACAAATTGTCAAATAACTCATTAATAACACAATCTTGATGTTTTTGAAGTCTTGACTATAATTTAAATATTTTTAGCCTTTTTTCGTACTTTAGATGCTGTTGGCCTAACCAACTGTATATTGCAGGCGTATTTGTAATTCGAGTGTATAAAGCTTAAATCAAAACTTGCGATGTCTTATGTATAGGCCATAGACCCTACCTAAGTTTTGATATACAAGAGGCTTTGTATGACAAAACTGCTTTCTTCGGTCTTCCATTATTTGGAATATATCGATGCTGCATGCAATCTAATTTTGATTTCATTGATAAGAGCAGTAAAAGTAGCATGGTAGCAATGCAAATCGAAAAATTCGGATCACTAGATCTATTTACGGTGTAGGCCTGCGTATATTTCACTAAAAAATGGTATCTTTTCATTGTAAAAAATAAAATGATATCATTGCCGAACATAGCTGACAGGCAATTTCTAAACGTGTAGACGCTGTAAGACTTAATGAATTAAATGAAACTATCACTGCGGGTCTGTAAAATCCGTTTCTCGAAACAATGAGACTTTTGGCCTCCTGTTGATCTCTTTTCATCCATTCTAAAGATGTCACAATTATTCCTCCACTTAATATTCCGAGACATTAAGATCAGTTAGTGATCATTAAACGTTCTTCAAATGCTGATGTTGGTATCGGATTAACATATAAGTACTTGATAAGTCTAATCTTCGAGATATAATACTCCTGACTGACAGGTAGACATTCAATGTTCAATGCATTGAGATTTACGCCCATCAATTTCCGCAAACAATTGCATTGCTTATTAATTAAGAAAATCAACCCAGCACTCATTAAACTATAGCACCAACATTCATAATGCCAATATGTAATGCTTTGAAGTATAAATAACTACAATTGATGATTGATTCTGGTCCGATCGCACAGATGTTGAAAAGTACGATTTAAAAACATTAGACTTTTGTACCGTTTTTGAGCATGGCATGAACAAATATATGTCATTCCATTCTAGAGGTTTTAACTTTCCCAGGCTCAAGTTGTTCGGAAGAAGAAGCGTATGTTTAGCAATGTTGATCCTTATTAGAATAAAAGCATGATAAACAGCGCGACCCTTAAAAAATCAGTAGCGTTTACAATACATAGACATACCTATAATGATGCACAAATGGGCGAGACCAGTAAGGTCATAATTGTTTCATCATTTTGCATAACCCAATTGTCTATCATTACCAGATTGATTTTCCGCAGGCGTAAAACACGAATTTTGCCTGCCATCATTAAAATTTTGCTTTTTTTGCTACTCCGGTTTTTATCATATCAATTATATCTACAAGTATCAAGGTATTTTTACTATGAGTGAGTTTTTTGATATACTTAGATATTGAAATATACCTACTTATGCTCCATAGCGATATTGATCCACTGATTTACATCGCAGTTATAGGGTTAAGCTTTAGATTATGTTTGTCATTTCAAAAGAATTATGTCAGAACATAGCCTGGTGTTCGAAACTTTATGCATCTGATGATTTGGGCTCAAAGCGTAGCAAGCAGCAAAACAAAATATTCTACAGCAAAATGCCATCTTATCGTTGATTCGTCACACGGCAACACAAAAAATTGAGTTGAACGATGTGCTCAGTGGTTAATAATGTAATGATTTTGGCTGTAAACGCAGTGAGCATTGAAGCAAGAAATTTTACAAAATGGGTCAGCTAATCGTCGATTTGTCACTCGTAGACTCGATTAAAAGCAATTTGTACGGATTGCCGGTGGTTTTGAAACGATGACTGAAGTCGCTGATGAGTTGCAGTTGAATCTAGATATGAATAAAACTCCTTTCTTTGCTGACAATGTCAACAAGGCCACTAAAATATGTAGCTCCAGATTGTTCAATCTCCTCATTCAGAAAATAAGCAAGGTGTGATTCATTTTGGAACAATAAGCTGCTGAATACAACCTACCATCTTTTACCACCTGCTCTCGGTGGTAATTTCAGCTCAGTTCCATGAGCTGTTCAAAGTGCTTCAGTCGTCTTGCTCTTCGTGACGTCGATCTCTTGCGTTTGAATAGGCGTCGTGTCAAGCCTAGAATCTTGAGTGTTTTCAAAGCATGTCTGCCATATATCTACACTTAAGTCAAAGAAGTGATCAGCACAAGGATTCAACAAAAGTTTTGGGTGCATTTTCAATAAGAAATTATTGTGTTATTAGTGGCAATATACCACATGCATTAAAATCGGGCTTCAATTTGAACTTCTGAATAAGTCGATCACATAGATTCATTGCGTTTTCTGCGTGTCTAGGCCAAGAGATGACTTTCCTCAATACTGATGGTCACAGCCGGAACTCGAAGCGCAAGAAGATCAATTTTCCATTGAACGTGACGCAAATTTAAGCCTGAATTCTGACGAACCAGAAGATTGAGACCACATTAAACACATAGTCAGTAAATTTAGATGGTAGGGAGTCGAGCGCTGTGAATAGTATTTCCATTTGACGAATTTGGAAATTGAGTTAAGGATACGTATTTTTCGCGCAACAGGCCTGCCTACAATCTGACAATCACACAAGCCAAAGAGAAACGAATATCTATGTCAATCTCTATCGCTTGCTACCATTGCATACAATGGCTGGGATATGATTATGTCCGCTCTAGACATAGAAATTGACAACAATAAAACCTCTAGAATGGAAATTAAGCTTCATGCAATGCACAATAACGGCACATAAATCTCACGCATTTTCACTTAGATGCACCTGCCAACGTCTGTATCATTGGGTTAGAATCAGTCACATGAGTAAATCGAAGCTTTTAATTGGTTCTTCATGCCCCAACTTAGTTCCCTCGGATGTGCCGCGACCTTGAGTCAATTTCCATTCTAGCGAACTTCAGATAAACAGTTTATTTCTATGGCTCTAGACTAACCCACACGCAAATGAATCTATCTCTGTGAAGTCGATTAATTGCCTGAGCTAAGCTTTGATCTGTCAACGATTGTTCTGGGAACTTGCTATACATCAGGTAAGTCTCGCCTCGTAAAGATATTATGAGGTAAACAACATGCCTGTGGTCACATCGACGTTAAGGATGACAGTCAAGTTCTTGAACATTGCTTCTTCGATTCTACAAATTATAGAATGTATTTGACATCAATGGCAACAACTGTGTGCCCATTTGAAACTTGTCAATGACAAACACAACTAACAGAGCAGTCGAGTCATGCCAGTATTGAATCTATCTCGCATATTTTACACATCCAATCATCCTCAATCAATCTCTAGGCTTTGTCTTTTATCTTTACTTACTCTGCCTTACCGCTTTTCCTATCTATTCATTCAATGCAGGGTGTAACTGAACAGGAAAAGACGATTTCTGTCAAATTCTGCTACATAAGCTGATCTCTGCTTTTCCTGCTGTTCAGCAAGAATCTTGCTATATTCTGCTGTCGGCAGATAATCGGTGTGTCTAAGCATTGCTTCAGAGAGGCGAATGTAAAGGTTTTAAATGCTTTCAAGAAATTGAGTAGCTGTCAGCTAACATAAGAAATCTGACATACATATATCATACATGTAACTTCGTAAACTCCGAGTTGTTTGTTATCGACATTAACGGCGGCGCTTTTTTCGCACTTCAATGCAGATTTTGTAGTTGGCGGCACATTTAGCATGTTGTTCAATTGAAAAGAAACGATGAAAACGCAGGAAATAAATAGAATATTAGATACAAAAAACATTTTTCAACCCATCATGCTTTTTGATGCGGCCATAGTCTGTCTATTTCTATCAGGAAGTAATTCGAAGCTCAATTTTCCACTTTAAAACCAAAACTTATTTATTAAAAAAGTCATCGAACCTGATAGACGACAAAGTAGAGAGGAAGTCTGTAAAAATGTAGATAATCAACTTATATTTCAGCCTAATTGCAAGGCAGTCAGGTTGCAAATAGAGTAGTAAAAATCATTGCATCGAATTCTACAGACCAGTGAGTGAGTGCGTGGTTGCTGTCGGTCTTCTGAGCTTCGTTCGTATCAGAATTGGGGATTTTCTAAAAAAAAAACTATTTTCTGCAAACTATATTTACTGTGCGGTCGCATGAGCTGCGAGGATGATTACACATAACGATTCTGTAATGGTTGTCAAGAATACCAATAGCTCATCATACTATAATGTAACTTTGTGGTCAACCTATTTTATTCAGAAATTATACCACCGATGAAGCGGACAAATCGAAAATTGGGAATGAAGATTGCGGATCATTTAGTTACTAGCTTTTCGGGTCACCGGGTCAAGAATACATAAACAGGTACTTTCGCTGAAACAAGCAACTGGTTCATGAATTGAAATCTGACACCGATCACCGATCATGCCGTTTAGGAATACACTTTTGAGATGCATCAGAAATAAGTACAGAGGCAAGAAATATCAATAACTATCAGTATATTTAATTTCATTGTTGTTAATTGCATTCACGACATGGTTTAAGATGCTTTGGTGGACAATCGATCTCCGCTACTTGCTTTAATGTCGGCGTTCACAATTGTGACGAGTTATTAATTCATTGATTATAATTGCTATGACAACTGATGTGTGGTGGTGATGGTCTGATCCTGCCAATTGACACAGTCGCATAAGTGGCTCGCATCTCAGTTGGTTAGAGAACATGTCTAGTTGAGTCTAGTCTAGCTGAACATGCATACATGTGAAAAGCATGTACAGATCAGGATGTCAGATAATTGCACTAGCAGGCTTCTTCTTAGATCGAGGAATTATCATGTGTGTGTAGTTCTGTGATCTGTTTGTCATTAATCATTATGACAGAAAACAGAATATCTCTTCGACCAAAATATCTATTAAAAACAAAGTTATCCAACGTTTCGCCTTGGCTTATAAAAATGTGATCAAAACTACCGAGATTAGACGCATCTTGACTTACTTGCAGAAAAACTACTCACGGAAGCTGTGAAGAATTAGATCGCTCGGAGGATCTTCCACAGAACTTTTCAACAAGCTCTGGAGAAGGCGGGAAGCCATGTTGAAGTCTTCAGAAATAATAAGTGGGCCTAGACACTTTAAAGTACAGACTCTCAACCAGGATGACGCCGGAGATTCAAAGGGTGACTCAAATCATAATGTAAATGCAAAACTTTATTGAGTAGTTTAAGTATGTCTTTTCCAACTGCGATAAGAAAGAAAAATGAATAAATCAACATTTTTAATATGTAAGTTGTAGATGGTTAGGTCCATAAATTGTCTCCTAGTGTATATTTTTACGAAGCATGAAATTCAAATGCCCATTTTTCGAAATGCAGTTGTTGTCATATAATCCTACTGTAGCCACTAGTAGCTGACGTAATCATAATAAGGCCTATTGTGTTCACCGTTGCTTGATCGAAATCAAAAATGAGATCTCTCCCTTTTTATGTCACGAGGTATTATAGAAAATAAAATAAAGTGACCCGACGCGTTTCGTCTTAAAGACTGTCTCAAGGGTACCCTTGAGGGTGTTCCTCATCACGAACTTATCATGCTTGGATAAAGTCCAACGAGCTTGTGATATTTCTTCGCAGACAAGAATTGATTTGAAGCGTGGAGCGAGACCAAGTGTGCACATGCAAATCAGCTTGATACCCAAGTTGCTGGGTACACCAGCTTTTCTTTAGGAGCGATGATGATTTCGCCGAACATCCTCTGGAGCAGGTTTTCTATTTTCTCATGCGAGTTGCATGACTGACATGTCTCTACCACATGACATCACAAAATTTCAATCTTCCAGGAAATCCAAAGCATGGAACTATATTTCTGATTTTCCAGGGAATACAGGAGGTGCACGAACCCCGAATGCAGATGTCTTGAATAAAGTCTTGTTTACCGACATTAAAAACGAAAACGCTAGAAGGTTTTCACTTCCATTTTCTTTTTCTCATTGATAAAACTAAAAAAAGACAACGAAAAAAAACTAAACCGGACCCTAAGCCAAGACTTCCCGTGTTTATGGATATGAATTAAATTCAATTTCTAAACCGGAATAAGGCAAATTTAGGTCTTTGATTAATGCATAGAACGGGAGCCCTAAAATCAGAATTTTCACCTATAAAGTCCATGCACTTTGAACCATCAGTTGGCCAAAAGCATGAGTCCCAACTGGAAACAAAAGTAATAGCACGATGGTCACAAGTGACTTACATGACCAGAATATCTTTGTGCAGTAATTTTCAAGTGTATGACCAAAGAGCTTATAGATATTAAGTAGCGAAACATTGGAACACTTCATATTCATCTTAGTCTCATTGGCGGCGCTGTGGCCTTGTGGTAGAGTGTTCGCTCTGCGTCCGGGAGACCTGGGTTCAAACCATGGTCGGGTCAAACCCAAGACTCAGCACAAAAGGAATGAGTGTGGAATAAATAGGAACTCGGAAGAAAGGCTCCGTTCCTAATGTGCTTCCGAGTATAAGCAACGTTTATTAATTTTTCATTTTATTTTGAGACTTATTGTGACCATGAAATATTACAGACTATAGACTGCAGACAATTATTATATAAAGAATGACTCTGAACACTGATTAAGACTAACAACTAAATTATATGAATACAGGATTTCAGAATTAATTGAAAGTTTATCTGTCTGGGGTCTCAGCCTCAAAAGTTTATCTAAAAAACGACCAAATATGTACTTAAGTTCAGAATGAAACTTCTTCTCTTTCTCTGATTCATTTGGAATGTCTCTATAATTGTGCTCGTAAACTTGCCTTGTATTGTGATTTCTGACGTGTTTGAACTATTAACTGAACGAAATATTTGATATCGCTAACACATGCTGGAATTGTAGTACATTTCATGGCGATTGACACACAAAAGGCTGAAGTAGAATGACTTCCTGTCTGATTTACAGCATGCAGAATGAGAATGAAGATTTATCTTCGACGTCACTGTGTCAATGATGTTCGTTTAAGATTCTCTTAACATCATATGAGGGAGGATTAATTTTTATATAGAACAATGCCAACAAAGTGAACAATCTTTCTATCATCAAACAATTTTGGAAAGAGAAAAACAGAAACTAATTGAAAATAGTTTGCAATTTATACTACACATGAGAGCAATGATTTTCACTCCACTTCCTAGTGACCCGTATTTAACCCGGATGAGATCAATTTATCGACGAAATTTACTATTTATCCGTGAAAATAATGTGCTACAAAATTGAAGTGAGAAGATTTAATATTTCGCTATCTAACCATTCAAGGTTAGCATCTCCGCAATTTAAAGGAAGATTCTCCAATTCATCATTATTTGTAAATGAAAAAAAGGAAGTTGGAAGATGACATACGGCATATTTATGTGAATTTGCTGAAATGTTATAGATCTACAATATATACAGTACCTCAGAATGCTTTTTGTTGATGTCAAGTCATTGCTTACAAATGTTCCTATATTTCAGACCATCGACATCGTTTTCTAGCACATTTTGCTATCGAAATCTTATATTACTTTGTGCAATCTCATTAGGCATCTTTCGACAGTTGCCGATAGTTAATTTTCACGCCGAATGCTCAGCTTTTGTTCGACGGGATATTCCTTCTCTAGACCGAAGACGCCGCTACGGTCAGATGATTAGGCCCCCAGTCGCAAATGTTTCTTGGAGCTTAAAATTAGCTCCTTCATTATGCTGCTTCTTAAAGTATATACATTCACAATAATTGTTCTTTTTGATTATAGATATTTGGACATTCATTGCGCTTTTAGCACATTCATGCTTTTCACAGAAATTTGACTTTCAATTTGGAGATTGGAAGCAGACAGTACTATAACATTCTTTGGATGTTGATGTCCTAGTGACGATGCTACCTCCGCATCTATCCACATGAGGCCTGGTTGGATTGTCGTATATTCATTTTGAAAGCACAGGTTACATACAAGATACACTGAATCGTGTTCAATATCCAGTTAGCAGAGCTTTTCGCATATGTATTGCTGATCAGTAAATGAGAAAGTACATGAAATTTTACAGAGCAATGGTTACCCTATTTTTTTATGAGACGTTATGGTGAACTGCCTCGTCTCGAACTCCTGATCTTGTTGCATAGACCAGAGACTAAGTGTGTTTATTTGACTTTGTCTATAATTGTTGACAAACTGGTTGCCCATTGAGCTTTCACGATTTAAGATGTTTAGGCACGTTCTTCACGAATTCGCCGGGCCAGTTGGATGACCTTCGGCATGATGGTGACCCGCTCGGCATGGATGGCACATAATTAGCTATCTTCGAAGAGACCGACCAGATAAGCTTCAGACGCCTATTGCAGTGGAGAAACTGCTGATGACTGGAATCGCAAGTCAGTCTTCAAGTCTTGGGCGATCTCACGAACAAGCCGATGGAATGACAGCTTCCTGATCAAGAGCTCAGTGCTCTTCTGATGGCTCCTGATTTCTCGCAAAGCAACAGCACCAGGACGATATCTATGCGGCTTCTTAACTCCACCAGTTGCCGGCGAACTCTTTCGAGCAGCCTTGGTCGGAAGTTGTTTCCTTGGAGCCTTGCCGCCGGTGGATTTTCGTGCCTTCTGTTTGGTGCGAGCCATCACGAACTTTTAAACCTCTGTTGTTCTCGTTCCGTTTTTCGCATAATGTTCCGACATTCATTGGATGTTTTGCTTTGCTGTGTCGCATTCCTGTGCAGTCTCTGTACGACAAGCTCCCTGCACTCATCTCTTCCAACGCATTTTACAATTACAAACATGCCTGCAGATGATGAAAAATGATAGAACCAGATGTATTTGAGAGAGCAAGTGAGTACATGCACGATGCACCTTTACTGTATGTCTGCCGTGTTCTGTGCGTACTCCTGCGAGCGGTGTCACTCGTCGTCTCCCGGTGAGGTCAATGACATCTTTGGTGCCGGTGATCGTTTTGTAGCAATGTACCGGTGTCGGCATTTTATGAGACTGTGTATATTGCAGAACATTGTTTTCAAATAGTCAATCCCAGATCACATACAACAGAATCTGTCCTACCGGCTTTATCATTAACCTTTCTTTTCATTGTCTTGACTCCTTTGTTATATCAAGCAGTATATTCAGTCATTGATTTCGCTGTCATTTTTAGCATTCATTCAAGTATCAGGTGAAAATCAGGTTATATTCTTAAATCACCTACAAGTAAAACCGACGAGTTCACCAGACGAGAATCGGACGAAAAGCCTCGCGGTCAGGCTGTATGCCGTCGTCTATCTTTCTAGTGGTTAATTTATTTTTTTCATTTGTGAATTATACATTATATTTATAATGAGCATCAAATGGCACGAGAGGATCACCAACGAGACTGTGAGAAATGTGGCAAGTGACTGGAGAAGCATAGTGAATCGGGTAGAAGATCAGCAAAGAAGATGGTTTGGGCATTTAAAAAGGATGGACGATAGTCGTTGGCCGAAATTGCTTCTGCACGGGAGGATGCACGGAACTCGAAGCCCTCGAATCACGTGGTGGCAGCAGCTACGTTCAGCCAACAATCTACTCCCAACACAACAGATGGTACACCTGGTCGAGGATCGACAGAAGTGGAAATCCTACCGGATGGTCATGCGGGGCCCAACCTGATATACTTTCCGACGGGATTTAAGTCAGTAACGCAAGAATTATACAAAAATGCTCTTATATCATTTTTTGACGAAAAATGTTCAACTTCATCATTATGCCTTATGAGTGCAAAAGTCACGCTGTCGCACTTTAACCCTGTTCGCAGCAAGGCAGTGGTGGGCAACGCGTGGCCCGCCAACGCTCCTCAGATCCAAAGTGCCCCGCGCACATTATTTGAATCGATGCTGTGAAAATGACTCACTCCGACTTCGATCTTTGGGAGGTGCATCTAAGAGTGAGAGATCCTCTTTAGAATGTGCAAAGCCATTAATGAGCAATATGATGGCACAAAAAAATCACATTCTAATTATCCAACCATGCTCCTTTCGTAATGAATATCTTCTCGTATAAGCGCAAAATGGTCATCACCTGCGGGAGTTTATGCTAGGTCACATATAATATTCGATGCTCTGCTGAGCATGTTTCTCGACGTAATAAACCACGCCTCAATGAACCTAGAAAGAGGCTATATTAATTGGACCTTGACTACGAATGGTGGAATCCAAACGCAAGATTTTGACTGGCCAACATTTCTTTCCAAATATTCTTGCTGAATTTCATTCATACACGACTACACACTAATATATATTTCGTATACTCGATTGGCATTAGCACACGACTAGCATCTGTGGAGCCCATGCACGGTTTTTGAAAGTTGTATATGTTTGGGTGACGTATGTGCACGTATGCACATGTAGCATGATCAATAATTGTAGCAAAATCAATTTTATCTTGTGCGACTTTCAGGG
Organism: Prostheceraeus crozeri; assembly: GCA_907163375.1. Classification (NCBI taxonomy): domain Eukaryota; kingdom Metazoa; phylum Platyhelminthes; order Polycladida; family Euryleptidae; genus Prostheceraeus; species Prostheceraeus crozeri. Next base: position 208,350 of record CAJQUW010014097.1, on the reverse strand, counting down.
GATAGTTGCACTGCACTTACAGGCCGTTGTTTTTGGATAAATTAAGGTAATGTCGGTGCATGAATTGTAAAAAGTAAATTAAGATTCCTTGATATTGAACAAATTAGTTGCGTAGAATACTGCTGCATACATTTACATGCAAAAGTTTGTTGTGTAATACGACCACTATACATGCACGTACGGTACAGCGGCCCATATGTGCACTTAAAATTGTGGAATAAAAGAAAGTCTATACTACTACATCCTAAAATTGGTAACCCGCGAGCCAACTTGGTTGCCCAACACTGCAGTAAGGTATTTAACATCGCAGGCAAAAACCGGCTTGCCTAGCCAACTCTCACTACGGTACCTGACAGAGCTTACGAAGGCCATTTTAAATCAGATTTTACAAAAAATTAGCCTGACTGTACTTCGTGGTTTTCACTTAGAAGTTAAGGCGACCGTTTTATCTGTACATTGCGGAACTCCTGACTCCATGTCGTTTTGTTCACTCTCATCGCATCGAATTGATCCTGTTTCGTCTTTATGGTTAAAACATTGAGCACTTAAAAATAGAGGAGGTAAAAGCTTATTTGACCTCTAAAGGTTCTTAGACCTCCAAAAGGTTTCTAGACATTTATCTGTACTCTTCAAATGCTACAACAATAATTTTACTAATTTTACTCATTTTTCTGATTTAATTTTTCAGAGGAAAAGTTGCAATGCTTTTGTTTGTGTGCGAGTGGCACACATGCCAAGAAATCTGAATTAAATTGACACTCATATTATATGTATATGTCACAGCGAATCAAAGTAGGAATAATTTAGAAAAGGAAACGTTTATACCACATAATTGATGAAATCGCGTTTTGTTAACTAACTACATAATATGTCTGCCTCGATTGCTCACAACAGGCACACATACACACACATGTAAATTGTGTTGACATGTTTCTTTAGTGACATCATGTTAGTTATTGAATTCACAAAGACAAGGATAAAGGATGAGGATTTACTTCTTGAAATATATAAATCAAAATAACCACAGAATTAAACTGCAAACAAAATGTCAAAATGAAAGCAACTTCTTCTTTACTAATTTCTTTCAAATACGCACTAAGCAAGTAATCATGAAGATTGTACTTTGAATTTATCGAGTCAAATTTTCGATTTGAAAGTTACATGCATTATCGCAGAAAAAAGCACTTATTTTCTCAGAATCCCGAATATAAAAAATAATTGCAATTGCATAAATAAATTTAATTTAATGCATTTGAATTTTGTTGACGGGATCAATTCTATAGAAAATTGCAAGGAAATATTCTTAATATCTCGGAATTACGGTGGCCGATTAAAGGAAGAGAATGCTAAGAGATATTAACAAAAAGATAATTTAGAAAATTATTTTTAAATGTGTAAGTCTATCAGAAGGACTATTTTGAAGACATTGGTTTTGTTTTTATTTGCAAGCAAAGGGTGAAAGCATTCTGAACGTTTTAACTCATTGAGCGAGAATGAAACTTGATCGTTGTGCAGTTCGGAAAACCAAAATTTGTTCAAAGTGAAGAAATAAATAACATTAATGTTCATGTATTTTCGTAATGTGATTAAATAATATTTTCATGAAATAGTTTTGAATTCAATGTGTGGTTCGTCTTTAATTGAGTTCATATGACGTGGAGGTACATCAAAGGCGACACAATGAGCACTGCATCATGGATGCAGACTCTGATTTTTGGATACTGTAACGTGTCCTAAGAAAATGTAAGCAATATTCTCACATATGTTACGAATATCTTATTTATTACCAACGTGGCGGCTTACTAATGAAATGCTGAATTATTCTTTTCATCCTTCTATTATCAGAAAAATATAGCGAGTTTGATGATTTAGGTTTTAACATGGTTTATGTCAACCTATTTGAAAATTCAATGTGCCATAAAAAATAAATTTGCTATCACTCAGCTGATTCTAAAAAGCTAAATTAAAGAATTGATTGTGAGAACCCATAATTGCACCTTAATCAGACAAACCAGGGTATATTTTCGTAAAACAATTCAATAATTAAGTTCTGTACGCAGCATGAAATATTCAACTAGAACAAATTTGATAAATGATAAAAATATTTCTAACCTTTATATAACAAAGTAAAGCAATAAGTGATGCGTATAAAGTAACAGTGCAATGAAGTAGTAGTTAATACATATAATGGTAATAAATAAGGAAAGTAAGTAATACGTCTATAAAGCTTTCACCTGTATAGAGCGTCTTTGTTTTATTATTTAGTCCTGGTCATCGTGTGCCGAGTTTGTATATGCTAACTTCATAGGTGCATCAAATTTTCACCTGTTTAATTCAACTAGTACCGGCTATCCATTTTCACACAGAAACAATTACAATAAATCCCCTATGTGATTACTATTCTTAAAGATGACCATTTTTTCAAACTGTCTCGATTTACTGTATTCTCTCGTAGTACGGAAGCGTGAACTATTCGATAATGAAAAATGGTAACTTTTTATTCTTTCATTTTTTTATTTGTTCCGTATCAATATCAAAATGCTACAAAACAGGCAGACATAATAAATGATGCAAAAATATATTTATATATTATGTATATATATTTATATCATGTATCAGATACCGGTATCAAATTTTTAGAAGTCTAGCACACTCTCCTAGAAACTAAGCATGTAATATGCATCAGTCATTATCGAACCTCAAAATCTACGCAAACAGAAACATATTTATCATCAGCATCATAAACAATGTGAAAAGTTTAAAGGAATCGACCATCAGCATCCCTTCAACAATTAAAGGTGAAGCAGATTTCCAAACGAAAGAATCTATCATCATAAAGCAATTCAGTAACCTACAATGCAAAGTTTAAAAACGTTTTTTATACTAAGACTCTCGTTGTGCATGAAATTTCATCTCATCACTATATAGCATGAGCTGAGCTGTACTTTGGGATATTTGAAGCTGACATTGCCAAAACTTCAGATATCCATACTAATGTGCAATTGTGTGTAATATACAATACTAATACACCGTAATTTTCAATTGTGCTGTTTATTTCCTTCCTTTTTCTATTTATTTATTCATGCAATCAATTTTTTCGTTATTATTATCTTTTTTCTTTTGTTACAATTTCAATATTCCATTACATTCATACTTCACTAATCATTTTTAGCAGTTAATCTTTCAGAATTATTACCCTTTCCTTTCTTTTTTTAATTTTTAGTACAATCTACACTTTGATAATTACTTAGTTAGCTTATTTTCTATATTAAGTTAGGTAACAACGTGAATGATTATCCCCTTTCCCATCTGCAGTGAAAAAGGTGATTGATACACTGACATGGATTGATAGCATCTTCCGTCGTGTAGAGATTACGCTTATCATAATTGCTTGCGAATTAAGGCTAGATGTGATGGGACACAGACCGGTCCTCTTGAGAGGTAGATTAAATTTCATGAATAGTTAGTCACCAGTTGGTCCATTTGTAATAGGTCTAGTTCCCTATTTCATTTTCTTCATGGAGTAGCTCCAGATTAGACGTTGTAGGTCGATTCTAGCAAGTTCAGTACCTATACTGTAGTCTCGTATGTACAGTAGAACCTCCATATTACGGACACCGTCGGGACTGCGCCTTAGTGTCCGCATTTTAGAAGTGTCCGCAATATGGAGTTACCGGTGATGATACGAACATTATTCGGGACTGATCTTAACTGTCCGCAATACGGAGGTGTCCGCTGTATAGAATGTCCGCAATAGGAGTTTTCACTGTATTTTATTTTATTTCATTTTCTTTAAAGTTCATTACGAATTTATTCATTACAGTTATATTTTGTACAGAAGGCTTAATCCTAGTTTATTTTATGTAGTTAACTGAGATTCGTAGAGGATGATGATTTTTATTTAAATACAGTTATCATTTTTACGAAAATTGCGTTTGTCCCGCTGTTTCATCGCCTATTTCAATGTGTTTATGTTATAAAATTAACTAAAAAGCGATAAAAGGCACCTAACACAAAGTGACAATTCAGTAGGTCGTGGAATAATCTCTTCATTAGATGACGGTCAGTCTCACCTTTTTTGATGCATAATACTCGTCGATTTCTTCAAGCGGTTTTCCTGCCATTTCTTTGACTGGGAAATATGGCTCCAGCTTGTGAGGCAATTTATTGCCCGCCTCCAACTTGCTGTCGGGTTCAGTTGGAGTATCCGTTGTTGGTTGTTGGCGTGACACAGTGCCAGTTTTTGGTGTGGTTCCCATGGATCTGGATGCATTGCTAACGGAGCGGGCCGGAGAGGTAGTCGCGTGATTACAATGGATCTCTTCCCCATTATCAGCCCCTTCCGGGTCATCTCGTCGACGGAGAGATTCTGGCGTGAGGATACGAAACCTGTCCACTTCACACATACCGGCGTTTGACGGAGATTGGTGAATGTACTAGTCGTAGGACTTGTCCGTTCTCTACAATCAAACAGCGTCATCGAAGGTAGCAGACGGCGTCGATGGAAATGATGATGGACGGAGAAACGACACCGAGACACTGATTTCGACAACAGATTGCCATTCGACGAAGAGAGAAAGAGAGAGAACGGTAAGGATTAAATGATTGTAAAATATGAAAAAACACTGCGCAGGTTAAAGAGAATGCTGAGAATTAGTTATCAAGGAAAGATAAAACTGCAAAATTGTGCGAGTTCGCCGCGGTGTTATTAAATCAACCCTTGGAGAATGGTAGCTGATGAAGCTCAACTTTCAAACGATTGCGTGTGTGGACAAATGAGAGGCTGGGAAGACAAGAAGCGCGCGCGAAGAAAATACCACCAGTTGGACGAGCCCTACAACGGATCATGAATCGAGCGACATGGGACATGGACAGCGAACGAAAGAGAAGGGAGAGAGAGAGTATGATTTCTCTCCAAGTAGAACTTTGGAATTACCTTAACTTCATATCCATGCAGCAGCTGTATGGATGCCAATCAAAGTTAGGCAGCCTTAATTGTACATTGGGGAACAAGCAAATTAATACGTCATTATCGAGAGCAGGAAATCGAAGCCCTGTCGTCAGTCAAAATCGACTTGGTGGTCCCCAGACATACCCCCACTTTGGGATAACTCGTTCTTTAAACTTCCATGTCAGTGACGGAGCATGAAGCTGCAAGCAATTATGCATGGAACCGTTTTGACAAGAACGTCAATGGCATTGTCTTCAAATGTAAAAATGCGGCACGATACTTACGCTGGAATCAAAGACAGCAAATATCAGTAGATGTAGAGTCGTGGATGATTTAATAGTTTCGAAAATATGTCCATGTCAATATTTTGAAATGAACATGAAGAAAATGGTCCAATGCAACGAGAAGGGAATGGCAATTATTTATAGATTGTGAGATTAACAGAGGAGAAGCATTTAATTCAGGGTAATCAAGCAATATGGAACTCTCAGCGCTGCCTGAGAGCACATCCCAAGATAATCGAAATGCGTGCCGCTTAGGGTGGCCAAATATTTTGGCTGCAAGTCGGGATATCTGAAATTGAAATGTCTAGAGACAAACCACTTTTAATAGATTTTGATTTGTTGATGTTTTAGATCACGAAATCTATAATTGAGAAAGATAAGTTTGATCCTTCATTGGATTTTCAATTGTAATGAAATGCTAATTTTGAGCATCCAAGGTGTTCAACGTTGAACATTAAGTTAAACGTTACAGTCCAGACACAGTGGACAAATTGACATAACAAACCCTATATAGCATAACAATGTATGCTATAAAGGGCGTCAAAAGAAACACATAGGCAGCAAGATTATTATTATTGTATCTACTTTTCGACATTGGAAATTCCTAGTTCTTTGCAGTTCATAATCGCAGTGCAACATGAACAAATGACAGCATTAGGACAGACAGCTAGCTGACCTAATAGTCACTAACTTATTAGAAAACCGTATCTAATTATGAGCAAGCTGAAATCTGATTTCGCATGTAATCCAGTTTTTTATTGTAAATAGTATTTTTCATTAGCTCAGGACACAGATCAATGATCTTTCGCAAAGAACTAGCAATTTCATTTTGGCACATGTGTGTTTCTTTTCACGCCCAGCACTGGCATGCGTATTTCCATTGAAATTCAATTGAATGGTAAGCTTTCGAGATAATGTGAGGCGTGTTTCGGACTCTCATTACTTTAACCGCTTCACCGCAGCCGACAGGTGTTACCTGTCCTCATTTCCTTTACGTAATGTACAGCCGAAAGGTAATACCATCGAAAAGTAGTTCTCATTATGAGGTCAACGAGTAAAACCCGCCTTTCTTAATGTGAACTTTGCCTAGGATAGCATGTCGATGCGACCACAGAGGTTTCCACGCAGATGAGCTCTAAAGAAGGGAAGACATTGAGAACATGGGATATGGCTGGTAGCTGAGAGGGTCGATATTCCTCGAATCTCCTTTTCTTCAATGCGATGTCTCCTGTGCTGGTTTGCGCCCTACATAACCTACGCCAGCCATCACGGTTAGCCTCTAAGGTCGACGAGCAAATGTTGCACATACTGAAGCTCCACTTTATATAATTTTTGCACTTTTTCTTAGGTCTTCGGCATTTTCGCAATCCTTCCTTGAGCTCCGCATATGGCGCATTTCTCGGAAGGCGATTCTCAAATATTAGGATGGCGTGCTTGTGTCCATCGCAGGTGTTGACAAATGATGCAAGTTTCGTCGCTGCTCATTCCTGTGCGACTGCAAATCCCTCCGAGGGGTGAGATAGGAGATACGAAGGATTTTCCGCAGTCAGCAGACGTGTCGCCGTGTCCAGGCTTCACGGCAGCCCGGTAGTTGATGTTCCAACACGCAGCAGGACCTTCTCTTTATTCAAGACAGTCGGTCCAAGACAGTCATTGAAGCATTATCCTGAAGAGTTGCATTTCAGCAACCTCTGTTCTTCATTCTTAGTTATGCTGATAGTCCAGTTCTCACAGTCATAGAGAAGCGCTGACCAGACATGGAACTTTAACTTGTCGCCATGTTGATCTTCCGAGAGTAAATGACGTTTGCAAGCTTTCGACAAGCGGTCTTGGATATCCCAATTATTTTCTTTATTTCTTGATCTGCTCTACCATCTGATGTCATCACACTGTCCAGGTATTCGAAGTGTTACTCATTTATTCTCTGGTCTCCCGTTGCTGTTGTTTCGACATGTCGGTGATGTACGTTCTTTTGAAAATCCCACGGTAATGATAGTGATCAGATGAGCAATAGTCACTCAACATCTGAGCACATTCACCGGACTTGAATAAGACATTTCAGATGGACGCAATGGACCGCAATGAGCCGTAGCTGCATCCCCAATCCATGCCACGGTGGGGTGGGGGATTGGCCCGTTGCATTTTGACTCTGGTCATCTGCAGACTAAGCCGCACGGCCTTGCGCTGCAATGACAACTGCTTTAGTGCATTTCCTAACTTTTCACCATAAGTCATGGGATTTGGCCCACTCGATGGTCAAATTTGTGACTTATTTTCAAAACCATTTTTTTGAATGTCTGAATTTTGCCACTTTTGTGTGATAATTTTCAACGAAACAAATCTAGTTTCAATATGAGCACAGAATTTTATAAAAATGAGTCTAAATCATAACATGATGATCTAGCATTATCATAGAAATCAAATAGCTTATTGGAAATTCAAATGCTATGTAGATACTACTTCCTAAATTTCTTTAGTAATGGCACATTTAAGTAGTAATTTTTTGTATCGTTTCCTAATCATTTGAATTCCTTGGGCATTTGTAAGACGTCTTTCTTCTTCATGATCATATTTGAACTTATGTAGAGATGTATATTACCGTTTCACAGATAATTAAGAACAGTTTCTTTTGGACGATCTTCCACATTTCACACATTTATATCATTTCAGTTGTATTACACACTGTAAACTGTATACAACCACATTGAGCAGACAATTGCCACAAACAATATTAGACAATAGACAGCCAAGGAATCAGACAAAGCTGTTCACTATTGCAACATGGTTGCAAAATAAGATATTTTTATTTTACTGGCCACCACATCAGAAGTAGTAAATAAATAGCATATTGAATTCAAATATATAATAGTGTCTCTGAAGCGCTTCAACACTAGCATATTTTGTTTAGACAACTGCACACAGATTTTTTCTCTCTCTCCTTTTTTAAAATCATTGAAGAATAACTCTGACACTATTGTACTATCCTTTCGCATAGATAGCTGCGACTTTAAGGAAGCACATGTAGACGACCAAAATTTATGCTATGTGAGACAAAAACAGTTTGGATTAATTAATCTTTTTCATTATCATAAACATGCTGCTTAAAATCAATTAGTTTTACAGGGTAAGATTTATTCATTCAACCGGACTGAACTTCAAGCAGCTCTATTGCATAAGAATTCTGCTTTTTGCTCATATTGGGAATCTAAATTCTCGTTTTGTTGAGAATGCTACTCACGGTATCAGGGAACCAGAGGTAGGAATACCTTTTAGTAATACGAATAATGTTAAGCCCATCGCTGTTAGTGGATTATTTACAAGCATGCTCATCAGCATGCCAGTTGTGTTAAAAGATGCAAATAGCATAAAAGCGCGGCAATGTACAGCTGAAGTTTACTCGCATGTCAGATGATACATGGATGAGGCTCCTTTTCTCTGACTTCATCGTGAGAATGGTGAAGAACCCAGCCTCACATAGATGCGTTGTCACAAACGGAACATAGACAATATTTCGGTCCTCGTTTATCCTTTTAGCTTTAAATGACTTGCACCTAAAACTGAGCTGATAAAACACTGATCGTTGAGACATTTTAGCCATGAAGATAGCCTTTTTGACGGGCTAATGAAATGTAAAGATTTTTATTTTTCCAGGATGTCTGGAAACTAAACCTGACTTTCTGTATCTTCGCTCGGATCCCCAAGGGTCTGAGGAAACCCGGTTGGGAGCTGCTGTTTCAGTTGATAACAGGATGAATCTAGCAACGCTTTGAATACAATATTTTCATCATATTCAACGCTTGCAAACACACCCCACACACATAGTTTCAAAAACATCCATTTTCAAAATGAAGCTAGTCAAATGATTTGAAATATCTGGTGCTTATACGCAGTACATTTTGGTGACGAACGATTTAATCACTCGATTACCAGTGCGTTTGACCTCAATGTACAGGGGTATTACCAAAAGTTATAGTATCATAAGCATGCAGCGGTAAATGCTTTCTGCTTTATCGATTTCCACCAAGATACTTCGACTGCATGTTGCTCGGATGATGCGTAATTATTCAACGAACAGGATGTTACTCTTTTCGACCGAAAATGCTCGAGGCAGTCTTTTGATAGACATGTACCGCCGAGCAGACAATCAACTGTCAGTGGGTAATCGAACTATATACACTATTCGATTCTCCCATGGACAGAATAGATGACTTCATCTATGTTAAATACAGCAATTAGAAATTTAAAAAAGGAAGACGGAAATCAGATCACATCATAATAAAGTAAGCGATATCCAAGGATGATCAAACATCGAGTGATTTTCAATAATAAACAATAAACAAGTTCTTGATGTCAATGAATTGATTGATGTTTTCAATGTCAATAGATTAGTCGCTCTTGTTTGACTTTATTGCTCGTCTAAAGAATTCAGTGCAAATTGCAAGACTGACCAGATCATCCAGATCAAAAATTCTGCCAAGTGACTAAGGGCCTGAACCTGAAACTTCTGGCGATTTAGTGTATTTTGCATTATTTTTCTTATCGTAGATATCGGCAGAGAATTGGGTTTCTAGCATTCGTGCTAAATCAAAGGTAATGCTATCTGGACAAAGAAATACATAAACATCCTATTGGCACACAGTGAAGTGTTGGTAACGGTGTCAAGTCAAAAGGGTCTTCGTGATAAATGATCCAGAAAAAACTGTCCAAGGGAAAGCCATAAAACAAAATTTCAATAACAGTAACAGTTTCAGCAACATCTAAAACCTAGATGACTGCATATTCTTCTACTGTATATCTATGACTATGTCCTTGCATTACTTGATGTTATCTATTTCCGATCAACTGTTTTATAATATCCCTAAGCTGTGAGCAACGTATAACTGCGAGTATTTTTGAGAGGACAGCAATGACTACTGTATTCAAATGCCCATCTATGGTGCTATTCCATGTACTTCACAGTCTTTCGCAACTATGTTATGAACCAGGAAAAACTATGTTTCAACTTGGAAAGTCCTCGTCTACAACGTGTAAAGCCTGATATCGGTGATATACGAGTATCATTTACTCTGATAGTCATCTCTACTAGGCTGATAGTCATTGCTGTACGAATTTAAACATACAGTTGCATTGTAATATGATTATATGGTATTATCATTGCTGTCAGGATTACATAATACATAGAGAGTTTACAAAACACAGATAACATATTACAATGAATTCATCCTAATAATTTTGAATTTTGTACTTTCTAATGTTGATTGAAAGTTGATCGACAGTCCATCTTACAAGAGAAGAATGTAAATTAGATACAAGCAAAAGAAATAGATATATTAATTATTATAATAATCAATCCTGACTACCCCACAGTTGCTGTTGAAATTTCAGCCGAAAACAGAATAGGCTCTGACAATTTGAAAGCACAAACTGTCAGAGACCATTGACTTTTTGTCTAAGATATTAACAGGGACCTAGGTTTTTATGTTGCTGAAAACGTTTATGTGTGTTACCTAAATTCCAGTTTGTGGCTTTCCCTGGGACAGTTTTATCAAACTTAGTTTCAGGCCCATTTGCAAAAAGACCATTTTCACCTGAACCGTCGCAACACTGCATGTGACAAAATTTCCGAAATGAATCACTGACATCCAATCACACATTAAAATTTTTATCAAATGCCTTCGATTGAATTCTCTTTTTTTGTTATTGAACAGTCAACCACGACACATGCATAACGATAATTTTAAATTTCCAATGTGCTAGTGGCAGCATGCATTGACATGAATTCTTCACAAGGGTTGCAGCTAAATATTTCCCTTCACAAAACAACCGAAAATTAGGTTTTACAACTGCGATATCATTCCTGTTACGGATAATAATTTCTTACCTACCTTGAAAGGCTTGTCAAAGTGAAGGGAATGCCGAGTTTCGTCTTCCATCTCGACTGGTCTCTTGGACCGCATCATTCATATTCTCTTACAACCGCTATCCCCACGTATTCTTCGGTCGCCCTCTGCTACGTAGTACTGTGCATCTCATTCTCAATATTTCTTTAGTCTGCATCAAAGTGTTTAAATATATCAAGTGTGGAAACTCCCCATTACTCTAATGTATTTTTAGTGGCGACAAATTCGCCATCTTTTTTTGCCAAGATAATTTTCAGATATTTATATTCAACAATTTCAAGAAGTCGCTGTAGCTAAAATATTTGCTGACAACTTCATTTTTCTAGTGATTCCTACATGAAATTTACTGTTTTATTCATTTTTCACATCAATTTTGATGTTGAACGTGTCATCTCTGAATGGTATGGCTTTAGATGAAACAATGGAGAAATTGTGGCATTTGGTTCTCAGATATTGTTTATCTACATATTGAAGATGCATCTTCAAAAAAATGTCAAAAAGGATGTCAAAAAAATATCATTAAATTTCACATAGGATGCTTTCATAATCAGATGAAAAAATTAGGACTAAAATAGTATATAATGTAGGTAAGGTCCATCAAAAGTTTGTAAACACGTTCATATACAGCACATGAATGCAATCATAAGTCCCCACCCCCTTAAATCGTATCTAAGTGGTTTGTAGTCGTCTATTAAGTACCTCAATAATCGATTCGATTTCTATGCCAAATCAAATCTAGCATTTTAACCATAGAAATGGATCTTCATCTCATGTTCTTGTCTTCCAGATGTCTACGGATAACTATGTAATTTTTCACTACTTCATAGTTTTGACATAGCTATTCAGTCCCTTCCATTCAATATTTCAATACTATTCTGTTGTCAATTACGATATCAAATAAAACTGCTTATAAGCGCTGGCGAAAAAGTAATATCTTAGCTGTCGCCACAAATCAAGCATTGATTCCATACTTCCCCTATATACTTAGTTTGGTCTGCATGATCTTCATGTGAACACCGACATGACCACACTACCTCAGTCTATGTCACCGCATGATGACATAAATCAGTTGAATACTGAGTTTATCACAAATGCTTGTATTGCTGAATCTGCATCTTCTCATACCCATACCAAGATTGTTCTATGAATAAATTAACATATAAATATATAAAATGCTACCTTTGCAAACATCCATGTTTCTGCTGAGGCGATCCTTTGCCAATTCCTATTGCTTGCAGTGTTCATCTATGTTGGCTGGCAATTGGCCTGCTCATAAGCCTTCACCAGCTTGCTAGGGTGTGAGAATTATCTTTAATTATTAAAATATCAAATTAGATAAATAACTTAATAATTAAATAAATCAAATTAAATAATTAATTAAACATTCAATTTAATTATTAATCTATAAATTTTATTAAATCTTTCCCAAATTTCGATCTCAATAATAACGCTTGAAACCCACATGAAGAAGGCGAATTGATTATGCAGACCAGGATTCGAACAGGCAGTGGTGGGCCCCCGACATGATCAAAACTGGCTGGCACTAAGCCGGCGTGTCAGAAAGCTATTGATTAAGACAGGCACCTGCTCAACTTAGACCGATAGACATCATTCGATTTTTATATAGCATATGTAAGGTTTACCGGTACTTCGAATAAGCAGAATTTCCGATGAAGCGCAAAGCAGGGATGCGGAGTCGGAGTCCGGGAGTCCTATCATTTTTGCTGGAGTCGGAGTCCTATCAAGTGATAGGACTTCGGCCTATAACTGACCCGAAACAAGCAAATTATTTATCCTCGTGCATAGCGAAAAGAAAATCCACGGTGGTCAGGAAGGTCGCGAAATTTCGAAAAAATGGGGGATGATTTGTTTTGAAAAAAATTGGTCTTATTAGAGCAAGAGAAGTTATTTTAAAGAAATTAGAGAAGTTTTCATCGAGAAAATGGAATTTATTGATTTTTGAAAATCGGTAATATGGAAATCAATAATTTGTGATTTTAGCGCACTTACTGAAATTGGGGGTGAGCGTTGGACTACAAATAAAGAACTGCGTATTCTTCTGCTAAGTTTAGTCATAACTCTTGAGATTTTTATCGAGCCGTTTAGTAGATGATCGATCAATATTTTTCTAAATATTGGCAGAAATCAGTGGAAGCTGCTGCAAATAAAAGTTGGGCAGACTTGGTTGATGTCACATACATGTATGTTACTCATCTGCATGCTTGTTACCTCAGACGCTGAGCTATAGAAATCTATCGAGGCATTACGGAGTAAATCATGTATATGTTTGACGCATGCATTGCATTTATTATGTTGGACTAGGCCTATTATGTAATTTTGTCCTCACTATAGTTCCTTAAATGCTAATTGGGCGAATTCGATTAACTACCTTTATGTCACTGGAATATTGTCTTGGTAGGTATGTACGTTATCTAGGAAATACATCGAGCCCTTACAGGGTAAATCATGTGAATGTCTGACAAATGGGTTTTATTTAGAAGTACTGTGTCAATAGGCCTAATGTCTATTTTTTGGATTTTTAGCAAAATTATATTCATGCCTTTGTTCTATTTTTTTGTTAGTCAGCTTCAGTCAGTTTCACAATTTATTGTGCCGTGATCTTAAATATGCTTTATTTTGCGTGAAATAAAAGTTAAGATAATTCATAATAGCATGTCACTTTGTTCCTTTAACATGAAATGATCAATTTATTGACTTTACCAATGTACATTTTAATGACTTTGCATTGACTTTGTTATTTTTGTTCGCAACCCCACTAATTTGCATTGTTCTTTGTTACGTGAACGAGCATTATTATAATTAAGTATATTAAGTGCAATATAAACAGGTCCCGGTAATGAAAGTCTGATGTCATTTTAAACATCAGTGATGATAAAAAACACACTTCATGAAATAATATTATTGCAACCCATCTCCCTGTAACCGACAAATAACATGAAATGTTACAAATGCTTACTATTGAATTCAACAACAGTTTGTCTCAATGCTTGTTCATATCGTGGATTTGAAAGATCATTCACTTTACGCTTCATACACAATTCCTTTAGCGCAACATGAACAGACTCTGATGCCTGTTCTGAGTATTGGCCCAGCGATTCACCATACCGCCAACAAAATTCGGGAACATGTCGAATCAAAATATTGACTTTCGGAGTGATGCCGATGCCCAAACCCAAGTAGGAAGTTTCGATCTCTGCAATTTTTTCTTGGAAGTCAAATCTCAATGATTTTTGATCAATAATTCTTGATCTTTTCTGCTTTCGTACATGAATGACTGTATCCTCTTCATTATATTCTTCACAGATAAGCATTTTGGACAGAGCTTGATGCTGGTCGGCTGTAATGACATTTGTGCACCTTGTGATGAAGAATCCGGGGAACCGGAGGTCGTCCACGCTTGGGTTTTGCCGGCATATTCCCTGAGAAAGGAGAGCCTCTTGTTATATTACAAACTTGGCACTGACCATTTTCGCATCCATGTCGTGTAACGCATTTTGCATCTTGTTCAAATGACTGAACTTTGAGCTTTCTTCCATGGACTCCATTCTTGTATTCATGCAACAGGTATAGGTCACTTTTGCATACGCCAGATGGCAGTCTATCATCCTCGATCATATAATCATGAATGACCTACCGTATATACCGAGTAATAGCCGATAAATAGAATATAAAAAAAAAAGGAGGAATGGGGGGGTCGGCGGTATATGCGTGGTAAACAAAATGAACACAAGGACAGATACTAATGCCAATTTTTTCCAGCTACATTTTTCATCGCTATCTGCCTTTTTTTTTTGTTGGTTGTGTGTCACCAGAGCCAGAGCCCCAGCTAGAGCTATGATGATGATGAACGACGACATTGGTTCACGGTTTGGTTTCTTAGAAATAAAAAATAAAAAAATTTTTTTTAGTATGTGTTATAAAGTAACAAGCAATTATCATCTTTTATCATCTTTACAGTCTAAATTTTAAAATAGAAAAAAATTTTAGTAAAGTTAAATAGGAGCTTATATGCGGGTTTTTGCAAAAAAACTAATTCTAAATTATTAAGCAATTTCGTCGGCTTATATGCGAGATCGGCTTATATGCGAGTATATACGGTATTGTTTAATCAAATGTAAGAGAGTCTCTGTTATCGCTTCATCACGGTCAGATCTGCCTCCACAGACATACCGTTTTCCTACACTCTTCATGAGTCCTCTTCGTCTTTGGTATATTGAAATGAAATTGCTTGAATGATTTAACAAACTGCAACAAACTATGAAATCGAGAATTGACTTCAATCAACATGCGATCATGGACACTTATTCTCGCTTCTCGATAACAATAAGATCCCATGAGTTCCTGAATAGATCTCCACGCTTCGATTTGATATGTATTGAGACAGTGTATTGTTAATATCAAATTGTAACTAGCTAATCGAAGCATTCAGTTGACAGATGGGGACATGCGTATTTATGCTGAATAGAATGAAAAGCGACAGACCGGTTTAGCTTCGATGGATAATGAGCCATAATGACTCAAAGACGCTTTGGCTGCAGAACCAACATCACAGCTTGGCTCAAGAGTTTTGCTGATGTTTATTAACCCTAAAAGAGTTGGGTGTATACATTTTGTCAACATTTCAACTTGCAAGCACCATAGCTACTAGAATAATTATTCTGTGGACTTCATATTTCATGTCCATGAATAGCAGCATCAAATCAATAGGAATCTGTATTAATTTCCCATCGAGGATATTTTATGTTGCGGCTGTGAGCTTAGGGATCCTCAGCCGGTTGGCTGTTGACATTTTGACAATAAACAACAATGTCTGTTGTACAGCTCTGCATAAGTTATTTTCACATCATCATGAAATTTTATTTAGATCGTATATAAGCCAAAAACTATTTTTCTGTGGACGAGGTTTTATGCACTCCTGTCCTATTACAAACTATATGATGCAATAGAACCATATGTCTGCAGTTAATCGTACTGTAATTTCTTCAGATATTCAAGTACCTGTATTCATGTGATTCACCTGTATTGCAAGTGATCTGGCTCACAACCATCAAGGCTATATAATCACCCAATCATCTTCGTGTTTCAGTTATCGCATGGTTTCGTGAATAGGTATCAGCAGAAGATTATAGATAAGATTTCAGTTATCATAAGATTTCGCTTCACACATGATTAAGCTTGTGATGGAAACAGAAAAACTCTGTTCATAAATGATTATGTACTTCAGGAAGATCAGGATCTATGTGATGTAAAGGACGAAATGGTGGAGACACATGTCATCAGTAGAGATCTGTGAGATGGTCCTTATCGGTATATGATTGATATCGATTGTTTGAATAAGCATTGAATGGAAATTGCCTTTGAAGAAAGATGGCTATACCAAAGAAGAAGAAAGCATGACTTGAAAGAGGTTGCACATTCAGCTTGCAAAATCCTTTGCGACTCCCGTAATCACTTACCAAGAGCCATTGTATACAGTGTAGGCTCATGCAGTGCTAGGTTTCAAAGAAGAACAAAACATTTCATGTTCTCTTACAGTCAACGTTCCTCGCCGATGCTTCATGTGCAGCAAGGATCCACGCAGTCGTTGAGCGTATCAAATCATATACTAACTTATTTATTATTATATTTTGAATAGAAACAGAAAATATGATATTATGATTACCTTTATCCTGCATCACATGTACACAAGCAATGCAAAGTGACTCATGCACTGACTCATGCATTGACTGTAAAGAACTCAAATAAGAAAAAAATGGCGAAAAATACCCTGCTTTGTGGAGAAGATTATAAAGAGATAACTGCACTCATCTTAACTTTCTTTCCGTTTGAAAATTAGCTCAATATGAGGTAAAATTTTCTGTTTACAAAATGTTAACAAACAACCGGGTGAGGTGAAAAAAATGAGCAACCGCTTTAGGGTTAACTAACAACGAAAAGTTGTCAACTAAGTTAGGCACGAGTGAACACTACATGCAGTGCCCGCAAGAAACAAAGTAAACTTCACTGAACAAGCGCTCGATATATTAATCAGATGTCGTTTGTACGCAACAATTCAAAACCCCATTAACATAACATGAACTAAAAAATCGCCTAAATAGTACTTGAGGACAGTCATATACAGTAAAATATATGCATACACGTACAGTCATACACAGTAACCCATTTGTCAGACATTCACATGATTTACTCTGTAAGGGCTCGATGTATTTCCTAGATAACGTACGTACCTACCAAGACAATATTCCAGTGACATAAAGGTAGTTAATCGAATTCGCCCAATTAGCATTTAAGGAACTATAGTGAGGACAAAATTACATAATAGGCCTAGTCCAACATAATAAATGCAATGCATGCGTCAAACATATACATGATTTACTCCGTAATGCCTCGATAGATTTCTATAGCTCAGCGTCTGAGGTAACAAGCATGCAGATGAGTAACATACATGTATGTGACATCAACCAAGTCTGCCCAACTTTTATTTGCAGCAGCTTCCACTGATTTCTGCCAATATTTAGAAAAATATTGATCGATCATCTACTAAACGGCTCGATAAAAATCTCAAGAGTTATGACTAAACTTAGCAGAAGAATACGCAGTTCTATATTTGTAGTCCAACGCTCACCCCCAATTTCAGTAAGTGCGCTAAAATCACAAATTATTGATTTCCATATTACCGATTTTCAAAAATCAATAAATTCCATTTTCTCGATGAAAACTTCTCTAATTTCTTTAAAATAACTTCTCTTGCTCTAATAAGACCAATTTTTTCAAAACAAATCATCCCCCATTTTTTCGAAATTTCGCGACCTTCCTGACCACCGTGAATCCTTTTTCACTCGGTGATTTTCTAGAGAAGACAAGCTTTCATAGCCTCGATCACACATACGCACCAAAGGCCACATCGGAGAAAAAAGTAAAATATTATTTTGCTTGAGAACTTTACCTCTTACCCTAACGTTAATCGCGTGTGATAGCTCCTCCATAGCGCATATTAAAATCGGAAGCGTACTCGTTTTTTTTGAAAAAAGATTGGGATTTTCCTGCTTAATAGAGACTGGAGAAAATCCGTGTCAAGCACACATTAACAAGTGATGCTATGTAGGTAAAATTTTAAAGAAAATGATTGATTTGAAACAGCAATGATCACTAAACTCAGGCTCAGGTAAGCCTATAATGATCTACAGTGCCGCTCAAAAGTCTCAGACCAAGGGTATAAAATCTTATTTTATGGCCAAAAATCATAAAGCAACTAATGAGTTATCAAATAACTTTATTTTTTTATCATGTAATAAATTTTCAGTATTTATAGCATGATCACATGTCTTAATAACACATTATTATTTCACATGCTGCCCCTTGACTTTAAGTAGGCCTACAACTTTCAGTCATTGAACTTACCAATGATGCACAGTACTCCGGCGTAATATGTTGAGTCCATACGAGTTTGATTTTCTCCCTCAGATCGTCAACTGATGTTGGGTTCGTCTCAGCAACACGGCATTTCAACACATTCCAACAGTGTTCGATTACGTTCAAGTCTGGCGAGTTACCAGGCCATGTCGATAATATTTGAATGTTGTTCTGTTGATACAAACTAGTTTTTCACGAGCTTTGCATTGCGGCAAGGAGTCCCTTCTTGGTGTAAGATGGCACATCCAATTATTGGCAACCAGGTAGGGAGTTTCTCTTGAAGGATGGACAAGTACGCAGCTCCTGTCACGGTTGAATTGGCGGGTGCAATCCGAATAAATCCACGACTACGAGATGATATTCCACCCCAGACCGTGACTGATGGGTGAGGTCTTATTGTCGGGAAGGCATACCGTGGATTATAGCGTTCGCCGGAAGGTCTTCGCATCGTCAGAACGCTGGATGAAAATTGCTTGATCAATGTTTCATCAGCGAAAAGCACTCTACTCCGTTTTGTTCCTCAGTCCAATCTGCGTAAGTTCGACAAAAGTCCAAACGATCCTTGATATTTTTGGCTGATAGCGTAGGCTTTTTACAAACATATAAGCGTTGGCCGAAGTCCTTCTGTAATCCTAGTTTCACTGTTGAAACCCTTATGAATGGAGTATCCTCAGGAAGACAATATCGTATATATCGCGCAGAATTTTTGCATTAGTTTTCCAAAGTCGGTGAATCATTCGATATCGCCGAAATGGCCTGGTAACTCGCCAGACTTGAACGTAATCGAACACTGTTGGAATGTGTTGAAATGCCGTGTTGCTGAGACGAACCCAACATCAGTTGACGATCTGAGGGAGAAAATCAAACTCGTATGGACTCAACATATTACGCCGGAGTACTGTGCATCATCGGTAAGTTCAATGACTCCAAGACTGAAAGTTGCAGGCCTACTTAAAGTCAAGGGGCAGCATGTAAAATAATAATGTGTTATTAAGACATGTGACCATGCTATAAGTACTGAAAATTTATTACATGATAAAAAAAATAAAGTTATTTGATAACTCATTAGTTGCTTTATGATTTTTGGCCATAAAATAAAATTTTATACCCTTGGTCTGAGACTTTTGAGCGGCACTGTATGATGTAGGTCACCAGAGCTAAGGCTGATATGCTTCCCACACGGAGTCGGAGTCCTATCCCTGGCGCAAAGATGCTGATTTTCTTCAATTTCTATCCAAAGTGGTCTTCAGATAAATACATAAATATTCGTACTTTGATGATGTATTTTGCACGCGCATGAAAAAGATTGAGCAGCAAATGAGCGTAATAATTAAGGGCAATTTTTTATGACCCAACAAAGCTGAAAATATTACCAAATATGTCCTAAAATCTCAAAACGTGACCAAAACATGACTTAAAATTTTTTGTATCGTAAATTAGTAAGATCTTAAAATATAGCAAAAATTATGTTTCCATTTTCAGGCAAAAAGTAAAATTTTCGACAAATTAAACGATTTATTTAAACTACCCATGTAACAGCTTGTTGTACGAAACAGTAATGTAATTTACTACATTTGATGTTAAAAAAGGTCTGTCTTTGCACAGCTAGAATCTTCTTCAACATGGAGAAGAACGCTCTACCGAAGCAGCGGTTGGCTGGCAATGAAAGGCAGACGACAGACGAGCCAATCCTGGCCCCGCCGGTAACATTCACATCTGTAGGCAGTGCATGCATTAGAACTGTCCACAGACTGCATGGCGCTGCTGAGAAGACCAATATTGCGTCATTCTGCAAACATAGGTCATTTTCTATCCCCTCTTCCCGGCAACTCAAACATTCTAAAACCACAGAAAATTTATAGTAAATTAATAGTACCACAGGTAATTAATAGATACTTGTCTAAACATGTAATGAGTAGCGCCTGCGTGAAGCGCCTCAATCTCGGATGCGGTATTAAGTGATTGCAGAATGCAGTCCGCCCTCCACGTGCCTGCGTTAAAGCAGTGCCTTCCTGGCTAATTCACGCTCTCAACAGATGGTCCGGTGGCCTTGTGGTTAGAGGGTATGCTTGCACGTCCTCTAGCTTCAACGTCGCTGGTTCAAACCTACCCACGACTGATGAGGCCCAACAGGCCGAAACATGTCTCGTGGTGGTTACATCTGTTGAGATTTGATAAATATTGCCTAAACTTGTCAATGTACATGTACTTCCAAACGTGTATTTGAACATTATTTCCTACAAAGCGAAAAAAAACAAATATTAATAAATTTTCCTTATACTGTGTTGCGGTTGTTCGAAGTACTCAAGATGATTTATCATCGCCAACTTTCCGCTGTCAGCCGATTTGAATAATGATTTGTAGAATAATTTTCAAGAAACGAGCCGGGCTGGCGTTGCTAAAACCGGCAGTAGATATGCATTATCTACGCAGATAGGAATAAGCTACATATAATGTCCACTAAAAAAGAGATACAATATATTAAATGATCGAACAAAGCTTGGTCATTCTTTCTCTCTAGAATTGACTCAGTTTCTTCTTTTAGGCTGTACCCACGCACAGCTACAACTAAACTACGCTCATTAACAGCAATTTTCTCCTTTTTGTATTAAATGTCCCCATTACCGACATGAAAAAATTAACCAAATTATCGCCGCTTGCGATACAGAATCTAACATTTAATGATCTGATCTAATACACCAGTCTGAGTTGTATTGCTATCAATTTCCCATTTGTGGAAAGTCATTTAATTTTTGGAAAGTTACCAGAGACTGAAATCAAAGTGCATTTGAGATCCAGACAAATTATCCTATGACTTTTTACAAACAAAATATAATGTCCCACTTTTAAATGCATTATCAATATGCGCATTTTGTATGTATAATTTCTGATTAAGAAGATCAAGATGCATTATCTTTCACACTATGAATCAGCTGTATACAACTAATAATCAATAAAAATAATCAAAGTTCATCGTTTACAAGTTACGTCAATCACATTTGCCATGATTTCCACACGCCTTCTATTTCTTTTTTACACTTGCATAGTGGCATCAATTGGTGGAGGTCGTTCAATGTTGATATGAAAAACCTTCTGAATCAATTTCCTCATTTACATGTACATAATGCGCAAGGGAACATGGAATGAAATCTGAAATTGTATAATCACTTGTCGCGATCATTTGTTTTATGATTAATTTTCTGTTTTGTTTAATCGCTTATCTATAATACACAAATCTATAGCTTTAGCCTCGCAACTTTAAAAAACGAGAAAAAAATTTTATCTTATCTAACAAAACAAACTGTTGCTCTGAAACAGAAAATCACAACGTAGAAGTAACCTTGATCCTGCATTATATGCATAATTGTATGATGAAAATGCAAAATGAGCTGAAGGGCTACAGGCTGTCACACATGCCCAGGTGAATCCCATTAACATGATGCTGTCATTTAAAGGTGGTCAAATTATTTCAAAATTATTTTCAAATTTAATTTCAGAATTATTTCTTTGATGAAATTGAATCAGTAGAATGACTAACAATAAAACTAAAAATATGACTCAGCATATGATGACGTTATATTAAAGAATCACGTCATCGAAAAGCCTTAATTCAAATAATTGTGAAAATTCAGAATTTGAACCAGTAGGTTTTCAATGAAATGTGTCCAATCTGGGCCATTCATGCTTCGGTTTATCTCGGCATGCGCTCACTGCAGAAGAAATAGAACTGTCATATTGTAGAATCTTTTCCTACTGGTGAGCCGCAAGATCGATTTCATCATCTTCGCAAAGGCTTTTATCTGCTCAATGAATTATAAGTTCAGAGAAGAGACGAGGAGTGTTCTCATTCAGATGACGTCGCTCGGTCTCTTAATACATCAAATACTTCCAATCAACGGAAGATCCATCCAATCCATGTGCATGTACATTGTACAGGTATCAGACTTCTCAGCTTATTTACTCCGTCTAATTTATTACTCTTCTCTTGATTTCTAATTTATCATATAGACTTTCCAATGGATCAACAACTCTAGTGTGACCGAGAAAAACAGAATCAAGGATTTCGTAGCAAATATATTTTTCGTTGGGTTCATATGAGAGGACGCACATATCCACTTGAGCATTTTAAGAGACAGAATTTAGACTTTAGTCGGACAAATGCATGTACTCTGGAACCGACTTAAAATTTCCGCGTTGCTTTTCATGTAAAAACTGGCCTAATACCCTAAGATGGAGTTCCCCAAAGTTATCGAGGAAACAACATTGAAATCTGAGGAAATCATAGCGACGTTCTTCGCCCAATAATTTGCACTATTACCTGACATGCGTGTCATTACAATTAATAGTCATGAAACCACATGCGGATGCGCAAGCTACTATATTGTGTAAAGAATCTCAACGGCACCATTGATAGTTCCGAAATTGAAGAAGCTGAACAGACACATGCAGCTACCTCAGCTTAGTTCCTATAGCCTACCCTATACTGACAAAGTATGGACCAGTATTTGATCAATTTCTGAAATTTAATAAAAAATTAATAAAATTATACTCCTTTTCTACCTATTAAAAATTCAACTGCAATTCTCGCACATAGCACATCCATGACTTTCATGCACACGAATTTTCGAGTGGAATTTATGTGAATGAAAAAATGAAGCTTTTACGTCACAACTCCCCATACTTGGGGCTTGGACGGTGCTGACATAGTCAGACTTATGGAGCGTTGTAGTACTTCTAGTCCGGATACTCTTCCTGCCGACTCCCAATGACACCTTCGGGGCTCGACCTCTGGACCAGAAGATCGCTAGGCCAAGCACTTAACCGCTGTACCAGGCTGACCACATACGTACATCATAAAATTCATGTAGGTCTACACACAGCAGCCGTGACTGTTCACAATTACCTCACATGAGGCTAAGAATTATCCGTGAAGACACGCATGAAAATATAAAACAATAAGTGTCCGAAATTTTATAAATGCACCAGATAAACGGACTATCAACAAAATATAACAGTTATTAAATATAATGTATTTCGACGTCTTTTACAACCGTGTTAGTTTCGCTCATATTGTCATCACTTCGACTATCATGTCAGTATTCTGTAAAACACAAACTTCTTTCAGCGCGACATTGTTCCTTAAATACTCAATCCGTGATATGAAGCGTCAAAGTTGCTGCAAGGCGATTCACAGGCAATAACAAGGCCCGTGTGAGATACGTGAGAGTTGCACACTTCTGTACCAATCTTTATACATTTTGTCTCCTACGCTTTCTACGGCCATTCGTCCTTTTCGATCGCTTGCCCCTGCATTTTTTCTTGCAATCCTTCTTCGATTTTTTACATTCACTTTTGCATTGAGGTTTGTTAGTAGCATTCTTGCACTTCTTCTTGCATTTTTTATTTGCGGTCTTGCATTTCCTTTTGCAGCCCTTGTTCTTAGCTTTGTTCCTATTCTTCTTTCTCCCTCCATCACTCCGCTGAATGCCATTCCTTGAGTTGGGATTCCGACGGCGACCTTCAGTCAGGCAAATGACCGCCAAAATGACAATGCAGAAGACTATTAGTGTCTGAAAATTAAAATGAAATTTTTCGTCAATGCAAGAATTTATGAAAGTTTAATTCTACATTGCAAAATTTCTGATTATGCTCAAATGATCATTTCAAATATTATTATTCGAACATGCACAACCCTAGGTACGAAACCATACTAACAATGTAGGTAAGGAACAGCCTTTACACTCCCGCAGCTCTCACCACCACTCTAGTGAGAGACATTGTACCTCAAGAGGAGAACATTCTAGAACCACGGACCTTTGTGAACATCCGTACTGAATCGCGGCCCTTAACCAGCTGAACCATCCTGTCAAGTTGACTTGACAGTGCTCGCAAAAAGGTACTCGTAATTTTCTCCACTCATACAATTTAATGCAATATTATGCCTGTTACTTATTTCGAATGAAGGGAATGTATCAATGGTTCATACCCCACATCAGTTTAGCCTGCGTCTGCTCACTGCCTACATTCACTATGTCCTACTGATACCAATTTAATGTTCGCTCGTTTCTTTATACTCTGATTTCTTTATACTCCTTCAATAGAATTCACCCGAAGGCTTAGACGTGTAAATTTGCAACACTTATAATTTACACCATTTTCTTATGTGAAGCCTTAAATTTTTCCTACTAAACATGACTACTAATATTCACATAGTTCACATTCTTCAAAATTCAGTAGCATAAGTGTAATGAAACACTTATCATAGTCATTTGTATTAGCGCTTACCAAAAGTACGTCATGAAATCTGCCGATAGTAAAAATGTGCTCAGTTTCAGCGACCGCAAACAAATTAAATCAATTGAATTTTTTAGCATGCTAAAACCCTGCAGGAACTACTTTGGTTCATTTTAGTCCCAGTAAGACACAAAAGCCAAAACATTACCCTCATATACAATATTCAATAATATTGAAATGCAGATCGGTGGTGGCATAAAAATGCACCACTAAATCTTAAGGGCCAAAAACCTTGGTTTTTAGAAATGTTTCAAAACAGAAAACTTCTTGCTTTTCAGATTTTTGCTGTTTTTCTATTGCAGCATTCTACAATACTTCTTTACAAACGAGCAATCGGTAACCTCAAAAGCTGTTTTGATGAATGAAGCAGATCACCCGTAATGCCAACTATTCGTAAGATTACTTGTCACACCAAATTACTTGCATTTGCCGGTATAACGACTGTATTTCTTGGCAGTATTCTAAGCCAATTCTGATATTACTGTAGATAGAAAGTAGAATTATTGGCTCATTTGTCGTCTTCATTTGCTATCGCTTTGAATATAATATCGAGGTGTCTATCACCAATGCTGCATCGTGTTCATCAGTTATTGGGATCCCAATTAGGGTTAAAAAAACGTTTAAAATGTTTAATATATGGTTTTTAAGAAGATGCATGTTAAAAAAACACGGTTTGAACCTGTAATTAAAAGTATTGCTAACAACCATGTTTACAACACGTATAAAAAAGCTCATGTGTGAAGAAAGCACTGCTTTATAACCGTATTTGAAAGGCAGGTTCTAAAAAGAAGTTTTATAACATGAGGTAGAAAATGCTTTCAAACATTTCGTCTTTCTTTCACAATATAGCTATTGAATTTATAGGCTATCAGAAGCTTTATCCCATTAAGAAAAATGCAGCATGCATCAGTTATATTTTATGCCAATGTGCATATTGACCCTCTGATGCATACGCTAATTTATAACGCTCTTCCATAACCAGAGTACATTTGACCCTGCGACAAAGATAGATAAAAAACTTTCTTATAGGTGTTCGTTTACTATTTCAAAACTCAATTGGAATTAGGAGTTTTACAACAAAGGAATAATCACATAGAAAACTGTTATGAAAATGTTTCATGATTTAAAATAATGGTTGATGGGATCGTCGGATAAAACCGGTTCTAGCACAAATACTAAGTCTGTGATTTTCTCTATCCTCTTTATTTGGACAAAGCAAACAGCGCTTCACTTTTCTGCGTAGTTGTTGTTGATAGTGCGGCTAATATTACTGTGACCATCTTCCACGTATCTTAGGTGGCGCATTGTAAACAATTGTTATGAAAGAATTACATAATTTCCGCGTGCACAAAGTTTCAAAGTTAGTGCAAAGGTGTCCCATTTCTCTGCAGAAGAGCCTTTTATGATATGAGTTCATGAAACTTTCCGGTCTCATAGTCGTGTTACTTACATTGTAACATAAGAATATTGTTAAAGAATACGCAGTTCGAAGGTATTTATAGACCTAATTCCAAGCAACGGTCTCAGTCTTTCTCCAAAACAATAAGTATCCATGAACTTCATTATGTACACACATTTTGTCTAAAGCGTCTGCGCGCAGGGGATGTCCACGAATCCCTATTCAATGGATTTTAGTTAAAAATCTTCACTTTACTTACTCTGCAAATAGAATTAGCTGAGCCTATTGTATTTTTATTTTTTCCCATGGATTGTTGAAAATCGTCGAGATCTCACCAAAATCAAATGCTAAATAATTGAACTGATGACTTTCTTATGATAATGCCACAGGAATTTCCCGTCATTGGGCGGCCAAGAAGTATTCCATTTTTCCAGAACACCTCTTCTGATAATTCGAACTAAGTTAAGCTACATCGCAGGTCACATTGCTGTGAATTGTGTAGGAATGCGTATTTCTGATACAATAGGCCTACATGCATCTTTAGTGAGACCAGTGAAAAATATCCACTTATTGCTCAACTATTTAGTATCAGATGTGCTACCTGAACATCTTCTACTAGTTACTTCCAGACACTGTGTTACTTGTGCACCACTAGTGACTGACTCAGCATTCGATTTAACCCAATTCGCTTGAAGTTCATAACCAGGGTCCATCAATGAAACATGTTGCTTTTTTGTCTTGAAGAAGCGAGTATCAATTGAATAATGTTTTTTAGTTATTTTATATTGGATGATGTTCCACGATCTAAGGTAAAAGTACAAAACCCTAAAATGTCGCTAAATGAGAGCATTCAAAGTAGGCTGTAGGGTCAGATAGACTGCCTGGTGAATATCAGATCCACCTAAACACTAACGAAGCACATTATGAAGGGTGAATATACAATTAATATACAATAATAATATACAATAAATATTATCAAAGCAAATACATATCAATGTGTAAAAGTATATCTTATGTCGCATGTGATTATTTGGAAAGAATAAAACAGGATTTTAACGTTATGTATGAATGCAAAATTTGACTGCACTATGTATATGGCCATTGACCGAAATATAAAATCCTCAAATCAAAAGACATAGAATGAGAAGCATCACCAAGTATGTTCACTCACTCTTGGATCGTTTAATCGTATTTAGGTACGCATCGAGAAAATTCTGAAGGAAAAATCCATCAGTCAAAGAAATCATCAATCCGAAAAAATTTTATAATCGTCTTACGTTTCTTTAACAATATTTCGCATATGGCTGTCTCCGTACCTTAAAAATATATCGAGTTGAAAGATAAGCTACAGCGCCTCGAGGATGCCTAATTGCCGAGAATCCGACGATCAACGGAGATACTCATGTGCTCAAGACCGCTACTTCTAGTGCTGATTTTGCATTAGTTTGTTTTCATCTCCTGTGACTTCACTTTTCCCTCTTATTACACGATGTTCTTGTATAAGAAAAGAACGACCAAAATTCTACAGAAAAATTCTGTAAGATACAAGTTTCATATGTAATAAAAACTGAATCCAACGAGTTATCACCTGGAAAAAAATCAGAATTTCAATATTCATAGCTATTGCTTAACTGCATTATTTGAATTTCAATAAATATTTCGGCCATTTGTGCTCTACTTGCATCTTTTCCTTAATCATGTTATCTTAATCTTGATGTGTAATTTCATTATATCATACTACTATTTAGCTTCTTATTGCATCGCTGCTGATAAAATTCATTGATGTGAATCATATTTTCTGAGGCAACACAAATAAATGAAGGCACAATGTGACACTTCTGCTCCATCGCGTTTATATCTTGGCAATCACCAATGCATTACCTGTACGTGTCTGTTTGCATTATTATAATTCGGAAGATTCGCATGAAATCAGTGAGTGACTATCAACTCCTTCATTTCAAACTAGCAACAACACGAAGAGTGATGCAACTGATCTGTCGACATATTCACATCATCAGCTATTTACACGCAATCAAACTCCATGACTGAGCTCCATCCACAGCCATATATACAATACAATATTGTTTCGCCTTATTCCAGTGCTAGACAATGCCGGTATATGTGAACAGATATCATCAGCTGTCGACGCAGTCACAGATCTAATTATAGTGAAAGTATATACATGTAGAAGGCAGAGTATCGACTCAAAAAATGTCAGCATACAGTTAACATTTTTATGACAAAAAAAATCAGTTTTTTGCGGAGATTACGTCCCTCTAGTCTAAAAAATGTATTAATATATTATACATACAATATATTATATAAAATTAATAAAATACAATATAAAATATAAAATACAAAATAAAATAAAATCTTTCAGACCATTTTAGCTTTTTGGGGTTTATAATAACAGGTATAGGTGCTAAAACAATATGATAAATGAATTCTTTGGTATGAAAAACACAACTTAAGTAAGATAGTACTTTCGAATTTCTGCCGCCATTTTGGCGGCCATCTCACAGGTGGCCATCTTGGATTTGGCCACATCTAGCGAACCAATGTTATCAAGAACCGTTATAATAAATTCCCCGACCTCAAAAACATAGGTAGGGACCCAAAAAGCAGCACTAAATCATTCCTGTATGGAAAGATATGGTTAATAACATATCTAGACAAAGTCTGAGGCGGCCATTTTGGATTTGGCCCCCTATAGCAAGGTGTTCGAAGTTTAGAGCTCCGCATCTACCAAGGTATTATCACACAGACCAATACCAATAATAATCTACAGACAGAAAAGCTTAAATTTGCAAAGGAAGGTTCATCCCCATAGGGCGTCTAGACTATTACCTGAAATCACGCTATCATAAGGGCGCTATTTTGAATTTTTGAATTTTCTCAGAAGGGGGCCCCACGATTTTTTAAAAATTGGTCCTAAATTAATAGTATGGCTCTAAGGAATCATTCTATGAAAAAATTGGAGGTGGTAGACGACTTTCGACTAAAACATATTTCAACCCCACCGTGATATGTGAATATAAAGCCACACGAAAATCAAAAGCCAAAATGCCCTGCCAATCAATTTCTACCGCTTAGCGGCTTGTCAAGGCAGAAATGAAGTATATTTAACTCAATAATTACAGATATCCAAATAATTCAGAGGATATAGAAATCAAATACAATTAAGAGTAGGCTGGAATAACTTAATAAACATAGATTCCTTTGATTCCCTATCCAAACGGCCGGCACTTGGAGGCAGTTGATAAAATGGCAAGGCACTAAAATTGCAAATCTGGAGTTTTTCTTTGAGTTCTCATCTTATTTTACTATATATATATATATATATATATATATATATAAATTCAGGAAAGTTAGATCAAGTTCACTGCATGTTACTATATTAGTTTCACGGATGGAGAACAACCGATCATCAGACCGCAGTGAACAAGAAGAAATTTCTACAGAAAAAACTAAAGATACACTATGAAATTCAAATGTATAAATATATATATATATATATATATATACGACAAATAGTAACCCACGCAGAAGCCAAAAAGAAAAAGCACAATTTTGTAGCCCAAACCGGTTTCACCTGTGTTCCAGGCTTCTCACGGGCAACATTTCTGTAGTCGTTTTGGGGACTACCAGCATCCCTTGATTGCCAAATTCCTAAATTTAGTGAAATTAAGTGTTTATCTGAAGTGAAAAATTTACTTTTCTCCTCCCAAATCTTGTGACTTGTTTCTTCTTCTTTTTCTATTTCCTTTTCCAAGACTCCAGCTTTTGAATAGAAATGATTCCATTGTAAAAATTCTTTATATAATTCTCTACTTCAGTATCTATTTTAGTGAAATACTCAGTTTTAATGCGTGCAATTGATCTCATGCGCTCTATTTCATGGCTACATTCGGCTATTGATAACGACTTTCTCAATTCTTGTTCCTCGCTTGACAAATACGCTAGTGGCTCAAAGTTGTTAAAGAAGAAGAAACAAGTCACAAGATTTGGGAGGAGAAAAGTAAATTTTTCACTTCAGATAAACACTTAATTTCACTAAATTTAGGAATTTGGCAATCAAGGGATGCTGGTAGACCCCAAAACGACTACAGAAATGTTGCCCGTGAGAAGCCTGGAACACAGGTGAAACCGGTTTGGGCTACAAAATTGTGCTTTTTCATTTTGCCTTCTGCGTGGGTTACTATTTGTCGCATTAATTTCCATTTTTTTGATTTCACTATTTTGTATTTTTTTTCAAGAAAATGGATACACGCGGAAGCCAACAGGAAATTCGCCATGCTTTGGAAACTTTAATGAATAAAGTGGAGAATTCAACAACTTTGATTCACTCCGTAAATGCAAGTCTAATGGATAATCTCAATAATCATCAAAGTAAGATAAATGAGCAAATAAGGAAATCTCATGAAAATATTGTATTAGAGCTAGATAGCATTAAAAAGAATGTTCAAGTTTCAAATTATGGTGGTAATCAGGAACTTTTTATTGAAAAACGACTGTTAAAGCGAAAGATGTTTTATTATCAAGCATTTAGAAATAACAGCATTGCTGAGATATATGAAACTAGCTTAAATTCCGAAAATCCAAAAATTCAGGGAAAATTTTGGCGAAAGCCACTAGCGTATTTGTCAAGCGAGGAACAAGAATTGAGAAGGTCGTTATCAATAGCCGAATGTAGCCATGAAATAGAGCGCATGAGATCAATTGCACACATTAAAACTGAGTATTTCACTAAAATAGATACTGAAGTAGAGAATTATATAAAGAATTTTTACAATGTAATCATTTCTATTCAAAAGCTGGAGTCTTGGAAAAGGAAATAGAAAAAGAAGAAGAAACAAGTCACAAGATTTGGGAGGAGAAAAGTAAATTTTTCACTTCAGATAAACACTTAATTTCACTAAATTTAGGAATTTGGCAATCAAGGGATGCTGGTAGTCCCCAAAACGACTACAGAAATGTTGCCCGTGAGAAGCCTGGAACACAGGTGAAACCGGTTTGGGCTACAAAATTGTGCTTTTTCTTTTTGGCTTCTGCGTGGGTTACTATTTGTCGTATTAATTTCCATTTTTTGATTTCACTATTTTGTATTATATATATATATAGTGGTCGGAATTAGAATTTTCAGGATTTTCGTGCCCACCCCTCGAAATTCGTGCCCATGCAGTACCACCAGCTCAAAGAACTTGCTGCTTCATATGCATGACTATAAATCGCATTGTAATTGAATTGCATAATCTTCATATTGTTTTTTTGAGTCCGTAAATGCACATTTGTTGCATATTGTACATGCAATAGAAACTAGTCAACTGAAAGTATACCGAAATGCCTAGAAATGCACTTTGTATTTAGCTACAAGTACGAGTCTTATTCGTAGTAGGTATATTACGTGGAAAAGTATATAAAAATCATTTCTTATTAGGAACAGCATTATCATCATCACTGTCAAGGTAAACACTGATACTTCTTTTCATGAGTTTTTGAAATAGTCTGTTTGATTCCAGAATTTTCTCATCCATTAGTTTCCACATTTCATTCAAAAGAACCTTCAGATTTGCATCCGCATCCTTCAGGCTTTTCAGAGTTTCGTCATATCCTCCTGATATGAGTCTTTTCGTTTATCATCTTTGATTTTCTGTTCATTTTGTAATGTTGGCTTGTAAGTTGGTTTGTACTACTTCAAGCTTTTTATAAGCTTTGTGGGGAATGCCTTTGGTCGCGGGTTCGCCTGCTACTGATCGCCCAAGATGCTAAAGGAGCCGAAACGAAATGTAGGCAATTGATCGGCTTGCTGATGAGACCCGTGCATCTTTGTACGGTAAACTCGGCTAATTCGGAGGCACCCTATTTTGGAGGTATTAAATTTTATCAAATAATTTTCTTGCTTAAAGAAATCCGATGTTTTTCACTTCACGCATGGATATCTAATATGTACGAGTAGTATGTAGGTAATATGTAGGCCTACGTCAATCATGCTAGAATTATCAAAAATTCTACAGCGGAAGTGATGTTGTGATATTCTTTGTATACATAACCATAGATGTGATGAAAATTCGCTATTCATGCATACACATCGTGGGAAAGTCAACATTTTGTGATATAATGACAACAGACAACTATGTATTGACTGAACATTTGTTGCAAGTTAGAAACTCAATGCAAATCAAACTAGATCAAAATGCACCTGCTAGATACTTAGCTAACTCATTGAAAAGCAAGTATTTTTCATTACTTGGCTGACGATGGATCGGCAAACACGCATTACTGCTGCTAAGAAGGAATTAACAGTCAGCAGAATATCAATCTATAAAGTCTCCAGGCAATACGGCTTTCTCGAGACTACATTGAGAAGACATATCAAAACTTCTATCAATCCGAATCCTGATAACCCACGATCTCCAATCGACAGCCAAGAGCGGGAGTTAATGAAGTATTCGACGAATATGGTTCGCTTAGGGTTAGGATTGCAACCAATCCATATGATTCATTTTGAAAATACTATGGCTGGAAAAACAGTTAAATTGGCTGAAACTGAAGGTCCGCTTTGAAAAGACGTGTCAATATTTCAATGAGAGCGTTCGAGCCAGTAGCTCACTATCGAGAAACGATTGCGAAACGCGTTATAATGGACGACTTCTTCGATAAACCTTGTCTACGACTCGGTTTATGTCACGCCATAGCTAGTCAAGAAAAGCAGTAAAAACCTCAAAAGATAGATTTAACTATATATGTAGAAGAACCCGATATCAGATCTGATAGAAAAACCTAACATCATATCTGATATTAGGTTTCATTGGAAAATACTATAAGAACTGATATCAGATCTGATAGAAAACCTGAAATCAGGTTTTATTACAAAATGCTATCAGAAAGTATATCAAATTTGATATAAGGTTCATCGAATTTTCTTGTAACCCTATAACCTTTTAGTTTTTGATATCAGATCTGATATCAGATTCAAAATTTTTTCGTGCGGGTCGACAAGAACGGAGCTTAGGGAGCCGATCTGCATCTGGAAGATAAGTCTCATAGGCCTATACAATTTGGATGGAACTAGATTTCAAACGGTGGGAGGATCTAGCCGCCCGTTGGGAATCAAAAACAAGTCATAGTCATGGATTATTGTGTTTTGATAATTTCTATTCTGCAGTTATGGGATATTCAGTTGAGCTTCAGATTATCGACACAGGCCTTCTACTCATTGGCAGCTTCAATTATCAGGAAAAATTAATGGTATAACCTTATTGATATGTTGAATAAACAAAGAAATAATTATAATACCAATCTCATGGCAATACCTTTCATGCTTGCACTATATAATCAAATACTACCACCAAATTGGATGAGTAGACTATATACATACATGCATACATAGTTACGCCAAAAGGCGTCAGATTTTCCGATCTCGGGCTAACTGTCTGACATATGAAATGCCATTTACTTGATCTGGAGCACTAGCGTCTTTAAATAGGCAGTCGACATAGGTCGTAGAATTTGCCTGTCCTCGTCGACGGGGTTCATGTGAAGTTATGAACAAGATGTCTTGAGCCGGTTCACGACAACAGTCTTCTGCTCGAACCAGATGCCCGCACAGAGTCAACCGTCGTTGTTGTAGGGTCTGGCTCGGTCGAATGAGCCCACACCTTCGATACAGATCGTCGGTCTTTACCTTGTCTGTGTAGCGTATGGAGAAAGCCGCGCGGAGTAAAACGGAATGGGCGGAGTCCAGTTGCCTCTCGAGAGTCCTTGTTAGAGTCCAGGTTTCCGCATTGTAAAGGAGCACC
Source organism: Prostheceraeus crozeri (assembly GCA_907163375.1). Classification (NCBI taxonomy): domain Eukaryota; kingdom Metazoa; phylum Platyhelminthes; order Polycladida; family Euryleptidae; genus Prostheceraeus; species Prostheceraeus crozeri. The sequence continues at coordinate 174,289 of CAJQUW010014097.1, read as the reverse complement.
GACTCGATCACTGATGAGAAGAGTAGACTATGCCATGGAATTAGCTTTAATTAGAGTTTACTGCCAAGTTACCCGAGTCATCTATCATTTTTCTGATTTGTTTTCTTCTGCACAAACAGTGGTGTGGTGGAGTCATAAGTGGTTACATATAGCTCGATCGAATGATGTATACCCGACGAAACCTGTATTATTTCGTTTCATTTTTTGAAAAAAAATTGAAAAAGATTTGATTTCCTGAATCAGTAACGAATTATATTGTTTTAGCACATGCAATGAATTAATGCATGATCCATCGGCTATTAATACAGATTGAGTTCGAAATTCTGATGATTCTCAGAAAAAGATGAGCACGAATTTCAGGAGGTCCTATTTTCGTGCCCACACTCATTTTTCGTGTATTCGTGCCCACTTTCGACAAATTCGTGCCAAAATCCGACCACTGTATACATATATATATATATACTATATGATACTAAAAACATTAAATTTGTATTAATATTTTCCAATATTGATATATATTATTAGATATAATTATATTAATTTATATATACATATATTAATGATATATATTGGCTAAATGTTTGTAAATTCTTCCTGCGTTTATGTACTAGCAATTTCGTACCTCTATATAAGTAATATGGAGCTTATTGGATATCAAAAGGAATGAAAACTTACGAATAGATATCACAATTAAACTGAAATTACGCTGATTATCAAGGGAATTCCATGAACCGCTTAGTAATAACAATAGTAACTCATCGAAATGCTAAATTAACGAACATAACTTCTCCAAAGTTGTCACGACACGGAGGATTTGAAAAATACAATTATTCCTTCTGTATTGCTATCATGGTCAGTCAATTCTGTGGTTGTTACTTCAAAATTGCAAAAATTTGTGCATCTCACATTTGGTACTGAGCCTCAACTCGAATTCATTTAAAAAAATTGAAGCTTGTACACATTGGGATTTACTAAATGCTGAGTTGCTATCTAGCATACGTACCCAATGGTTCTAATCAACGGGACTAATTCTTTTTATACAATTAATGAATTTCAAGATTTCCTGATATCCTAACCAAATCCTTTGAAAATACTATTGCAAAATCAGGTACTACAATGCAGGTGCTACATAACACATACATTTTGCGTTTATAGTATAGAAGTTCAATTTTTATTTGGTTTACTTCTTTTAGGAAATCAGAGTTTAAAGTTTCTCCACGATACTTTCCAAGATCAATAACTATTTCCAACTTATCACAGCTGAGTGCTTGTAAATTCTTTCTTCACTTGTATTTTTATGAATACAATGATTCAACATTTATAAAACTACAAGCAGACTCAAATTTTCCTATCCGATTATTTAATGCAAGTGACTGGAATAAGTGTATGATACATAAAGAGTATAGTCAACACACATATGTGAAGTTAACAAGTTCACAACACTTACCGATAGACGAACCATGGCTGTATAATGTGATCAACTCAATTACTGATATATGTGATAAGTGTTTAAATGTCACCTCACATCAGCATTTATTGGTTGATTTGAATGTTACGTCACGATGATCTGATGATCAATCGTCGATAAGTCACGTTTCCTGTGTGTCCACTGTATTCCACACTCCATAAACTGCACAGCTAAGGATGACGTCCTTCAGATAAGGATATACGATTTTCCACCTTTCGGAATCGCTTCATTGATGTAAACATTAAAGCACAGTTTCAAGTGTCAATGCAAATTCACTTAAGTTTCAAAACATCCTGTCTGAACTCACAGCTGAAAGATGAGAGATTGCATCTAATTTGACTTAAGGTGACCTAAAGCAGCTATTTTGTATTCTCGGTGAAAAATATAATTCCTGATGAGGAGCTGAATGATGTAATAGCTAGAGCAAGTAGTCTATAATGTGCTATCATACAATTACCTATATTACGTGCTAAATACGAAGTTCACTAAGTGTTCAACATCCATTTATAAAAAATGCAATCTATTTGAGGGAAAGTTAAGGAAGGTAATTTCAGAATTTGGATCTAGCCAAAAATATTACACTCTTCAAGGTGCCGCCAAATTGGATGGTTCAGTGGCGAGTTTACTAAGTGTTGCCCATTGCATTCGCGAGCGCACCTGGTAAAACGTGATTTAAAGAAAGTGTTTCAATACTGCAATGAATACATGTAGTTAGCTCACATTCTATAGTTTAAAGATTACCGACACCTTATAATGCCAAACCTGTCAATAATGCGTCTGCCGGTGCTTTTATGTGTCTGTTAAATTGCATTAAAGCAGCAGTTAAATACTGAGATGAGTTTTGTGAGTTACTGACACCAGGATACATAGACAGCAAATTCCATAGCTTTTAATTCAGGCCCAGCTTATAATAGCGTAATACTACATTTATGGCGAGGCTGCTGTGAGTCTAATCTCACCTACTGTAGACCAGTGGTGGGCAACGCGTGGCACGCCACCGCTTCTCAGATCAAAAGTGCCCCGCGGACATTATTTGAATCGATGATGTGAAAATGACTCACTTCGACCTTTGAGAGGTACATCTAAGGGTGAGAGATCCTCTTTAGAATGTGCAAAGCCATTAATGAACAATCAAATGAGCAATATCATGGCACAAAAAGTTCATATTTTAATTATCCAACCATGCTCCTTTCGTAATTAATATCTCGTATAAGCGCAAAATGGTCATCACTTGCGGGAGTTTATGCTAAGTCACATATCATATTCGATGCCCTCCTGAGCATGTTCCTCTACGTAATAAACCACGCCTCAATGTACCTAGAAAGAGGCTATATTAATTACACCTTGACTACGAATGGAGGAATCCAACCGCAAGATTTTGACAGGCCAACATTTCTTTCCAAATATTCTTGCTGAATTTTACTTGCATACTGCTACTGTAATATAGTAGTGGGCGGTGAATATAGTAGGGGGCGGTGAAGAGTGAATACAGAGCGCTTAGCGTGGCTTACGGGAGATGAGAGAGCTCCCATTGTTAAGTCTTGATGTATGAGGCGAAGTTTGTGTAAAGGCGGATTACATATTTATCACACAGCGATTACATCTTTATGGGATTCGAGGATGAACAGGATCTGTTTACTTGTGGGAATCGAAAAGGCAAAGATTGATGTACAGGATTTGTTTACATGTGTGGATCGCAAAAAGCAAAATGTATTTATTGATGGTATGAATTTAATGACAGGATCAGTTTACATGTGGGAAACGCAACAATTGAATGATGTCTGATTTATCTTTGTGACATATCTTTCAAGACATATCATCACCTATTCAGTATTTTGTCAGCCACTGTGTGGGACCCCGCTCGTCTGGGTTTGAGTGTTCAGGTTAGGGGTCGAAACACAACTAGACGAGTACCTGCTGATGACTGACGGACTACAGTATTATGTTTTATATCCCTTAATCGGTAGCTGAAGTAGTGGTCGATGTATTGTAATTCAAATGAAGAAATGTGGAATTACATGAAGTACTATGGACGGATGAAGAAACTGGCGATAACAAATTCAAGTGAAGAAATAGTATTTTCCATGTGTAGTCTTAGGTATAGTGTGTATAGTTTCATTGCTTTCGGTGTAGTAGAGTGTCATTGTAGTTCTATTGTTTACCTCCATTATCCACTTTCCACTTATCCACTCTTACCATTATCCACTTTGTGTAGTGTCAGATATAGTTCACTTGTAATCGGTGTAGTAGCATCGTTGTATTTCCATATTTTACCTCCACTTTTCCAATTTTCATTCATCGGTTTCCTGTTGTTTTATAATATCCATTTTTAATTTCCTTAACCTATGGTGACCATTGTCTTATTCTATTTCCACTATCAGCATCTGTAGTCGCTACAGAATATTAGACGTCTGTTTTGAACGTGTATACGGCAGTGTTTGGAATCTATGGTATTAGTATATTAACAGCAAGAATGAGTAGTATTACAAGTCTTAGGATTTCCATTTTTACCAGATATTGGGCCAAAGCTGATCAATTTTAATTCGTTGCCACGAGAAAGCTACAGTGAGTTCTTTTAAGAACTGATTAATCCAATGGTTACAGTAGCATTGCCTTTGTACACTTGCAGATTGGAGAACGCCATCAGTCCTCATTAGGACTACTTTAACTAATAATTTAAATTAGTAAGCATTATATTCTATTATAAATGGACACTGGGATGACTTTCATCATCGTATGAGAATAACATATATTTCGTATACTCGATTGGCATCAACACACGACTACCATTTGTGGAGCCCATGCACGGCTTTTGAAAGCCGTATATGTTTGGGTGACATACACGTATGTGCACGTATGTACATGTAGCATGATCAATAAAGTGGCAAAATCAATTTTATCTTGTGCGAGTTTCAGGCTGATGAAATAGGGTAATGTCGGTCAAATCACCAAAAAAGTCATAATACCGTTTAATTATACGAAAGAGAAACTTCCATGATTTTTTATAGGCACATTCGCTCTCCAATACTCACATAAATTGTAGAAAGTAAATAATGATTCCTTAACTTAAAAAAAATTAGTTGCGCAAAATACTGCTGTATACATTTACATTGTCAGTAAAATTTTGTAATGTAATACGATGCACGTGCGGTACTGCAGCAGCAATATGTTCACTTAAAAGCAAGGAATAAAAGAATATTAAGTCTTTACTACTGCCCTTGGAAATTGGTGGCCCGCTATACCAACTTGGTTGCCCACCACTGCTGTATACAGTACATAATGCTCGTCGTGCATAAACTAAACTCACCTTGATCAGGTACTTTAGTAAAAGGCTTCACAAGCTCGAGGTGCTACGGCAAATTTAGGTTTCGTCATCTATAAACCTGCAAGATGATTACAAGCACTATCACACCAACTGGCGCCACGGAGATCCTCCTGTCAATGTCAAATTAATTTTATCACTTAGGAGGGGACTATTGTTCCCTGAAATTTTTTTTCACTGAATGTTCACTGAAAATGCATGATTTTTGCTTGCTTAGCAAAATGAACAGAAACTGCAATAATTCTATATCATCACCGAGAATGAAAATGAATTAATTAAGGCAGGAGTCATAACAATTCAGTAAGATTTCCAAATGAGACATAATATTCTCTGGAGGCAATTAATAAATAAGGCATAATGGAATTTAACAGACACATAAAAGCACTGGTAGACGCGTTATTGACAGGTTTTGGCATCATAAGGTGTCGGTAATCTTCAAACTATATTTTACAAGGAAAAGTGCTTAGTCTTGAAATTTCCGTAGGTGACGTTTACAGAGTGACCTACATACTGACGTTGAAAGTCAAATGGCACTTACACTGCCATTTGAAATGACGATAAGAAATCTGGAAGTTCTCTTATCAATCATCTCACGTAGTTGCCAGAGTTGATTGACTTTTAGAATCGAATGTATCCATTGCCTCATGAGCAAAAATGCTATAAAACCGGAGATAATGACAATCAAAACGTTGGTACATACGGCGCTTTTTGTTCAGATCACTTATACATGATACTTATACGCCTTTGTTGAAATTACGATGTGGAAATCATGATCTAGCAGTTAAAACTGGCTGTTATAGAAATCGATTGAGCTATGACGAAAGATTGTGTAGTTTATGTGATGATAGAACAATTGAAACTGTATACCATTTTATTTGCGAACGTGTATTATGCAATGAAATCAGATGGCACTTCACACCATTCTTTGTCGATATCTCGATGCAAAATTTCTATGTTATGCTAGAAACCTTGGAAATAGGTAATATTGTGAAATTAACCAAATACAGTGCATCTTCGATTATCCGGATACCGATTATCCGGACGCAATTTCGGAATCCGTTCGATTCTCCCTGATTCCATCAAAACATGTACATGTACATACATGAAATCGAATGTTCATTTTAGCATTGCTCTCCTCTTTAGGTAGCACATACACGAAGTACTCTTGCTTTACCAGCAATTAATTTTTGCTCAATGTGCGGTTCTCGCCACAGTCAAATAATAGGCAAGCAGCTAAATGATTGGAGCATTCTTAAGTAGGTTATGCATGCTAGTCAAAGCTGGGATACAGCTCTGATAAATCCCTTTCAATTCATGGCCTCAGTTCACGGTCATTGCTTGTGTACGTGCATTTATGTGCTTTAATAGGAACGACAGTGAATATATAGCAAACATGTACAATTGATGCTCATAATTTCATTAAACAGTCGAAGAATCGGAATCAAATACATCAAGTATTACATTCTAGGTAGACATGCAGGATGGATACATACATACAGATTATATGGATATATGTAGATCATATTCTACGGGGATCTTGGTATATAATCAAATGTAATCAATTAAAAAGTCGCTTATCCGGATCTTTGACTGACCTCTTGAGTTTTGACCATCCGGATAATCGAAGATGCACTGTACATAAACAATGCCAATGACATCAGAACCGATAAATTACGACAACGACTAATGACATCGTGATCAGTATTCAGATGCATCAAAGATTCAGATATCGTAGCAAAATGTTCATTGCGAGTTAGAAAAACGAACAGCTATCCGAGGTCCGGAACGCATCTGAAGATTCTCATGTTTCATAGTAATCGATCCTATTACAGGTAAGACGTTGCCAATTGCTTAACTTTTTAATGATAACTGCATGATATTAACATTTCACATATGCATGTATATCACGTTTCGTTCCGGACCTCATGATAAGTAGGACTTAATAATTAGGCGAGACGAATGCTGGCGTGCGTCACTAATTTTGAATATATAAACTGATCTGCTCTTCTCATCAATTCAACACATTTTTCCTTGCAAAACTAAGATGATACTTTTACAAATCAAATCTTGACTTGCTTAAACATGTCAACTATTAGTGAAAATGTCCTCTCCTTCCAGATAGTGTCACATCGTGTATCAGTATCATAATTACTTAATCTCACCTCCTCTTAATTCTCATATGTGTAAATACCTCCATTCGCCTTGTCATCAGTAATCTCACTCACTCACTTTCATCTACTCTGTATTATTTGTGCGTGTTTTTCAATTGAAAAAATGTACGCTACTGATATTCTGATACAAACTTTTGATATATTGTTACTATTGTCACTCCGATTATCCACATGTATGTGTCTCAAGATTTGTTCAAGAACGAACTTGGAAAGCGTTACAAAAAAAACCTGTTCCCTTCTACTTGCATTGACCCCCCGTCGTTGGAACAATTTGCCAATAATCAAGATTTCAATCAAGCTATAGGATTGTTGATGACTCAGAATTACGTCAGCAATGGTTGTGAATAAAGTGCAAGCATAGAGATGGCCAATAATGTCTACAATGGACGACAGCACAATTAACACAAGAACCATCCGAAACAGTTCAATGACAGTGAGTAATGATAGCTATATTTCTGTTATACCTACAAGTTCTTAGTTTTGAACTTCTCGTCATAAACTTGATTTATGAAATAGCATATTTTAGCGGTGTGCTGACAATTTCGTAGAGAACATCGCGAAACTCCACAAATTGCAGTGCTGGGTAAAAGTACCAGTACCCAAGCAAATTGCATATTGCAATACTGCATAACCATGCGTATATAACGGAATCTTTCATCGAAATCATGTGCGAGATTTACAAATGGCATACTAGACACCTATTACAAAAACACTGCCATCCATTGGATTTGCATGTATTTTCTATGATCCTGTCTGACAAGAAAAGGAACCGGATAGAACTCAACAGACGCACAGATTAGTAGTAGCCATAGGGTGCATACCATTCAGTGACATTTCGGCCTCATTCTTTGTGGAAACTCGTGCTGGCCGCAGGAAAGCAATTGTGTGTTGTAAGCGTTTTTCATTCGTGACAATGAGAATTATACTTTATATGTCGTATATCGAACCATGCTCGGAATTAATTGCTAAATCACAACGAAATTGCTTTTCTAATCCGTAGAACTAACATCTCATGAATCAACTACTTCACGCAAGAATTCCAGGAATCAATCAATTAATTTGTATCGAAGATTTAGGCAATTCATTGACTGATATTAGAAGAACTGTGCATGCTCTACGTCAAAATGGTCCTGAAACTAAGTTTTGATAAAACTGTCCAAGGGAAGGCTGCAGAGCTGGAATTTGAGTGACAGAATCGTTTTAAGAAGCATAAAACCTAGATTTCTGTCAAAATTTTAGCCAGAAAGTCAATAGTTTCTGACATCATGTGGAAGTAGGCCTAAATAGGCCCACTTTCAAGCTGTCAATGGCTATTGAGTTTTCGGCTAAAATTTTAACAGAAACTTAGGTTTCGATATTGCTAAAATTGTTTCTGCTACGAAAATTTTACTTTGTGGCTTTCTCTTACCGACTTCCGGAGAAATAATTTCAAGAGTTTTCCAGGTCTTTTTAAGGACTTTTCTAGGACTTTTTAAACTTATAAGTAGCAACCGAATTTAAAATACTTTAATCATAAATATTTCTTCCTATTTCCATTGTTTAAAACGTGAAAGATGACTAAGTCAAGTAAAAGAGATCCATGGATAATTCATTAACAAGAATATAAAAGTAACAAGAATATGAAAACTAAGAATATCTCGTACTGTGATGATAAGAACAAACATAGCTAAGGCAGTGGCAAGCAATTAAGTTAACGATAAAACCCTTGTGTACATAACTAAATTTTCTATCGATCAAGTGGTTAGAAGAAATACGCGTACATATCAAAGTTGATGAAATCGAATTATTTCATGAAAACAAGTGCTTTGGAGATTGGAGCGACACAATAAGCTACACTCTACATGCATAATAGTACGAGTACTTCGCTAAAAGAATAAACATCAAAGGAGCGATGTTCTTAATATCACGCAAACGAATATCCAGTGCCTTAGGTTGTTCATCTGACAGTTTCTGCTGACTTTCAATAGATTTTATCTCCAGATCGATATCCAAGTTCCGCTTTCCTCCATTGGTTTCAACTCTTTCCTTATCGCGCATGTTCTCCTTCAAGTACAATTTTGAAATTTCCAGGACTTTTCCAGGATTTCCAGGACCGGTAGGAACCCTGCATTTTGACTTGAAACCAATGTGCAATCAATTACGTGTTGTTGATCCATGTCAGCAGATTGAGCTAGTATTCAAGTAGACCTGACTTTCGTGCATCGCAAGAGAAGCATTGCCTTCTTTTCTATGCAATTATCAAAAGGAGTACATTGAAAAAATGAAAATAGCAATTATTTGCAATCAATAATTCTTGTATTTTTGTTTTTGCTTCAAAATGAAAATCACAGAATTAAATAAAAAGTTAAATAACTGAATATAAAAAGAAAAGCATAAACCTGAAAACATTAGAAGATCCTCGAAGTTATGACTAGTCATGTTCTTTCTTCGTCATAGACTTGAGTGTTGAGGAGGCCACTTTCTTCGCGATGCTCTTTGGCATAACTTCTTTGACATTGACCACTGTTTCCCCGACATTGATAGCGGAGTGAAGAACGTTCCCCGTCACCTGGCCTGCGTTAGAGCCTCTTTTCTTTGCAATGTTGCTGCCTAATCTATCCGCAGATGCACGGGATAAAACAATCGCCGCATTTAGCAGACTGTCAAAAATATTGCTGGCACCAACAATTGATGCCGAAGTAACTATAAGAGCTGATCTAATCCTACGCATGTGCTTAGATTTGGGACTTTTGACTGAAGTTGGAATCTTACCAGCAGCGGTGTCGGCTATTTTCTGAAAAACATAAAATATGTTATCACAGATGACTATCTAAGCAAATCAAAATTCTTTTAGAATTTTACTTCATATTTCTAATAAACAGGGCTGAGGCTGAGTTTTATCTATAGGTTTGACCGATCAACAAATCATCCGCTTCATATTAAGTAAAGACATTTCAACTGCAGAATGACAGAACAGTTCGCAGCATTAACGCTTCGAGTTCATCGTGACTTTTCAACAGCAGAATTTCTGAAATGAGGTGAAGCGTTTCCGTTTCAAATGCAGATTGCCATATCAACAGCATGATGAAAATGAAGTGTAACGCAAATTCACCCTAATCAATGGCAATCTGCACCCGCAGACATGAAACAAAGAGGCAAATGCTAGCTAACAGGAGTAGTATATAGTGTGACATCCGGCGCGACGCTTTGCTTCGCTTCGCTTGCGCCGGATGTCACACTTTTGCGGGGTTTTTCAAAATTTTCAAAAAATCAAAATTTCAAAAATTTTGGTAGACTTCAAATTTCACGTGGCCGAAGGCCGAAGGGGGGAAAATTTAGGTAGTGACAAATTTTCAAAAAAACAAAATTTCAAAAATTTAGCCGGTCTCAAAATACCCAATTTTCAAATTTTTCAAAATCTCAAAATTTGTGATTATGACATTTTGCTCCCAAAATCATGACCGTTTCAGGACACCGAAAAAATCATAAAAGTTAAGAATCTCAAATTTGTGAATTACAATTTTTACCTTAAAAATCATGACCGTTCCAGGACACCGAAAATCATAAAAGTTGAGAATTTCAAATTCATGAATTTTATCCATCTTTCAGGTTTTTAAAATATATCATGTGACTGAAAATATTTCTTTAAAAATGGAAGAAACAAAAGTGGAAGAAACCGCAAGAATATATCCTTCGTTATCATATGAAATGAATAAAGAAAAACACAAAGATAGAGTACGTTATATGAAAGATAAGGAATCTCAATTATTATTAAGATTAGAGCATTATAAAAAATTAAGAATGTGACACAAGGCGTTGGAGCATGTTTAACAATTTCTTTAGGCGCTCTCACTATTGTCATTTCATCTGGCGTTCTTACAATTCCAGTAGTTGCAACAGCTTTGTGATACAATTAGATTTTAGTTGTACGTTAGGGAAGTTGTTTTAATTCTTACTAGCACGTCAGCACAACCACATGACGCCAAAGCATCTGGCAGCTGTTTTCACTTCTCTCTCTCCTGTCATTGTTCCGTGTGCGCTAGAAAGCAAAGTTCTCATTTGCAATGTCTTCCGTCAGCAAAATAGAGAGAGAATTTTGTTGCTTCGTGGATCAAGTTGTGCCTCTTATTTCACCAGACCATCTTGATTTCTTCAAAAGGATATCAACAAAATTTATTCTTGAATCACTAAGAAAGAAACAGAAGACGAGTGGAAACGAAGAAGATAAAAGGAGAGAAGTGTTTGAAATAATCCGAGATTCATTCAAGGATGTTGACAGCGGCAATTTACCTGTATTTCTCGAGAAAAACGATATTATAAGTACATCATCGTGCATCTCTTCATTGAATAAACTCATTGGTTTTGAGAAAATTACACATCGGAATCTTCTACGCTGCTATGTTTTACAAGGAGAAGTGCTTCAGCGACTGAAGTTATTGTCTAATATGAATTATACAAAATACGTGAAAGAGTTAAATGAGACCCACAAAATAAAGTTTTCACGTTCATATGTGACATTACTGATCAAATTATTCAAATTATCAAAGAACTATCCAAACTTAGCCAATTCTTCTCTATCAATTTACTTTGTGATGAAGCATTTTACATATCTTGAAGATTTCATTGATCATGAGAAAGAAGAAGAAAAGCGAAGATTAGCAGAATCCATATTTGATTCACCCAATGTGCAACAAACTGAACAACAACATGCGCAACATACTGGACTCACGCAGGAATTAGAAGACTTGCAAAGGTGAAATTCTACTTCATAAGTAACAAGTAGTAACATTTATTGCAACTTATTTGCGTGGAGACTGAAAAATGACAATGGCATTTTCAAATTGGATTTCTGTTTTGATATAAATGTTGGACTCTACTTCATAAGTAACAAGTAGTAACATTTATTGCAACTTATTTGCGTGGAGACTGAAAAATGACAATGGCATTTTCAAATTGGATTTCTGTTTTCATATAAATGTTGGACTCTACTTCATAAGTAACAAGTAGTAACATTTATTGCAACTTATTTGCGTGGAGACTGAAAATGACAATGGCATTTTCAAATTGGATTTTTGTTTCATTTAAAATGACTGACCTGATTGAGTTTTTTAAATTATATGGAACACAGACAACAACGAATTTTGATCTAAAGAAAATCGCACATCAACTGGGAATAAAGAATTTTCATGTCCTAATGAGAGACGAATTACAATTGATCAAAAATAAGCCAACAGGAACCTTCAGTTCCCGGAACAAAGTTTCAATCGTAAATTTCATGACGAATCTTCACACTTCAGACCAAAAAGGCGTACATTGGTCAGCAGGTATCTTTAGTAAAAACGGAGATAATTATTATTTTGACTCATACGGGCTTCCACCTACGAATGAAGTAAGAGAAATACTTGGCAATGGAATTTATAATACATTTCAAATTCAAAAACCAGGAACAACTTATTGTGGTCAATTATGTCTTTATGTTTTATTTAAATTGCAAGAAGGAGTGCCATTTCTTGATATTATGTTAGAATTGAACGAACCGTAGGTTCTATGGCTACGCCTAATAATAATAATGATAATTAAAAATCACTTCGTTGTAATTCATTTTGATAAAATCGGCCTCTGATATCTTCATCATCTAAATCTTTGATTTCGTAAGTAATCGGATAACTTTGATTTATTTTAGAAATTTCAAATATCTCTTTCGTCCAGTATCCGACGAAGCCTTTTTCAAATTTATTCTTATATTTAAATATTCTAACTCTATCTCCAATTTTAAATTTCGGCTTAAGTTTCTGCAAATTCGGATTACTCTCATTCAAATTATTATTTTCGTTCGAATAATTATTTTCGAATATTTTCTTTCGTATTAAATCAGGGTCGTCAGAAGCATTCTTTGGGGTTTCTTCAATACCTGAATGAACTTTATTATTGTACTGCTCTACAATTCCTGGTAATATTTTTAACCATTTCTGATTTCTTTGCTCAGTAAATTTCTTGAATAATTTATTATTAACGTCCGATTGAATCTTTCTATCACTACGGCCTTCCCTGCATTTTCAGTTGAATAAACAGTTTCAAATAGTGGCTGAACATTTCTGTTATAAAATTCCGACCCTTTATCAACAAACAATTTTTTTGGCTTTCTCTTACTTTCTTCAAAGATTTCTTCAAACGCATATTTAACTGATAGACCACTTTTGTTTTTTAAAGGCTTTACCCAAGCGTATCGTGTATATAAATCTATAACGGTCAATGCGTATTTATAATCTTTTTCATTCGGCATATGAATAAGATCAGCACTCCAAATATCATCTTTATTAAATACTTTTACTTTCAATAAATATTTAGGCCTTCTATATTCCTTGTGGATTTCGGACGCGTAGGTTCGAGCGTTGCTCTCAGACAACTTTGCTGTCGTTTCATTTAAACCCTGACAGAATAATATTTTAGCTTGTAAAGCTTTCTTAACAACCATTCTTTCAATTTTTTCTCTAAATGTTGGATTTTGAATACTATCTAATTCTTGAATCATCTTCTTATCAGCTGCATGTCGAGAACTTAGATCATGATTTCGATAAGCCAAATCATGCCTGTAAGCTGCGGCATCTACTCTATTTATTGGTTCTTCACCTGGTTTCGGATTATTATTCTCATCTAGTCTTATATCTAATCGAGTTCCTGGACCGGTATATGAATGACCAGGAAGATGTTTTTCTTTCGAATATTTACTCCAAATAAATCCAGGAAAGTTTTCTAATGTTTTTTGTATGTCACCTCCAATATGCTGACAATTTGTGTTTTTATTTTTGTTTAATAGATAATTTAATAAATCTAAATTAAAAATTTTTAATTTAATTAAATTTTCGGAATTTGTAGAATTCATTTTAAAAGATAAAATAAATGTTTTACCTTATCATACTAGGACTTAGATATATTCCAGAACCATCTTTAGTTTCCTTAATTTCAATTAAATCATCAACATTGTGGAGAATATTTTTAAGAACTCGTTTTCCTTCATCAACTAAACTTAATTTACTAATAAAATTATCTACTACTCCTTCACCCCTAGCAACTTTCTCTAACTCTCTATTATGACGTTTTTGTTCTTCTAATGCTGCCTTCTCTGATTTATTTTTATTTACTGCTTGGACAATACCAGCTGTCCCACCTGCAACACTTCCTGCTGCTGCTATGCCTCCTATTATTAGTGGAATTAATGGGAGAATTCCACCATTCTTTTCTTCTTGTAATTGAATATTCTCTATCATTGGTTTACTTATGTAATACTTTTTTTTGTTAATCGTAATAGTTTTAGGGGTATTTTTGTCAACAATATTACGTAATTTTAATTCAACAGTTTTATTATTACTTTTCGCTTGCGACATTTTCAATAAAAAAATTTTAAATTAGGAATTTTTGATCTATTCTAGTTATGAATAAATTTTAAATTAGGAATTTTGATCTATTCTAGTCAAGAATAAATTTTAAGTTAGGAATTTTAAATCTATTCTAGTTACGAAAAATTTTTAAGTTAAGAATTTTTTAATCTATTCTAGTTACAAAAAAATTTTATTACTAATTACTAAAAAAAATTTTAAGTTATCAAAAAAATTAATTAAACGGACCAAAGGTCCTAAGGTTACTAACCGATCGACGAAGTCTTGGGCTTTAGCCTATCGGACCAAAGGTCCTCAGGTTATTAACCGATCGGAGCGAAGCTCCTCTGGCTTTAGCCTATCGGACCAAAGGTCCTAAGGTTACTAACCGATCCTAACCATCTTTCCATTAAGAATTTCAATAGAATATTTTACATCTTCCAGCAATAAACCATAAGCCATCAATGAAGTTGTGGAATCTTTCTTTTCAATATTAATTGTTACATCACAACCAGTCTTGATAATATCTTCAGATTGTGCACTTAAATCGAAACAGAAAACAGGATATAAATGTCTCCAATCTCCAGGAGTTAATTGTGGTTCAACTCCAAATTCTATACAAAGATTTCGATAAGAATCATATCCTTCCATAAATTGATTATTGGTATCATCGAATCTTAATGGATCAATTGGATACCGGGTTTGATTTAATGAAACTTGTAAACTTCGAATTGTATTAATATGGAAGAGATTATTGTTCTTATCAAAACTTGGAGAATTATTTCTTTGAAAAGTTAATAATAAATATCTTGGAGTATTCGCAGTTCTAGTAAAATGCCAGTTAAATCTTTGTTCGGAAAAAGTTACTGAACTAGCAGTACGCTTTAGAAAATTTACTGGAATTGGTTTTTTAGTATTTAATCTTTTTGCAATAGCTGTTTCAATCTCTAAACTAGGAGTAATATGCTTAATCCACCATTCAAGTCTATCAATTTTTAAATATGCTTTTTTTCCAGTCTTACCAAAAAAGATTAATTCATTATTTGCTGTACGATAAATTATTAATTTAAATTTTAATTGATATGATATTTTATCATAATCTAAATATCCGAATAATGGAGACAATGACCAATTAACTGTCTGTTTACTTTTCTTGTTAAACTCACGTCTTTCTTTATATGCATCATTATTTGTTTTATTTAAATGTTTTGCAATATTTTCTACATCTTTCGCAATTCCTGCGGCATCTGTTCCAGCGTGAGTTAAATCATCAACAATTATACCATCATTAGTATCAGGAAACCAACCTTCGATTTCATACTTTTTATTATTTTCACCAATTGTTATAAATCTAAGCATTGTATCAATTACACCTGGAGAATCACTTATTGTTTCTATATTTTGAGTTGCAACATCTAAACGCATTTGTGTAAATAATCTTGGAAAAAAATTATTCTCTAGTGCAATATTATCGGTTTCTGGTAATGGTGTTGTAAAATTAGCATCACTATATAAAGAATATTCACAATGTAAAAACGAATCAGGTAAATATATATAACTCTGCTGATTATCAACTTCAAAAATTAAATCACCTCCAGTATTTACTCTACTGGAAGATCCGGGATTCATAGCAATTCTTATATAGTCATTCTTTTTTTGATTATTACTGACGAACGGAGGATCGTCTAATCTAAATTTATTTTCGATAAGCGAAGACATTTTTATAAAAAATAATTTGACTTTTTGTTTTTCTCACAGACAGAAAAAGTTTTTACTAAAAAAATTACTAAAAAATTTTACTAAAATATAATTTTGGAATTTTGCTAGACCATTACCTCTTATTTCTTCAATTGTTTTTTCATTATGTTTACTATCAGACGGAGCTCCGCTCGCTCCTCAAGGTTTCCCCAACAGCTATGTTAGCAATTTTATTTTTTGTTTCCTCTGAAAGTTTTTTTAAATTTTTTAGTTCTTCAGAATCATTCCTAAGTTTACGAATAGCTTCTAGTTGTTTTAATTCGTTTTGAGACTTGACAGCATTTGATATTGCACTAGCTGTACTACCTATAGCAGCTGCTCCTTTTGCAGCAGATGTAATCAAATCTTTATTATTTTTAATTAAGTTAACGATACTTCCAATACCAGAGAAGATACCAGCCCCTTCTTTTTGGACGGCATCTGCGGTGCCTAGGAACTTTTGTGTTCCGATTGTTTCTACACTGTCATAATGGTAAACAGATTTCATAGATGGTTCATGAGCAATTTTTTGACTTGAAGCAAAATGTTTAAGATTGTGTTTATAAATTATAGGCATTTTTTAGGATTAAATTTGGCTTTTGGGAAAAAATATTTACGTTAATGTTTGCGCTAAGATTTACGTTTATGATCAAGATTTACGTTTATGATCAAGATTTACGTTTTGGATCAAGATTTACGTTTGTGAATGGACAACAACTTCGAGATAACTTTATTAATTGACTGTTGCACTTTATCTATTGCGTCAAGCAGCGTGTGATGTACTTTAATTTCTTTTCTATTAACTTGCATTTTCTGCTGATTAATCTTCAATGCCGTTTTAAGTGCATTTAACTTAATTTTAAGAACATCTAATTGTCTTTTAACAGAATCTAACTGTTCTTTATTTTCTTTAGAGTTTTCTTGTAAATTTTTCTTTAATTCATTTTCTAAATTGATTTTAAGATTTTTCATTTTATCAACTTTTTCATTAAGTGAGTTTACTTCATTTATTATTCTATTCATCTTTTTCATTTGTTGAGTAATTTTAGAACTTAATTCATCAACACTTTTTTGGAATGTAGCTTGTAACTGCTTTAAATTTTTTTTAATTCTTTCAGGAAGTTTTTCTATTTCATCTTCTAATTGTTCTTTTAACATTTTTATCTGATGTTTATTTTTAATTACAGCAGATTTTAAATTTAAAGAAAGTAATATTAAAATTTTTGATTGTCCAGAAATCTTTTTAAAAAGTTTTGCTATATCTGCTTCTAGCTCTCTATCCTTTTTATCAAGTTTTAATAATTTTTCGTTTAATGATTTGTCATTAAGTTTTAGCAACTTTAATTCATTCATCAGTGGAACCAAAACATCGTTTATATATTTTTCTTTTAAATCATTGATTTGTGTATCAACATATTGTTTATTTGTTAACTCTGTATTTTGTTGCGGAAGAATAGAAAGATGCAATGGACCAGATAAAACGTCTCCAGTTTTCATGATATAATTTTCTATCTCTATTTCTAATTCACGATTATTCGGGATATATGCACCTCCACCAACATTTGGTAACATCATTTTTTAACAATAAAACATATATATCTCATGGAAATAAATTTTAGACATAAATTTTTAGGTATAAATTTTAGATATAAATTTTAGATATAAATTTTTAGGTATAAATTTTAGATATAAATTTTAGATATAAATTTTTAGGTAGAAATTTTAGATATAAATTTTAGATATAAATTTTTAGGTATAAATTTTAAATATAAATTTTTAGGTATACATTTTAGATATAAATTTTTAGGTATAAATTTTAGATATAAATTTTTTTAGATATAAATTTTAGATATAAATTTTTTAGATGTAATAAGTTTTTAGATGTAATAAGTTTTTAGATGTTATAAAATTTTTAGATGTTATAAAATTTTCATATGTAATAAAATTTTTAGATTTAATAAGTTTTTAGATGTTATAAAATTTTTAGATGTAATAAGTTTTTAGATGTTATAAAATTTTTAGATGGATTAGAAAAATTATTATTCCCACGTGTCATCATCATCACTTAAATTACTCTCACAGATTATTGTTTGAAATATTTCAGCTTGAATATCTTCTCCGTTATAAGGTAACATAATTTCATTTTCATCAGGTGCTTGACGTTTAAGTATATTTATTTGACCAGAAAATTTTTTTTCTTCAGTATTATTATTTTTATCAGGAATACTAATTCCAGTTTCTAAAGATCTTTTCCATGGTTTATTAACTGTAGTCGATAATGTTTTCCCCGAATATAATTTTAGAAAATCTTCTACTTTTACTTTATCTTGTGAATATCCTTTGAATGTTTTCTTTTCACTAAGTCTCCCTTGTTCATCTACAGTAATACAATATTTTATTTTAGGAGCAATAAACATTGCAAAAATAATTCCACCATTTCCATAATCATTTTTTCCTTGACACAATTCCCCACCAACACATCCAGCAGCATCTAATTTATTGAAGAGCTCATTAGAAATGTATATTGAATCAGTATCTGTATAATGAATGTATTTTTCGTTGAAACCATTAATTTCTAAAATAAAGTTATTCATGATTCTTCTAGAGTGAGAAAGAATAAAAGAACCTAAGTGTGAAGGCATGAACGACGTCTTCCCATCTTTTACAATATTAGTTTTAAGAAATTCATCATCTTCCATTTCTGCTTTCGCTAAATATTGTTCATCATTTAATTTTTCATAATCTTTTACTTCTTGAGTGAAATTTTTTCGCAATGTATTCTCATTCCATAAATGATATTTAGTGGTTATATCTTTTTGCACACTTTTGCCATATAGCGAATTCATCAATAATTTAATTAACTCATCGCCTACAGTATTTCCTTCTGCTTTATATCTTTTTCTCAAATTAAAAAGTTTTTCAATATAATTTCGAAATGGTGAAACTTGATAATTTTTTTCATAAATTATACCGTCAGTAATATGTAAGATTTTTCCCCCACATCTAACAATTTCTTGTATGTCTACAGAAGTTAATACATCATAACATATACCATTTCTAAACCTGATTACTTTTACATGAGAATTATTATTTTGATTTTTAACTTTATCTTTAATAGGAACTGGTTGAAAAAACATATCATTCGGATATTGAAACACAACTGTAAATATTCCAGTTTTAGGTCGAAATGATTGAGTGTTAAATTGATATAATACTGCTTGTTCTTCTTCTTGTCTAAATTTTCTAGCGGATTCAGCTTTAGGGTATTCTGAATTTTCATCATACATAGCTGATGGATATCAAGATGTGGCATCAAAAGCCATTAGAAATTCATGTTTTTGTTCAAGTAGTTGATTTGAAATTTTCTTACAAATTTCAGTTTTATCTCCTAAATCTCGATACTGTTTCATTAAATCTATTAAATTACTTCCAAGGGACAAAGCCCCCCCCAGGGGAGTGACCAGGTAAATACTGTTTTAATATTGGTAACAAGATGCTACAAAATGGCGATATGTATTTTCTTATATTTGCCGAAACTCTTCCACCTTTAACAGATTTTCTAATATAATTTCTAGCCCATAAATCTATATGAGAATGAATATTTATATTGTCATTTTGTACGCTTTTCATCCAACCGTTAAATGTTAAAGCAGAGGATGTCAAATTAGTAGTTATATCTTCACCAACTAAATCTTGCATAACATTATTATATTTGTAGATACAAAAAGCTAAAGAAAGAATATCGTTAACTAAATATGGTCTCCATTCATTTTCTTTTTCTTTATAATTTTCATGTGTTATGTCTCCAATTTCATAATTTAATTTACACACATTCGTAGGAATTTTAAAATTCTCACACCATTTAGAAAGACTTGTTTTTACATGTTGATAACTACATTTCATTATAATAGTTTGAAGTGCTAATTTACCTGAAGGTGAATCTTTTTTCATATTGTTTTTAAATCTAAGAGATTTTTGAATATATCTACTAACACATTCAGTTGTATAAAGATTTTGTAATGAAGCAGTCAATATTCCTCTTGAAGTTTTAAGAGGCGGTTTAGATAATTTAAAATTAGCTTTTATCGGAAAATAGGAATCAAAACCTGATGAATTGTGAGCTATTAAAGTTACTCTAGAATAATTAAATTTTCCAAGAGTTTTAAAAAATTGATGGATCGGACATACGTCCTCTGGGTTTCCCCCGATCGAACATTCATCATCCTCAGTTCTCGTAAATATTTTCATACAATTTTGAAGTTTATTAAATTCTAATTCAGTTAAATTATTATACTCATTAATCTGTTTTTTAAGTTTTTTAATTTCATCTTCATCTTTTGATCGTTTAATTTTAATCATATCACTTAACAAACGTGTTTCTAATTCTTTCAATCTTTGTTTCGGTAAACAACATATAAATTATTAAAATTAATAGCTCCTACAGCATAAGGAATAGGATGAGCTGTTGAACAGTTAGGATCGGGAAAAGTTTCGAGATCCCAAATATATGTTGAACCATAGTCAATTTTTTTCTTTGTTATGATTTTATATGGACGCGTTGTTAGATTTTCATCAGTAACTGTTTTATATATGGGTTTGAAATTATTTTCAATTTCTCTAATAGCTTTTAATTTATGAGATTTATTAATTAAACAATAGTGACCAATTGTTGAACCTGCGTGAAAATAATTGTAATAAACATAATTATGAAACGTTTCAATTCCTCTAGGATTTAAATGACGATTGGCAGGACTATAATATTGAACACATTCTCCAAAATATTTATTGAATTGAGAAAATTTGCAGTTTGACATTACTCCTGTTCTAGATGTGGCTTTCTCTTTATATAAAAAATTATTAAACATTTCTTTCATCATTTCGCCTTGTTCTTCATTAAAACCTCGTAAAACATTATAACATTTAATAAAACAAAAATCTTCAGAAGGAATATAACAATATTCACCGAAATATTCTTTGATTCTATATTTCATATTAATCCCTGCCCCTCTATGCGATCTTTGTACTAACTTCATTCCAAAATCTTCATATTTAATATTACCTGTAAAAATCCATTCGTTAGCATCGGATTTCTCATCCAGATTCGAAAACCATGTTTCAAATGATTTTTTATTATAAAAGGTTACGTAAAAATTTTGAATTATATTTTCCTGATCTTTAACAACTTTTCCAAGTAAATTAATAATTTTACCATTTGCTAAAAGTTTCCGCATATCATTTACTACATTAATAAAAGATACATTTTCATATTTAATTTCATTTGGATTAAATAAATTACATAAATCATCACCAAGTTCATCTTTAATTCTATCATCAAAAAAGATATCACTAATAGGAGTTTCTAATATTTCTTTTGTTTCACTTTTCTGTTTTTTAGTATTACGTCTAATACTACGCCTAGTACGTTTCTGTTTTTTAATACGTTTACTACGTTTACTATGTTTAATTTGCGCATCAAACTCAGCAATTTGTTTCTTGATTAATTCATCAATCGTAGACGTTTGTCCGAGAGACATTTCACGATTCATATTTTTTAAAAGAAAAAATGAATTTTACATAGAACTTCGGTTCCGTTTTTACATATACACAGGAATATGTAATTGATGTAATGTTTCTAATTCATGTGTTGTTAAATGTTCTTTCTTAACCAACCACCATAAATTATTATACGCCAAAAATACTCGGAAACTTCTTAAACAAAGTGGAAAGTCCTTTGTTTTAACACACGGTTTAATACCATGTTTTGTTTTATAATCTGTAACGAGCGCTGCGTATTTATGATGATAATAAAATCTAACTTCTTTCTTCGAATTTACAGGATTTGTAGGATGACGATAATCTTTTAAAACTGGTACATGCTCTATCTTGTAAACATCCAACATATTTTTTTTTATTTTTATTAACAAAAAATTTATAAGAAAAAATTATTCGGTCACTCCGTTCGGTCACTCCGCGAAAATATTTTCTATCGACTTTCACTCCGCGAAAATATTTTCTATAACTCTTTCATGAATTTTTTTATCAATATTAATTGTGATAAATCCATAATCTTTTGACCAAGTTATTTCTTACGCATAAATCTCTTAACAAATCACTTAAGTTTCTTGCATTTATTTCAAATAGTATAAATATATTTGCATCCTTTCTAATAACACTTCCGTCTAATGAATACATACTTTGTGTTAAATAAAAACACTACAGTTATTATGTCTACCTCTTGTGAAATAATTTCTCTGAACTGACGGATTTCTATCATTAACACAATCATCAAAAATTACACAATGTTTCATTGTTTTATCTAGTTTACTAGGATCTTGCATATTACCACTATCATCTATTAATTGTATCTTTATATGCTTATTTTTATTAGATTCTACTAACTGACTATTTTTTGCTGCTTCTTCACACCACGAACTTATTTCTTCTTCATCTTCAGATTTTTCATATTCTTTGAATAATGAAGCAATTGCTGTTTTTTTAAGATTATTTTCAAATCCATATTTTAAAAATTGATAGACGGGTTGTTCTGCCGTTGTTGTATAAATTATAAGATTGTTATAATCCAAAAAATTTGGAGTCGTTAAAATTTTAAATAATAGATATGTTTTTCCACATCCTGATCTTCCACAAATAACTGACAAAACTTTATTAGATAAATTTGGATGATGATTAAATTTAAGTTTTTTTTTATTTAATGGGGGTAGTTCACTCATTTTTTAATAAAAAAATTTTATTTTTTTTTATTTTTTGTTTCTAAAGAAGAAGAAAATTAAACTTCTCTAGCTTCGCGTAGGAGTTTATACCTCTCGAACGGGAGTTCATACCTCCCGAACGGGAGTTTATACCTCCCGAACCAAAAGATCTATCATAATCTCTTCACCTCCAAAATTTATTTCTTGTCCTTTTTCATCAGTGATTCTAATGTTAATGTTGTTAATAGTTTTTCTTGTAATAGGGAAATATATTAATGTTTGTGGAAATACATTTAATCTATAACCAATGGGCACAGTAAAAGCTGGAAAACTGAATATTAAATTTGATAATTTACCATTTATATATCCTCCTTCAATAATGTCACAATGCACAACAATTGAATTTATTTCAGTTATTTTTGGAATCTTCTCACCTAAATGATAACCTTGACTATAGGTTTGTTTATTAAATCCTAATAGCTTTGACAATGATCTATCATGATTAAAATCAACTTCATGATTTTCGTCTAAAGTAAGAGAAAATTTATTAACTGCCGGTTCAACTGCAAAATGTAATTGTTTCTTATCTTTAAATGGTATACCTAAATGTCTCTTAATTTCATTTGATATTGATTCAACTTCGTAAGAAACAGGAAGAAAAGTTAATATTTTCCATGTTTTGCCTTTATCAGTAGAATATCTAAATTGATCATTCACATCTTTTATAACATTTTGAATAGTGTTAAATGTGGAGAAACTAGTCAATGCAATTTGATAATTTTTATTTTGTTCTAAATGTAGAATGGGTTCTAAATTACAAGTGTGTGATGAAGTAGTTGTTATAATTTTTAACGTCGTACTAAATTTTGATGAACCCAAAATCTCTGTCAAATTTTCTAAATGATTATTAATTTTGTCTAAATCTGCTGAACACATTTTTTAGTTAAAATTTTGAATAAATATTATAGATAAAAATCGTAGATAAAAATCATAGATAAAAATCATGAATAAAAATCATAGATAAAAATTAGAAACAACATATTTCAGCTACGGGCGAAGCCCTAGAACATTCGGTTCGTTACACTTTTATAATCCTCTTCATTTAGAATCTTCTTTTCTAACAGTCTTTTCAATATAGCATGAATTTCATTGAAACTAGAATTATGTCCTTCTTTTATTGCAGATATTAAAATATTTAATCTATTTAGTAATTCTTGTGGATCATCTGGTAAAAATACAGTTGTTTCTGTTTTCTGTTTTTCAGATAAACCTTTTCCTACTTTAACTCCCGTTGATAATAAATTTTCTAATTCTCTATAACGTTTAAGAGTTTTTCCTGCTTTAACTCTATCTAACATAGCTTTATATTTTATGAGATCTTCTACAGCATAATTATTTAAATCTGCTCCTCTTAAAAGATCAACAAAATTTCTATCTAAATTAAAAGGATATTTATCTGGTGAAAAAATTAAACCTCGAAAAGGTTGTGGAAATATTTCTTTTTGTCCGAGATAAAATCTAGGTATTGTTTTTCCATCTATAAATGAGATAGAATGTTCAAATTGCATAGATTTTGGTAATTTCTTATTAATGTTTGATTCTAGTAATCCATAGTCATCTAATATAGTTTTGTGCTCTGGATCTGTTATATCAATTTGTTTATCATTATTTGTACTTTCTTTTTCAAGAGTTTTAAATGGTTCAATAGTTTTTTCAAAATCAGTTTTTACTTGCTCGGTTTGCTGCATTTTTTCAAACATATCAGATTGAATACCAGCTTTTATCATTCTATGTTGAAGATGATTTTCTTTCATAATATTTCTTTGTTTTATTAACTCCTCTAATTGTTTTATTCTTCTAAAATTATCAGCTTTAATTTTATCCATTTTTAAAATATAATATTTGAATTTTGTGGTAACATTGGAATACAGCAAAAACATTTTACTGAACAAATTATTTTTTTATTGCTTTGTTGTCTGACATCTTTTCGTTTAAAATTTTCTGGTTTTAAGTTTTGTTTAATAAAGTTTTGTTTAATAAAGTTTTGCTTAAATTTTCGCTTAAAGTTTTTAGCTCTTCTAAAAAAATTTTGTCATTTTCTTCATTAGAAATTTTACCACCAGTAAAAGTTTTACCATCACTAGAAATTTTGCCACCCTGTTTATTCCTATCATCAACTTTTTCTGACTGTAATTGAAATGATATTTGATTTGCTTCATTAGCTATTTGATCAAATTTTTCAATCTCATCTAACGTAATAACATTATCATCACATACTCTTTGAAAGTAGTAATGTAGTTTATCATAGACTTCTTTAATATGTAAATGCTTAGTTTTTAATGATTTTCGTTTCTTAGTTATTAAAGATTTATCTAACATTGTAACAAGTGAAGTTGCAAAAACACCCGTACCTGTTAAAGCTGTAGCAACTACTGGAATTACTAAAACACCTGAAGATATAACAATTGTTAAAGCACCTAAACTTATTGTTAAGAATATGCCAATTCCTTGTGTTACATTCTTAACTTTGCTCCATCTCTTTCTTAATTTTTTATAATGCTCTAATCTTAATAATAATTGAGATTCCTTATCTTTCATATAACGTACTCTATCTTTGTGTTTTTCTTTATTCATTTCATATGATAACGAAGGATATATTCTTGCGGTTTCTTCCACTTTTGTTTCTTCCATTTTTAAAGAAATATTTTCAGTCACATGATATATTTTAAAAACCTGGAAGATGGATAAAATTCATGAATTTGAAATTCTCAACTTTTATGATTTTCGGTGTCCTGGAACGGTCATGATTTTTAAGGTAAAAATTGTAATTCACAAATTTGAGATTCTTAACTTTTATGATTTTTTCGGTGTCCTGGAACGGTCATGATTTTGGGAGCAAAATGTCATAATCACAAATTTTGAGATTTTGAAAAATTTGAAAATTGGGTATTTTGAGACCGGCTAAATTTTTGAATTTTTGTTTTTTTGAAAATTTGTCACTACCTAAATTTTCCCCCCTTCGGCCTTCGGCCACGTGAAATTTGAAGTCTACCAAAATTTTTGAAATTTTGATTTTTTGAAAATTTTGAAAAACCCCGCAAAAGTGTGACATCCGGCGCAAGCGAAGCGAAGCAAAGCGAAGCGAAGCGTCGCGCCGGATGTCACACTATATACTACTAACAGGTGAGGGTTGAACAAGTATCGTGGAAAACATTAAAATGTTTATCTTCTTGATGTATTCTTAAATGGTTAGGAGCCATCACACCTTTATCGATGGGGTCTCATGATCGATATGTTTTACGTTTTTCTAGGATTTGCTATTGATGTTGACTTCATTAAATGTTATTGAAGTATTGATTTTAAGACAAAAAGCGATTAGCTACATTGAAAATAGCAGCTAACATCCATCTGTATTTATAAGTTTATAAAGACGCAATTGGACAGAAAATTAGTATTATAAATCGATTGACAGATAAAAAGGATGATTAGTAACTTTGTTTTCTTCAACACTTTACTCTGTTTAACCCTAAGGATGCACATCCGCCATTCAATCATTCACTTCAGCATCTTAGTTCAATTTTCATCTGAATTCAACCAATCGGTTAAGCAGTCGATTTCATTCCCCATTTGCCAAGTTAAATATAGAGTACCTTCGATGGATGCGTATAGTCATTCGAAGGAGACCAGTCTTTTGAAAAAGAAAGGTGACGCAAGTTTTTGAAGTGCACCTATTAATAGCTAAAGCTCCAAACAATTTGAGAAACTGAGTCTCAACAGGCTAAAAGAAAAAGGAAAAGCTGCGCCTTTACTCCTTTCGTTGTTTCATTTTTGTATTTGAAACGACAATACTGCAGTTGATTTGGTAAAGAGCAGCAGTTTACGCATTCATACCGGCAAAAATGCACTTGAAACGGCAATGACGCAAATTTTTTTCGACTACTGCACTTTGAAATAGCGTTGTCAATCTTGAAAGGACAAAACTCGTTCTTGACGGGTCGAACCTATAGTACAGCAGGAATGAAGGCATACCTAACCGTACTTCTTTCACTAATAGACACGTCTCTCTGCTTTTACAGTGTAAGCCAACAAGTATTCCATTCAAGGGTATCTCTTATCATTTTTTATTTCTTTGTTTGGTTGATTATGTGAATGTAAATGCACATGTATGGGTAGAACATAGCATTTGGAAATCTGTTCTACTCCAACTGACAAAGTCAGGAAGCCTTAAGCCTTTAGCAAGGCTATTGGAGCTGCAGTCACGAAGTCGGCCGTTTTGACCACCCTTGGAATTTTAAGGGTTTTGAATCTACATATTTACAATGCGACCCTGGTGTAATATCAATGTGCAAACATTCTTCTATATACATGCAAACAATGGGCTAGTTTAGAGTCCTTCATTATCATTTTGATCCACATGATCGGGTCTCTCATTCAAAGAAATACAGCAGTCATTCCTGCATAATCACAGGGTACACTTTTCAATTCACAGGTAGGATAAAGGATTAGAAAGACCTATGAATTACAAGGAATTTAGCATTTATCTTAATGACATTATCAAATCTCAAGGCCTGTTTAGCTCTATCAGTGGTGGGCAGGTTCGAACCTGCGACGTTGGAGCTGTGGGACGTGCAAGCAAACCCTCTAACCAAAAGGTCACCGGACCATCCGTTGAGAGAATCAGCCAGGACTGGCTTGTGGTTAGTGGGCATGCTTGCAGTTCCAACGTCGCTGGTTCAAACGCTACATCTGTTAATATTTGATAAACTTATCAATTGCCAGGTTCCTTGTTTAAATATGACATAGTAAGATTTCACTATGCAATTACTTAATAAAATGCAATTTTTTGGGTAATCATGGCAAACATCAAATATTGATTGAATGTCAATAGCAAGAATTTCATGTCGCATTTAGGGGTCGCAATACCGGTATTACCGCTACCGGTTTTACTGGTATTTTCTACTTTTCAGAATTACTGAAAACCGGTTTTACGATTTCCAAATACCAGTTTATTTTCTGCTTTTTTTCTATTGTGTAATTTTTGAACAGATAATGCTGTGAAAATGAGAAAAGTTATTGAACCGAGAATACGTACTTCAAGATCACTGCACAAACCAATCGGTTGTGCCAAGTATATCTTCACAAACCATAATCCATACTCGACAACACATCTGTTGTGCAGATATCTTGCGTCGAATACCGAAGAGATTGAATTACACCAAAGAAGAGAATGATCTACAGATTTCCAAGATCGATCGTCAATCTTCTGAAGATCACGTCTAGAGGAGGTGAAGAGAAGATGAAGATATCATCAGAAGCGATGAAGACAGTTGAGGAATATCTGGAAAGAACGATTTCAGAATCGTTGCACAAAAGTACATCGGAAGATGGCATCACTGAGTTCAGTCCGGTCATATCAAGGGAAATTTCATCTGTAGAGCAGAGTGGTATGTTCGGATTTCATGTTCACACTATCTACGATCGTCTTCTCAATATTCCATCAACTTCAGTGGAAGCGGAGAGTGTTTTCCACTGTTGGTCTCCAAACCGTCTGCCAGACAAAACAATTGATGTTTTGCGGTTCATTCATACAAATATTTGTCAGAAAGAGAATCTTCGTAAATGACGACTGTGACCAG
This sequence comes from Prostheceraeus crozeri, assembly GCA_907163375.1. Taxonomy (NCBI): domain Eukaryota; kingdom Metazoa; phylum Platyhelminthes; order Polycladida; family Euryleptidae; genus Prostheceraeus; species Prostheceraeus crozeri. The sequence goes on along the minus strand of CAJQUW010014097.1, from coordinate 145,890 downwards.
GCTACTTCTGGTATAACACACTCATATATCTAGTGCATTCGCTACCTTCAACCACATTTATTCGATGAAAAAATGTTACTAGTTTTTCTTGTTTTCATTTTATAACCGGTGACGCCGGTAATGCCGGTTTTATCGTTGTTTAAATACCGGAATACCGGTTTCGCAAAAAAGGTCAGATATTGCGACCCCTAGTCGCATGAGATCATGTACGTGCCAGCTTTTACTTTCCATAGTTTGACTATTTGCATTTTGCGCAATAAAGTACGAGTACATGCACTTTACTTTTATATCATCGTAATGCATGTCGCATGCCGTGAATAATAATATGTGTGTTTTTATTCAGACAAATGAAAAACAGACATTTCGAAACTCAGTGAAACAACAAGTAAAAAACAGAAAAAAGTCAAATTCTGCGGAGATCAGCTTCATGGGTTGTGTAAGAGTATTTAGTACTTTTAAGTGGGCCATGGGATTTCTCAGCAAATTCAGTTGTGAAGAGCAGTACAAAAAGGAATAAACGCCGAGTGACGACGCAAAGTCCTGATTCGAGGCATAATAAATTTTTGGGAGTAATGATGCTTCTTAGGAACACGTTCGTGAAGTAAATGTCTCTCATTTAATGCGCCGTCAAATACTTTTAGTGCTTGGTGGCACCTTCTTGAACAGAGGGGTGAAACATCCACATGAACACTCTGAGCCGCAAACGATGCGGTGGCATTTCCGGAGGATTTTTTCCAATCTTTCCGACAATTGATTGTTCAGACCAACAAAGAGAGCACTACAGTATTCCAAGCTGCTTAGTATGAAAGCTGAATAAATTCTAACCAGATCTTTTTGAGATATCCTTATTTCTTATTTTTGATAGAAGAAAAAAATATTATCATAATTGGATTGAATAGTATCTTGTGACTGTGAGCGACAACATTATTAGTCTAATGCAATGTGGAAATTAAGTAAATTGTAAAATCTCAGAACATATTACAATGATCCGACCGTTTCAACCGCTAAATCACTTAATTGTAATTATAAAAAATCAAAATCACCCCTATGGAACGACCGGATTGATAAAAAGAACATGAACATAATTTAAGTGTAATTGTATGAGGTTTTCCAGTCATCAGATTAATAATCCTAATGCCTATGCCCAAATTATGACATAAAGATCTCTTTTGGAACGATAAACAACATAAATAAACCTGTAATGAAAGTTACAGGTACGACTCCAGTACAGCATATTGAGCACTTTGAAACTAATTGATTGAATGGAAACTCGAAGAATTGGCAACTTTTTGTTATATAACAAAGAATGAAAATCTCAAATATTCTAATGCCAGTTTATTTACGTATGCTCCGTCCTGTTAATTTGGATACAAAGAAGTGATGAAGATTACATAGGATGTTCCATTATTGAAACGAAACTATTTCTGAGGTAAAAACCGGTCACTTGACCGGTCTTCCTATGACCGGAATTGACCAACGAACTGGACCGGCATTTTAACTATGAGCTATTTGATGCATCTAATGTTTACTGCATAGTTTCTGAAAGACTGTTTAGTTTTAAATATTGAATATTTTTTTATCTCCCTTATCTGACCAATACACATCAAAATTTGTTTCCGTCAATCATTCAACTTTCAAAATCAAACGTTTTCATAATCAAATACTAAAAAACCGTGAATACGCCCAAAATCCTACATGTAAAGCAAAACAACAGTAACTACAGGTGTGATATATTGTGTTGGCTGATAAGTAGGTTATCTTCTCTCAAACACATATCTCATTTATCGCACTTTCATGAGATCTCATTTGAATATTCACATCTCGTTGAACCTACAGGTGCGACGAATAAATCTCGATAAAAGCATGTTTACAAATGAAGCTCAACAAAATTATTAAGTGCTCTTCACTTCGCAAGAGAGAAGCGGCCATCTAACGATATTTCGACCACTCTTAAGTCACCACGCAGAGAACCTGTCCTCTTTCAATGAGCACTTTGAAAACGAGGATAATAGTTATTTCTAGATGCAGTCGTTAATCGTTCAGCATTAAATAGTACTTCCACGTTAACTAGCGTGTTGATAGTCGATTATTCAAAAATTTATAAAATTCGTACAAAATAAATGGCAAAGTGAGGTTAAGCGGGTAAAAGCATGCAAAGCTTCTTGGCACAGAATAAGTATTATATAATAATAAGCAGAATAAGCATTATATGAGATGGAGTTTCCTATATTGCTCACCGTCCATCGGAAATAACCCAATCATAGAAAATCAATTATATTAGATTGAAAATAATTGATTTTTTAATGATATATTGTACGGAGATCACCAAATATCGTAGTTATTACAGACTGCGAGGCTAACATCAAATTTCAATAATACTCGTAGTTAAGTGCTTTTCAGTCAGATTAACCTTAAAATCTAGATTTTAAGGTCGGAAAAATTATGGCTTGCTCTCCTGTCCAAAATTTCCCATTTTATACCATTACAGTCTAATTTCTGTAAAAATTGCCGCTAAACCGCATTCCGTGTTAATTTGGTGAACAATTCTCACAACTCGAATGAAGTATGTTCTCACTAGACACCGACATCATTTTAGGTTTTTTATGGGTGAATAATTTTACAAATTTAGGTTGTTTATTTAGGTGAATCAAAAATCCATTAAAATATCTATAGAGCAATGGTATTTTTTGTTTATTTTCATGAATTGTGCTTTTTTCGGTGACTAATTTGTAAACAAGTACCGCGACAATAATCTACGTATAAGTTTAAAAAAAGAGTCTTAGGGAAAAGAAAATGACAAGTAAGTCCTAGATTTAATCGCGATTCGGAACGATTGTATTTCAAGCTATAACAACTGCACAGATCAAGCATTGACAACTAAGTACATACTCGTATGTTTCAAAATGTATATTGACAATTCATTTGTACAATTGTGTATGTTTCAAACAGATCAAAATTACTCATATTTCAAATGCAATATAAACACTACAAAAACTCTATAAATGTATATAAAATAATTAGAAACCATGACCAGAAACATTTGGCACTGCCCAGAATCACTCATCAATGTCTTCATAATTCCGATTGTAAAAGTGATTCGTTACCACGATTTTCTCAATGCTTTCCAATGTGAGTACATGTAGCTGAGTTAATTAAATAGCAAGTTTTTGTCGTAATGACAAGATTTAGGTGATTTAGGTGTTTTTAAAAAATATTTGGAATTTAGGTAAAAAATTCATTTTAGGTGATTCACCTAAATTGACGCTCATGTCTCACATTTCTGTATGAATTGGAAATCTCGTTGACGTATGTCTCTCATGTATATTCATAACCGCTTTATTCTTACACTGTTGCACGCATAGAATTACGCACAATGTAATCATCATAGATTTTTTCGGGCAACAGTGTGGGACATTGAAGGCACCTATACGTCTTAAAAAAAGCGAACCATTAAGCTCATCATCTATTAAGATACTTACAGTATAGGCCATGGCATTAGAAATTTTCTGCAAAATACGATTTGGTAGAGATATAAGGTCATTAACATCTAAATATAACTCTCATAGTGTCTGAATCTGTTGGCTTTCTATGACGCTCTTTATTCAAATTCATATGCTGATTCATTAGAGAAGAAATGTCAGCTTTCTATGGTAATTTATAGATTTTTCTTTCATGCAACCTGTAGTGTTAAGTAGGTGAAACGTCACAAATTCTGATACATAGACGAATATCTCATTGACATGGGTAGGAAAGCAGACATCAGCGCAATTTTAAAAGCTCAAGTTCTTATTTTACACGAAGAAGGCTATCGACAAAATGCAATCGCCGATCGATTGTTACTGTCTTGCTCTACAGTGAATCGCATTATCCACGGAGTGATTTCTAAAGAGCGCAAAGGTCCGAATAGAAAAGCTACCCGACGAGATGATGTTCTTTTGAAGCGATTGGTGAATAGTCAACCTTTCATTACATCTTCTTAAGTCAAAGCTGTGCTTCCTTCGTTTTCCAACGTGTCGACACGCACCATCAGAAGAAGATTACAGGTTGATCTCAAGCTACCGTCTCGCATCGCGTCGAAAAAGCCCTTGATGCCGAAGGCAGCTGTGAAACGCCGTATTGAATTTTGCCGAAAATATGCTCATTGGACATCGGAAGACTGGGAAAAAGTGCTATTTTCCGATTAGAGTACTTTTAGACAATTCAATGATGTGCGGGGCCTTGTCCGTCGACCTCCTGCATCAAATCCCTACGATCCGAGATTTGTAACAACGACCGTAAAACATTGCCCACAAATTATGGTTTAGGGATGTTTCTCCTACGGTGGCCGCGGTGGTCTCTATTTTGTCCCAAAAGGTCAAATGATGAATTTTCAACGATACCAGAATGTTCTGTGTGACAAAGTGCCTCTCTGGATGAACGTCCTATCATTCGAGATATTTCAACACGATTCCGAACCATGTCATAAAGCAAAAACTGTGGCTGAGTGGCTGAACACCAATCAGATCGAAGTGCTTGATTGGCCGAGTTACTCACCCGACTTGAATCCGATTGAAAATTTGTGGGCGATTATGAAGGAAAAAATATCAAAGATTGAAATCACATCCCTCAGTCATCTTGAGGAAATGATAAAGTCTGTTTGGTGCCGTGACATCAGTGCCCAACTGTGCAAAAACCTTGTATTGTCAATGCCAAACCGTATCAAAAAGTTTTGAAAAACAAAGGACACGCTACGAAGTGTTGATTTTCCTGTATTGATGCTCCTTTATTTTCGTGTTACACATTGTTTTCTAATATTTTGTAATCAAATAATCGATGATACATGTGCATATTTTGGTTTAATGATGATTTCCCTCTTTTTTTACAAGATAATTAAAAATTTCTAATACCATGGCCAATACTGTAGCTTGATTAACTAGCAAATACAGCCATTTGTAGAACATTGATTGTGGTTTCTAATCATGAATAAAACTTCTGTTGATGCGATATACGTACCACTTTCATGCTCTGAATGACTTTTACATAAAATGAATCAATTGAGTAAACAGACATTTGACATCAGCACTTATTGATTAGGCAACTTTGATTATCAGATTATCTGAAAGTAGTGACTGCTCTTATATAATTTGATCGTCATCATTCTGAATTTTCAGTGCATTGACTCATAGAGTAGGAAATGTATTGTTACAAAGAAGTCAGTTTATGTCGTCGGTTGATGGCTGACGCTTCCATTAAAAGAGTTTCAACCGCTGTATGATGCCGACTTAGTAGAATTTTGATGTCGTCATCAAGCATTGTGAGGCACTCTTCACGATGTATTGATTTGACATGTTCGTGGTGGGCACTAGAATTAGATAGAGTATCTATGATGCGAGAATGTTCATAATAACGAATATAAAACGGACGCGTAGTCTGTCCAATGTAAAACCTACTTGATTACGACTAGAAAATTGCCATTCTTGTATACTTCATCGTGATCAAGCTACTGTGTAGCGAAAATTTGGTAGTCGCAATCATTTGTTACTTTCATTTCCTGCGTCAAAAATAGAACTGGGAGTGGAAAAACTGTTTTTCTTTTGATTCTCAAAGAATTCGCTACACCCATATCATTGAGAAAGCATAATCAATCAATGTATGAACTGTTGATAACTTCAGATCTCTAAATGCGTTGGAACTTTTAACAATATTTGGGTAATTGTCAGAACAATCTGTATATATACAGAAGATCTCAACCGCGACTGTATCTTTAAATTAATCAAGTCATGTTTAATCGCTATCACTTGTAATGGCACACACTCGTGTAACTACATGAAACTCTCGAAAGCTCATCCTAATCGTCCTGTCGACAGTTCAAGGGTTGTGACCACTTGGAAACTGACAGCATGAAATTATTAGCTTGTTGTCTGACTGATTAGTGACGTCAAATTGACGATTAATTACATTGAGAACACGTCATTCATTTTGCTCCATATTCGAACAACATCACAATTTTGATTACAACTACATTTCCATGACAGTTTGAAAGGAGAGTAGTGACCTGTTATTGTAAGACACATGATAGTACATTTAAATTCATCTTATCGCCTTTTCCATACCATGAACAGCAATGCAAGTGTACATATGGACTTCCATTTGATAAGCGATGATTACCTATGCCGAGTAATGCGAAAGCTATATTTCCGTTCGGAATAGAAAGGCAGTGTCAAATATAATATCAAACGATGATATTTCCGATGACAGAAGATTATGAATCGAATTATTATACACCGTGTGTAGAAATGAATAACTGGTTTCAAATGTTGCGCTCAATGCAGTGATGGTTGAAGGCAGGTGAGCTAGCATCAGGGTTGGAACTGGCCGACAGTCTGGCCAGGCCACAAACTTTGATGACCGCCTGGTCGGCCCATAGAGTAAGTATATGTAGGTAGAGTGTCGACTCAAAAAAGTGTCTGTATACAGTGAAAAGTTTTATATGATAAGATTCAGTTTTTTTACTGAGATTACGTTCCTGTGGTCCAAAAAATTATTTGAGAAGTTATTCAATTTATGTACTGCCGAGATGAAGCAACTTTGTAAGTAGTATGAAACAGGTTGGATGTCAAGAGGAATGAATATTTGGTAACAAGCATCTTAATTAAGCGGAAATTAGGCTGATGATAGAAGAAAATTCATGAACTGTATTATAATCTAAGTCCCCGCAAATCTTCAAGGATAAGTTGAGATCTTATTGACAGCTTTTTGGTTGAGATGTCATCTTTTTAAATCAATTCTCAGCGGCATGATTTTGTGATTCACAAGGCGTCATTTCTTGAATCTGAATAGTAATGTGGACCCATTAGCATCTTTTCAAGTTAATTATGATCACATTCCTTGATTATGATGTCTTGCTCTTTCAGCGGCAATTTGTGATATGATCACGCTTAGGAAAATATAAATCTCATTATGATAAAGCTGAGGTTTTAGTAATGGTAACCCATCGAATTGCTAATTCAACAAACTATGTTGCCTTTCCAAGTTGTCATGACGTGAGGATTTGTGGAATACTATTCTCTATTCTTTATTGCTATCATGATCATTCAAATTCGTGTACATTTCTCCAGAAGTGCAAAAATATCTCACAGGTGGTGGTGGGTCTCGACTTATGTTCATTTTGTTTGACGATTCTAATTGATTTTTCAAAGTGTTCAAGGCAGAACAAAGTATCAGGACTCTCTCGATAAACGTTTATTGGTCTGTTCACAAATTAAGTAATGCGCAAAAACAGACTCGGCCCTCGGCCTCCAGCGCCTTCTAACGGCCGATGTAAATAATAAGTTGTCACGCGCATTGCTGCTCATATTTTTTTCATAAGCTTGCAAAATATACAGTCAAAAGTTCGAATTCTAATTGTAGCTAAATTTTGCTCTGTATAATTGCGTTCTACGAAGTTCTCATGGTCGGCGTGGCAGCACTGAGCAGCGAGGGCTGATTTTTTACTTGCTTGCAGCTTCTAAAATCCTACTATATCCTACCATATTTGAATTTCGCAAGATGTGTGTATTCTTAACCTATCTATCGTAGAGTTACTCCATATATATTGAATAAGTTATCACGCGTATTGCTCCTCAATTTTTCCATAAGCTTGCACAATATATTGTCAAAAGTGCGAATAATTGCATATTTACCGGATTGAAGATCAAATTGGATAGAAATTGATAAAAATCAGTACCTGTGCGCTTCAACGAGAACTCCTGCTTATCCGAAGTACCGACAGACCTACCGTGTGTTATATAGAAATTGAGAAATCGAATGATGTCTAATAGTCCATGTTGGACAGCCACCAGCCTTTACTACCAGGCTACAGACGCCGGTGCGGCCCTTGCCGCCAAATACCCGACCGGTTCCAACCCTGATATGCATGACATTTCCGCTATGATCGTAATTTTCTGAAAATTTTCTAGATGTGTAAAAATGTGTGAAAAGTATCAAACAACCGCATTTCATCAACCTCATCCATACAGAGCTCCGAAGTGCATCAATATTCCCGAGGGACCGAGCTCCTACTCAGAATCAAATGAAATTCATTGCACAATATACGCAGAGTCTGAACTTCCTAATGGTGGTATTCACTTCTTCTAATTCGTTCATGTTCATGCAGAAAATAACAATTCAAAATTTAAGTTCACTAATTTCGACTAATTTTGGGACATACAGGAAAGTGGCAGGAGTGCTGGCGGACAGAAAAATTGGTCAGAGGATACAGGGAAAGGTTTTGGAAACCTGTCTTGCCAGCATTGACATGCGGACTAGCAACGATGGCACTAACCGAGCAGCAGCAAAAGATGTTGCAAGTGTGTGAAAATAACTGGATAAGGCGCATCTGTGGTGCAAGGTTGGTGGAGAAACGAAGAATGGTGGAGCTGAGGGAGAAAGTAGGATTGAAGAAAACGGTGACACAGAAAGTGGTGGAAAAGAGATTGAGGTGGGCAGGGCATGTGGTAAGGATGGGAGACGGAAGGGTAGTGAAACAAGTGGAAGAGATGAATGACACAATGACAAGAAGAAGTGGACGGCCAAGGATTCGCTGGAAGGACTGTTTCAAAAGAGACCTGTGGAACGCACAGAAGAAGACTGGAGGACTTGGAAGGACATAGTGAAATGGCTGCAAATCGTCAGGGACGTGTCAAAAGGTGTGATACAGAATGCATGAAGTAACTACACTGACTAGTGACTATGCTCCTGATTATGATTTGTTATTTTTGTGTGTATGACATTTCCCCCTACCCCTATTCAAGGAAAATGGGGTTGCTAAAATAAAATAAATAAATTTCGACCAAAGGGTTAAAAACCATGTCTTTTCAAGTGTTTTAAAACAAGAAGACATGATGCTTTTTTGTTTTTTGATGTTATCATTTTTTTGACGTTCTATAATATGTTCAACTGATTGAATGAGTTGTTAACGTCGTAAGTACAGTCCGGTTCATAAAAAGTGGATCATCCTAAAATTTGACTAAATAAAACATAAGTATGATACAGAAAGCATTTTTCATGTTATTTCATGTCCCTAATATATCTAAATGTCCTTATATAATCTGATAAGCTATGATACAGTAACGGTTCTTAAGAAGCTAATATTTTGTGGCCCTACCCTTATTGTCAATGACATTACCAATTCGTCTAGACATTGATTCGATGATATCGTTGATTTTTGACTGATCTAACTTTCTCCACTCTCTTTTTAACAGTGACGTAAGTTGTGATACGCCATCTGTAGGTAGCAGTGAACGACGAACGTTACGTTTTAGAATACTCCATACATTTTCTATGGGATTCAGATCAGGAGAACGAGCTGGCCAAGATAATGTCCTGAGCACTAATTGAGACTTGCATAAGTTGACTCTACTACTCCTGTGACACGTAGCATTATCATCCATAAATAACCAAGTTGATCTTTCATTTGGCCAATGTTCATTCGTAAAACATTCACATAGCGTTCAGAATTCATGGTTCCTTGCTGTATGTGAAGTTCAGAGCGGCCATTGGTCCAAATGCCAGCCCAAATCAGCAGAGTCGCACCACGATCCAGGGACGATGTAAATGTCTCTGAATTTCCTGATCAGATTTGATCCATAATCTCAATCGACCATCACTATCCTTCAGACGGACTGATGCCTCATCAGACCAAACAACCCGATCCCATTGATTTCGCCAGTGACAATGACTCCTTGCCCATCTGAGACGTCTTTTTGTATGCTGATCTGATAATTCGATCTGAGAGGGCCTCTTACAGCTCTTGAAATTCGACTCAATAAGTCTTCTACGAATAGTGGACTTAGAAATAGACGACTCTAGTGCAGCCATCTCAGTTAACGAGAGACTTGGATCATCTTTAGCAAATCTCAAAATTAGGCGGTCTCTACGTTTGGATGTTTTACGTGGACGGCCAGAGCCCTCTTTACGACAGAGTCAAAAATCATCATTATGCCATCGATGCACATTTGTGTAAGGGACATTTAATCGCTTGCTTGTAGCTCGCAAAGAAAACCCTAGTTCTGGCAAGGCTGACACTTTGCCTTTTGTGAATGCGATCTTGTTATTGTTCGTTTGTGCTTTGTATTGTTTTCAACCGGTAAGAGATAGATTTCTAGCTGAAAGCAATCAGGAGTGCTGCCAACACCACCGCAACGAAGTCAGGAAGCTATGGAACATGAAGTCCAGTTAATCACATGTAGCAGTTACATTATTGTTGATGAATAATGGTGCTATACTGGCTCTGATTGACCGATTTTCTTTATTTTTGTTTTGCTTGATAGCTTTTGGCTTGTAGAACAAAATATTACATAACAAAGGAAACAAATGTAATTTCATAAGAGTGAGGTATGATTCCGTGTAACATTGCTAGATGAAGATCAAATTATCTACTACTTTTTTATCTATAGCAGAAAACAACTCAATATTCATGCTTGAAATTTCTAACAATGATATTAGTAAACACAACTGACATATCTTCCAAATTTCAGAGAAATTCGTTCAAGTTTGGCGGAGTTAGACAAAGTTGAAATTAAGGCGATGTTTAAGGGTGATCCATTTTTTATGAAACAATCTGTAGTTTTAATGGACACAATAAGAGAACCCTGAGCTGAAATTTCTAATGCGCATAGGGTTTGTAGGTAGAAATAAAACTTAGCAACAATTGTACTTTGTATATCAAGATTCTGAGCTATTTGCTATTTATAATTTTCCAATTTACTTCTAAGATACTACTCATAAAGGCTCATTCACTTGCTATTTGCAATGAAATTAATTGTACTGTCAATGTCACTAGTTGTGATTTCAGTTAGTTTGTGTGACCAGTGTCGTATTTGCTGCAAATTCAGTCTTCGAAATTTCATCTGTTGACGATTCTCCTTCGACCACAGTCTACAATATAAAATAGTAGTATGTGTTAATGATTATGTTCATTCATGGGATCTACCCTTCGAATCAGGATTGATAGCAGGGGATTCAGGCTTCATTCAAGTTCAGCACAAATTGTAGTCAATTCTTTCCTGTTGCGTGTTCTTCAGCATATAAGTCTAGCATACTACTTATAAAGCGCTCACCATAATCATCTGATAAGCTTAAGAGTCACGCACAGACATTACATAACTTTGGGTCATTGTCGCCACAAAGAGAACTCATTAGATGAACAGCTAACTTGGTTTCGAAATGTGATGGTCAATATTTTTATCTTGAATCTCTTCAAGTAGTAGCTTTATTTTCAAATTTCTGAAAATCCATCAGGATCCTAAGGTGGAATCACTCGGATTCGTGATCAGCATACCCGAAAATGACAAAATCTTCGTGAGAACTCTCATGAATGGTTCGGCTGAAAATCGCCATTCACCTGTCGGACTAATAATCAGCATCTAGAATTATTCGTTACTTTTTTGGATTTTCGTTCCTACAGAATGCCTAGTGCGCAGCCGAGAGCGATATTTGAACGCATTTATGAACGCAGTCACTTAGACCGCTAGACCCATTATCCTAGCCAGCAACTTAACTCATCACATGCCATCACTGTAGATAAAGCGGAGATAGGAGTGAGAGAGAGAACGATCGAGGGTATCCATTGATAATGAGCGAGGCACTTAAATTGTTATTAGAAAGTGTTTTAATTCGATTACATTTTCCGAACTCTATATGGCACTGAACGTCTAAGAAGTTGACAATAATTATGCGCGTTAAATTGTCATTTACAGATGAAATTGTAGGACGCGCATTTTAATAGTTTACTCCGCAGCTGTTATAGTTGTTTACAGAAGTCTGTTGATAATCATATCAAATGATCAAACGAAATCGTTATACATCAAACTGACCGGAGTAACCACTAAGGCTTTCCGAAACACAACAAATCTGACTGATAATAGTTGTCCAATTCATGAGCTAATAAATTTTGAACTAAATGATACCTTTCTAAATTCGTTACCAAATGGATAATACTGCAATTAATTTTTGATTAGATAAGTGGAACCGTTGATAAATAGATAGGTGAGCAAAAAACAGCTCCCTCGTATTTAAGCCAATTTGTATTCGAAATATATCCAATTAAAAACGCGTCCTGTGTTCATGTTGAGCAACTGACTACCTGACCTGCTTACAATGCTATAGCCAATGATGGACCCAAATGTAATTTTTATGTAATATTCCATCGAGGCTGTTATGCTAATTGACTGTTGTTATAATAAATAATAAGTGTTGCTTAGGAGAGGTAAACTCAATGTGCCAGATTTCGAACTTAGATCTTTCTCTTTAATTTTCAATTGATTTTCACGAAGTTTTTGCTCAATGTAGCATTGAATATAGGCCTACTATTTATGTTAATCATTCCTTGACGCGGAAACTCTGAGATATTGAAATATTTGACTCAAAAACATGCAACATTATTGCTAACTTTGAGAGACATAACCACACATTTTGATCGACGCATGGATTCTACAGCTGATTCTATAGTAGAGTTCGGCAGATAATGGTAGCCAGTGCTTAGTTCTGACTACATATAATATCAAGCGCTTTGTGATGATGATGCGAATGGAACAATATCATGATAATAGTGGGTGAGAAATTTCATGCTAACTGTTTTAAGGATTAGTCTTCGTTCACCTCAGACACTGAGAAGCCGACACCGCTACTACTAAGCACACGTTTCGTGCGTGTAGAACGTCTTGAAAACTGCTGATTCAGGATACAGGATTCTGTTATACAGGATAATGACTATAAGGAAGCAGAAATAGTAAAGCGCTTGATGGTACACTGTACAGTATTCATTCGACAGGACTCATCCGGGCTTTAAACTCGACCAAAGTTTCTCTGAAGTACTTATCGAAAAGGTGTCGGCTACAATTCTGTCCAGTGTATTGTTTACCGCTTATGGACGCACAGGAGATGTAGCGGAGTTTGAGGGAACCTAGACTCAGTTGAGTCGTCCTTCATGTGTAAACCCTGTCAAGGCCAGATGCGCTCTTCCTCAACCACAAGTGAAGAGCAACTCGGTCCAATTTCAGTGGCGGGTCACACCGATCAGGCTGCGAGCAGATTTTGCTACCTTAGTGACATGATGGAATCCGGTGGTGGTTCAGGGGCTGCATTATCTGCACGAGTTCAATCTGGTTGGCGAAAGTTTTGAGAGTTATCACCATTTCTAACATCGAGGGTGACTCCTTTATGGATGAAAGGTCAAGTGTATGACGCGTGTGTGAGAAGGTGCATGATATATTATGCATATTATGTTTTCTGTATATTTCAGAATAAACATTTATGACTTATGACTTATATACGGCAGTGAAACATGGCCCATGAAAGTCGAGGATCAGCAAAGTATGGTGACAGCAGAACGCAGAATGATCCGCTGCATGATGGACGTATCTTTGAAGGGCAGGTTCGCTCCTTCCATGCTTCTCCAGCTTCTTGGAATAGAATACATCACGACCGTCGTAAAAAGAACCGTCTTAGATGGTTCGGGCATGTTCTCCGGAGTGATGGAGAAAACATTCATGCGTGAATTGTGGAGAAAATCCAGTGGAAAAAACCGTCCTTCCTTACGAAGAATGGATAATGGACGTAAAACGAAAAAGTAAAAAGTAAGGAACAGGAGATTCTGCTATTCACTAACAGTGCACAAAATGTAAAACAGTGAAGGGAAAACTGAGAGGTCGCACAACTTGCATCAGGTGGTGTAGCACATCGGGAGGACATGAAGATGACGACGATCTCAACAAGACCCGACACACTATCCAATACCTCCTGCATGTTGTTCAGCGGCAGCCGAGAAGGTGTAGCTGATGCAAATCGCAAAAGAAGGATACGAGAAACGACTTGAGCTCGCACTTATCCAAGCCGAATGAGACCAAACTTATGAAGCACTCTACCGGTTTCACAATCAAATGTAGTCAAAAGCCAGTTCATAGCTGAACAGGGACGTTTTTGCAGCAGTAACGGTTCACATTGCCAAAAGCCTCTGCTCTGGCATACCGCGAGTACCTCGAACACGTTATAAACATTACTGGAAGCCATGTTGAAGTGCACGGAAGTGAAACAGAAACTTTTATTAACTTAGATGATGTTGAAATGTCTAGACTCAGAACTTGTGTTAAGTGAACAAGATCGCATGTTCGTTAGACTTTGAACATTAATCCAAGGCATGAAATTCAAGGCATTCATGATGTAGTGAGTAAGACTCTTATTTCTCGAGTCATTGGTGGATCAACATCAATTCAATCCATCAATGGTCGAGATATTTTCAGACACAATTTGAGAGTGCTCTGAGCGTTGTACGAGGCTGGGAGAAGTACAATTAGAATTGCGCTGATTTGCTATTTCTGTTGGTTACAAGCTTTTTTGGCGCTATGGGGTCAACGACGGGTTCTTCAATAGTCCCTATTAACCTAAGATGTTCCCTAGAAGACCTTTTTCTAGGTGGCGACAAGTATTTCGCCACGTGCTTCTTACTGCATTTATCCATATTAACTGCCGTGTCAGCATAGATGGATTTCGGTGATTTGGATAATAACTATTTAATTCAAATAAGCTTCCAGTTCCAAATAAACTGTCAGGGTTAATTGTCTCTCATAACCATTTTTTAATACAATTGTGTCATTGTGTCAAATAGCTTTGTCATGAAATATTCCATTATTGCTTGAAGGGAGAACAGAGACTAAAAATCATATTATTATTTGTCTGTAAGTCTACGTCAGCGTTCACATTTGCAGATGTAATCATGTAATGATCCAAGGAACAATTTAACTGGTATCGCATCGCAGCTTGTACCATTTGCGACGCAACTTCAAAATTATATCGCACAAACTGCGATGCAACTAATCGTAACTGTTTTCTGTGCGTGTTGTCGCGTGATTTCTTACTACAAAACCGGTTCTTAAAAATTAATTCACTCCCAAATTGAAACTAAATTGATTGCTAAATAAACTTAGATTTGATCAAAGGCCTTGTTCATAAGTCGAATGAAGTCTACACTGTGCATCCGCAAGGACCTTTGTACCTTAACTTTTAACATTGTTGACTTTATTTTAACAAGCTAGCAAGCTTACAAGCTTTCTTTATTTCCAAGCTAACAGTAATTTATAAAACTGTTATCTTTTAAGTTGGTGTAATCTTATTACTTTAATATTGAAGAGTAGATGGATTAACAACAATGAAATTAAATAAACGATAGATCAAATTGCCATGCAAAGGATGTGCGGCTGGTATGATTCGAACCTACGACCAAGGTTAACTAGACCTGTGCTCTAACCAACTGAGCTACGAGCCACTTACGCGACTGTGTCAATTGGAAGGATCAGATCCTCACCACCACACATCACTTGTCATAGCAATTATAATCAATGAATTAATAACTCGTCACAATTGTGACCGCCGACATTAAGGCAAGCAGCGGGGATCGATTGTCTACCAAAGCATCTTAAACCATGTCGTGAATGCAATTAACAACAATGGAAGTAAATGAATGATAGTTTCAGAATTATTTCCACGCAAGCCTGCCCCATATGCACCATTGTACGTAATTGTAATTCAAGCAAATTGCGGGACCCGAGGAAACGTTCGTCGATTTACAAAAAATTTACAGTAAATTTGATATCCTACATTACGCTATGTGTGATTAATTATTTCATCTATTTTCAATATCATGGTCTGTAAAAATCATCACGTCGCTTGAAGAATAATTATATATACCTTTCAAAATAAAACTAAAGATCATTTTCAATTTTGAACAAAATTTTAGGCTCAAAATACAGGAAAAATGATCTTATAATAAGCACCTCAAAGTAATGTTTTAACGATCAGTAAATAATACAAAATATAACAGACCCTTGTCTATACATTATTCTATATTTAGCGTACAACCGGCATCGATCCAATCAATGATTCAACTCACTTTGGTCACGTCCTCAATGACATTGGTCGCATATTTGCTGCCTGCCAACAAAGCATCCGTGTGTTTCCGGGCACCTGCCGATGCTTTGATCATCTGAACATTTTTGATAGTTTCGTGATTGGGGTGAGAAGCTCCATCAACTGGTCTTCGAATTTTGTCTGCTCCTAACTGTGCCCCTTTAGACACCGCATACACCATTACATCTGACACTGCAATGAGCAGAAAAATGCCTCAAATAAATTACAATCTCAATTTGTCGATTACAATATTTAATGTATTGAAACAACCTAGAGAAGCAATAGTGCCCAGATTCATATTTTAAGGAAGAACGACTCTTGTGGAAGCAGCTATACATATTTCAGATGGATTCACCACCCTTCATCAGTGTACAAATGAGCGAAAGAACAATAAATTTACAATATTCATATACAGAGTTCAAATCGTCGGAATTGATTGCCACGAAGTCAATTGCGTAGTTCGGGTCTCGACATTCAATATGTCATCGGAGTTGATTCTTTTATGAATAAGGCATCACCCAGCTTGGTAGCCACGGTTTGGTATATAATGCATGATCTGGAAATTAGTGACATCAGGAAAGAGCAAATGCATGCTCATTTCAGATGGCGGACTGCCTTTTATGTGTTCATTTATTCTAGTGATGAAATACATTAAAGTTTTCTCAATGTAACATTTACTACAATGTTCACATGAATATTTGGAAAATATAGAATAGGAAAGCTCTTTAGGAATTTGATCTTTGTTAGAGATAATCATATTAGCTTTCAGCGTTTTGAAAAATGGACGAAAATGCCATCTGAAATGAGCATGCATTTGCACTTTCCTGATGTCACTAATTTCCAGATCATGCATCATACTAAACCATGGCTACCAAGCTGGGTGATGCCTTATTCATAAAAGAATCAACTCCGATGACATATTGAATGTCGAGACACGAACTACGCAATTGGCTTGGTGGTAATTAATTCCGACGATTTGAACTCTGCATACAAATATTGTAAATTTACTTTTCTTTCTCTCATTTGTACACTGATGAAGGGTGGTGGATCCATCTGAAACATGTATGTCCGTTTCCACAAGAGCCGTTCTTCCGTAAAATATGAAACAACTTACTACTTCATATTACATTAAAATGCTCACGATAAACGGTGCCGAAAGAAATGCTGATTTTGAGTAAATAACTGTCCTTTCAAATGCACATGCCGACATTTCATATCAAATCAGGGGCTGATATCAGTTATCTGATATGTTTTGAATTTCAATGGACTAAACACCCATTTTGCTTTCTAAATTGCAATTTTTCTAAATTAAAGAACTCCTATGTCATGCAGAGTTTAGCAAATGATGCTTTTTTGCCAAAAAGGTGGATTGATGCAATTTCTTGCCAGGGTTAGGATAAAATTGCATCTTCAATTAAAAGCAGAAATCACGACAGTGTACCTCTTTGATGAAATTGTTTGCATCTTAGCTTAACATAACAATTTTTTCAAGTCGTCATTAATGATTTTGTGCTTGATGTTGATGACCTCCAACCGTGACGGAAACGGAACCTGGATAGAACTGAGTTTTTGACGGCATTGAGTCAACATACACTACTTACTCAAGTAATTAATGCAGCGTGGCTTTTGTTCATCGAACTTCAGTTCTGTTTTAAGCATTCAATTTTCAGGAAATGATAGCAATTAACAAACTGCAACGTGACTTCCGCATTATCCTTTGCTCAGGAATACACGATCTACAACGGTCATTCAGAGAATTTGTAAAGACTGATGTGACGTACATAGTCGTACACGAGCGCCTATATCCTAAGGTGCGCCTATATCCTAAGGTGCGTTTACACATGAAACTTTATTGCTGACACTTTATTGCTGCCACGTAAATTGCACGTGTAAACTCTACTGACACTCTCGTCTGACATTAAATTGCTGACATTTTTAGAAGTTGCTGCAACCGAGTGTCAGTGAAAATATGGCACGTGTAAACGGCTCCTGACACTTTCTGAAAAGTGTCTGCCACAAGTGTCACTAAAGTTGAACGAGGCGCAACTTTTATTTACTGGCACTCATACGCAAAGTGCTCATACGACCGTGATCGGATGACCTGACTTCTTGAAGGCTGGATTTGTTTTTGCTATTTTCATTATCACCAGTCACTAAATTGCTAATGATGTGCTGATATACTCGTGCATAATTCACCAATTTTCTGCATTGCTACTGCGTACCATTGTGTTTACAGTTTACATCAATTTCAGCTTCATTTTACTAGGACAGATTTTTTCCCTGAATATCCTTGTACAAGAAAGCTCCACCTGCTTGTGGGAGCATCTAGCGTTGTTTGATCTGGAATATCTCATCACAAGACATGACTTACATCTGTTTACTTTTGCATGGGAATTTAATCATCGAATTTACAGTCGTGTATCGGTGCAAGGCCGCTTGGCAACTGTGCAATAGATAAAAGCATCAGCTGGTGGGACTCATCTTTCTTGAATGAAATGAATGTTTGATTGTTTGGTTGTTATATCGACATCGATAAATTTATACAGCATTCAGTAAAAGTTAGTAAAACGATGATCGCTGGTTCATCAATGACTGACAACGAAATGCCACTTTAAACGAAAATTGAATGGCAAGGACATTAACCGATGACCTAATTGACGAATGCGAGCAATATCCCTGTGTGGAACGTGCACAATCATGAATATCGAGATAGAATAAAAAGGCCGAAGTATGGGGGAAGATTGCCGCGAAATTCAAAATAGACAACAGAGGTTCAGTAAAAATTGCTACTGGCACGGATCCTGATCTCGTAATTCGAGCATAATCGTATTGCAAAATCCAAGCTGTTCTCTCATAATCCAATCACGAACCCACATTCGCTGTTAACGCATTCTTTTCTCGTTAAAATGTATGCTGTTACTGCTGCAGCCAACCACTTTCTCGATGACATCGTGAAGAAATAAATGTCGACTATAAGTGTAAAGTGTAAACGCTCCTGCAATCTCCCGCAATTTTCTGACTCATCATAAATCGATAAAGTGTCAGTAGCAATTTTTCCTCGAGTGTCAGCAACTTTTTAGTGTCAAGTGTAAACGGCCTCTGCAATCTGATTGGCAGCAATAAAGTTTCACGTGTAAACGCGCCTTTAAGGAGATGCGAGCTTAGAAGAAAGCATCTTTATATGGAAACTTAGGAGCCTTATCAGGGTATAGGCAATCAATAGCCAATCGCATTACAGTAAACATCTCTATGACTGCCGAAGCTTCCTTTGCGCAAGCGACAATCTCAAAGTGCGTGTCAAATTAGTTCGACCTTCCAAGAAAAATCGCTATGATACTTCATTGAATAGCTATTACAGCGAAAATGGTTTGATATCCCTGATAATGGAATGCTTATAACACAACTGAAATTCGATGACTAAAAAGTTAAGACAGCGTTGCATTCAAAACTTGAGATGTTATGTTAATTCCAAGTTGTTCTAGGCAGAACAAAGTACCTGGACTCTATCAATGAACATTTCATTAGTTGATCACAAAATAAGTGGAGGTTAAAAATGACAGGGCCTTCAGCGTCTAGCGCCTTCCATGGGCCGATGTACATCGAATAGGATTGAAATGAAAAGGGATTGTCACTGGAATACCACAACTAAGCTTTTCACTAAGTAGGCCGAGTGGAAATTCAAAACTTCAAGAACAAAATTCTTTTGTCGCGAAATTGCTTTTAAGCCTAGCTTTCTCAAACCCGATAAGGAGAATCCCTTCCTTTACAATGAGAGCTATATTCGATAGTTATATGAACAACTCAACAAAGGTTCAACTGGACAAGGGTTGTAAGTCAATTTCTGACTTCCGACCATTTGCGATGAATTGAAGCAAGTAGGAATTTCTAAGCATGAAATCTTTGACCAAAAAAGTAAAAACTTAGTAGTACTGGTTGAAGTTCAATTTTCGCATCAGCTTTAATTTGCAAGCTAATAGTGAATTGTTTACATTTGTAATGAAATTAGAAAAAAACAAGTCAGAAAGTTAGAGTAACTGATCAATTATGCATGTATTGAATTTGTTTTGCATATTTCTATTTATTATCAACTTGATGCCACAGAATTTGGTTAAGTTATCTTTAATTCCCGACCAGAACTTTAATAAATAATTGCTTGGTGATGTCATCTCAATTTTCCTCTAAAACGGATGCTCTATTGTAAATCATCTTGGAAATATGTAGACCTAGATATTCAACAGCTAACCGTGAATTTTTGGAGGAAAATCCACAAAACTGATGGTGCACTTTTCAGAGCTGCTGTTTTGAGCGAATATGAAATGAAATCTGCCAACGGTTCTACACGATTATCAAGATCATGCATGTGACACGAAATCAGGCCAAGAATATGTGTGTGTATTGAAAACATGGATAAAGTAAACATTCTTGGTGTTCTCATAACAGAAATGTACTTGGTCTGACCACATTGATAGAGTGGCTTAAAATGCACCAAGAAGACTGTTTCCGCTAAGATTGATAAGGCCATATTTGAACTATTGGTCTCTGAAAAGGATGCATTTCAGTATCATGAGATCAGTGATAGAATATTCATTCGCTTTATTGATTGGAATGACAAATAAATATATGTCCCGACTGATGGCGCTTCAAAGCCGTTTTCATCGTCTTCTTTGTGGCCGTGGCAGCAAAAGTGAATGCCTACCACCCCTGGACGAGAGATTTATTTCCCAGGCTACCAAACTCTATCGACATACGATCAATGAGAAACACATTTTGAACAATTTGCTCTGACCTGTCGCTAGAAGAGGTCGTGTCATCTTGCCACATGTCAATTCTGCTCGCAGACTAAATTCATTTGCAATCAAGACGGCCACTTATATTAATGAGTCTCTTACACGCGTTTGAACATCTAATCAAGTCAATTTATTGTACACGTATATCATTCCTCGAAGGTAACATTATTTATTACAACTTCTCTTTGAAAGTGTCGATTACCATTATCTTAAAAATCTACACACATATATGATGGTTTAAAGTCACTAATCCCCCTTACTCTGGGGCTGGGACGGTGCTGACATAGTCAGGCTATAATCTGGAGTGTTGTGATCCTTACCCCGGATGCCCTTCCTGCTAGGCCAAACACTTAACGACTATGCTACGGGGACCACAGGCTAAGAATAAGATATAAGAAATAATTTACAAGCCTAACTATTTCACGACAGTGTCAAAGCTTTCACTCCACCAGAAGTTTTAATTGTTTTTTATAAGTTGAAACTTAAACAAAGACATAAACATTTATTTACACAAGCTAAATATATCTAGGAATCAACTGCTGAAATATATCCTTACCTGTGTTAATGGTGTGAACTGCTCGCTCCATTGGTGATTGGCTCGTTGATGTAGACACATTGGATATAGTAGACATATTTTCACTTTTAGATCCTTCTGTTGCCGAGGCTACAGAAGGAGTGGGAGTACGGCCAGGATATGGACTATTTAACATCTCCTTAATATCCGGATACAAACATTCAGCATGTGCAGCAGATTGAAATTCTCCAGACTCATGCGGGTCTGGCAGATCTACATTATTTAGGCGTTGCATCTCAGGAGATCCGGGATTCCAAATGTTAAGATGAGATCGGCTGGCGAGGATTGCTAAGAACTCTTCTCGATCTTCGGATGATAACGGTTCAGTCATAACCAATGCTACAGACATAGTTGGATCTTTTGAATCCTGGATTATCAACGTGGACAAATTCTCTCCTGAAGGATAAATATGTGCTGACGACATGCAACAAGAAAATTGGTTTACAAATTGTCAAAACAGTTACAAAGACCTGTTAGGTAATCGTAAAAGTTCGATCAACGAACCATCAGGCAGCAAAAAAATCAAGCACATTATATGTCTGGTAACAAAGACTTCCAATGCCTGCAATGAGCAATTTTATCAGGACTGCGGAAGCGGAATTACAGGATACCTGTGTTTCACATCGTTACATTAATCATTTTTGAGTTGAATAAAATATGCAATTATTTATTTAGCCTTTTAATCAGCATTTATCTAAAATCAGCATTTATCTTAAAAAAGTTGCAATTTTAAAGCAATTATTTCAAAAATAGTAAATTCACCATTATAAAATTCAAAACGCTTTATTTCCATTGGATAACGTTGCAGATTTACAAGGTTGGATGGTAAAATATGTACAAATGAAGATATTCAGTGTCTGTCTGAAAAATTAATGATGGTGATTTTAGCAACGAAATGAATCAATGTCATGTTGCGTTCCTGGTAGAAGAGGATGCAGGATATCAATAATTTCTATTCAGTTTGTCTGGTGAAGTGTAATAAGTTTTAATTTGTACAGCGCAAAGAATTTTATGCTCAATTAATATCAGCTGCTTTATTAGCACAGATGGCATAATTATTTAAAAGCAGTATTTAAACATTTATATTTTTCTAAGTCAGGAAGTACAGAATGTATTGATATGTACTTTTATGACTATAATGCAGCCTTCATGTGATAAGTAAATTTGAAAATGGATTCACCAGAGGGATTTGATCAACAGTCGGATTCGGTTCGACGATTAATCAAGTCTGCTTTGCGCTCATCAATTAGAAAGATCGCGCTAAAGGTCTAAAAACATGGTTGTTTCAAAATATATATTTAATTTATTATAAAAATGCAATTGAATTTTTCTAAATGAGATTGAGCATTCTAATTGAAATTGAGCATCTTCATCAAAGAAAAAATCATATCAGACTTCTTTAGCAGGATTTTTTCAGTAAAACTTATTTGGACTGTACCTTTTTGTACATTCAACGGATCTCAAAATC
Source organism: Prostheceraeus crozeri (assembly GCA_907163375.1). Classification (NCBI taxonomy): domain Eukaryota; kingdom Metazoa; phylum Platyhelminthes; order Polycladida; family Euryleptidae; genus Prostheceraeus; species Prostheceraeus crozeri. The sequence continues at coordinate 123,140 of CAJQUW010014097.1, read as the reverse complement.
TTTACATCATGATGAAGGTGAGTGATAGCTCACACTGTCTGTCAGTTTTCATTAAAAAATTGTGTCGTCTTCATGTTAAAATCTTGCATCAAAGAAAACGCTCATTTTTTCAAAAGGTCTACTGACCACACATGAAAATGAAATATATGCCAAAATAATCTATGGAACACAAGGTTTCATATGGCGTATCGCTTATTGAAATTGAACCAGGACTTCAACACGAAAATTACATTTAAATATAGCCTAACTTTTTTGTGCAATTATTTATGAAACGGTCTGTATGTTTCAGCAAAATAATGAATTTTATTCCAATACTTAGTACCTGGAATATCCTATATGCCACTACTTTGAAATTTATAATGAGTAGTAATACTTGAACATGCAAACTAAATTAATCATGCAACAAAAATAAATAAACTTTTGACAATCGGTCTTTTGCAACGGTTGCTGCATGGGTTATTACTTATTGAACCATAGACTGGCGAAAAATGATACTTTATGTACACTGGAACCGCATATCTAGAGCATTGCTTCTAAAGGTGGGAGCCAGACTTCAGAATGTGCTCAGCAATTCTTAGTGGAAAATTTCACTCAATGCTAAAAGGAAAATAAACATGAATCTTTTACATTTTGTCTATATGAGAAGAAATTATATTTTTTAATATTTACCAAAAGAGGTACTTTGATAGAAACTACTGCATGCTTGATACATCAAGCTTGAAGAAATCTTTTTAGTGTCACATGAGAATAGAAACGTAACCTTCTTCAATCGTTCCTGCACTTAAATCCTAAGCACGGGAAACCACAATTTTTCATAAGCTAGAGATCAGTACATTACTTAGCAGGTGATATCATTTAAATCCAAATTTTCAAAATGCAATAATAAACAACAACTTTTGCAACATGTGAAAATGCTAACAACTTTCCATGCTATCGCTGTCCGTAATTTTACTCGTTCTATCATTATCTAAATAATTCAGGCTGAGTTCCCAACAATATACCAGTAGACTAAAATATGTAGATTTCTCAAGTCTTCACACAAAGTCGAACAGACTTAAAGGGTAAGAACAAAGAGACTTTGAGCACTATGTGTGACTTTGTGATGTGATGAAAGCGTTTGGCCTTTTCTTTTCCAGTGTGGATCATCATCTGACTTGACATTCAAGAAATTCGGTAGGTATTCATTTAGTTGCAGGATGCTGTTGAAATCAGTAAGACATTCTTTTCCGCCTTGAATCATAAAACAAAATTTGTTATGATGCTAATGATTATGGACAGTAATAACCGGACTACAACTAGCCACAAGAGGGTTAACGGAAACTAAGAAAGACGACGGTGATTCTTGGTGTGTTGATGTAGCTTAACACTTGACCCCCTAGCAATGACTCTTGGCTACGAAACTCGATGTCTGATAAAAAAATCTCAAGTCTCATAGAATATTTGATGAAGTGCACGTAGTAGGGAATAACTTGTAAGAAAATAAAAGATCTCTATTTCCTCTTTCGTTGAATGAACATTCGTACAAGTTTACTCTCCTTTTTTATTTTTCGCGTCAACTTAAAGAGTTAAAATTAAAAACATATGTACAACCCAACGTTTTGGGTATCACCCGTCCTCAAGGGTATCAGCAATAAAATTAACACAAATAAAGAGTTACTATCTGACTGTGGATGATGTGAAGAAGATTCAAAAATCGATTAGTTCATATTTGAGATTAATTTGCGGAGAAAGACGTTTGATATACAGTAGAACCCACTTATAACGGACTCGGTAATAACGAACTTTCGGATATAACGTACTCCTCTTGCAGGCACGGACAAAAATTCCTATTATGTCTATATAAAATGCCTCGGTTTACTCATATATAACGTACTACTCGGATATAGCGAACTCTTTTCAAGGGTCCACAGGGCAACGTACTTAGGTATGAAAGTACTTAAGTATTCTGAATCATCGAAACGAAGCTGACACGATTCTGCAATAACTTGCTGTGTTTGATGATGGCAGCAACAGCTCTTGTCATTGGCTCGGAGGAGGACAACTTTTAAGTGTCGAATCCGTCCAATGAGCAATCGATAGAAGTGAACTGGAATGAAGACATTGTCTGTGATGGTGTCTTCTTAACGCGTCATTGCGCTGTTTACATTGTTTTTTTTAGTCTTTCAGATTTTCAGATTCATGTTCAGAATATTGCATATTTTTTCTTACACAATAGAGAATTGTTAAGACACTATGCTGTTTTCTCGAGTAGGAATTATCATACATGTAGGGCCAGGGCATACAAATAAATGTACATTACATATACATGTATTTATGGTAATGCATAGTGAGAATTAGCTGGTCATGATGGATAGGACTTTACTATTGCAATTGACAACTTAATTTGGTGCAGAAGTAGGCTTCAATACTTCTCATACAGCTTGTTCTTGCACACCTCGGATACAACATACCTCGGATATAACGTACCAATTTTTTAGGTCCCTTGAAGTACGTTATAAGTGGGTTCTACTGTAGTTCGCTTCCATAAGGCGAGCATCCAGTGGATCGTGGTCCTTGTGCTAACCGCATAGTGGCGATTGAGGGGTGAGCTCACAGAAGTATATTGTTTAAGCGTGTCATTTTACTAGACGTGCAAACTATTTCAAAACGATGGCATATGCAGGAACTTACAAGGGGGACAAAAGGAAATTCTTAATGCCCTACTGAGATAGGAAAAACAGTCGCTCATCATCATGTGCGAAAAGTAATGAATTCCTTCAAAATGCTCCGATCGCCACGATTCCTTTAGATACGAAAATTTCAGATAGTTCTGCACACGCTTTGTCGATAAAGTCAGTCCTTCCGATCACTATTTAAAAAGATAGCAAGTGCACGAAAAAAAGTTCACAGACTTCTCTGTAGAACTTGATATCGGCTGTGTCCCTTTGCTGTGTGATCCAGTCGATAACAGACACCGAAACTTCGTACTATAGAAATCCGACTTTTAAGTTACTGAGACTAGAATGGGCAACACCTACTTGTTGATGGAAATTTCAATAATTAATGCTTTTATATATTGAGAAATGATAATAAACGTGAATATTTACAGAGTTATAGATCAATAAGCTACCGATCTCTTCCTATTGTCAACCACTGGAAGCAGCCATCTTCAACCCTATTTGCCTCAGGAGGGGAGCAATAGGGACTAATATCACGTATGTTATACGTATGTTAACCGAGTGATTATTATATTAGTATATATAATTATTGATACATAGAGTTATAAATCTGGCTAATATGATTCATACAATTATTATTTTCAACTTTTACAATTGCGAAATTTGAAGAAATGATTGTTTGAATTTTACAGTGCTATTTATAGTAACAAGATCAACGTGGAATGAAAAACTGATACCATCGGATAGAACATACCCAAAATAGTTATACCCCATAATTCTATGCCACATAAGTAAATGAATTAAAAGATCCCTGATACTTCACCGACAAGAAAAAGCCTTGGACAAATAGGGTTAAGGCATCGTTGTCACGACAGCGCATTTTCACGACGTGTTTTCAGCGTCCTTGTCGTTCTAGTCCTTTTTGTCAGATTTATACGCACAACTTGCCGTGTTGAATTGATGTTGCATTGTCTGCTCATTGTCCGACAGCTATTAGACCGGCAGCCAGAACGAGTTTCTGCAGAGAACGAGGCCGAAAATGAGACTTTCACAGAATGATGCACACCCTATGTATACTACGTATCCACGCGTCTGCCGAGTTCTAGTAAGTTCCTCTTCTTGTCAGACGCGATCAAAGAAAATCACATAATTAATCCGATGGAACACAGATTGCAGTTTTTGGCTAAAATGAAATCTTCTTTGTTTTCTCTGATTAGACGAAAAGTATTGAGCAAGGAGTCATGATGTTTAACATGGAATGTCTTCAGGTTACATTTTTCATGTTCATGCACCCCTGTCTATAAAGCTAAACATATTTAGATTTGGCGAGCCTCTGAATGTCGGCAGACACAAACATTTTGAGCAACTTTATCCAGATTGAACCACATTCTCACATACATTGCCGATTAGATGCATGACAAAAGCACATGCACATCATAGGAAATGACCTGAAGACATTCCATGTCAAACATCATGACTCTGGGCTTAGTACTTTTCGTTAAATCAGAGAAAACATACGAAAGTTCATTTCAACCAAAAGCTGCAATTTTCCTCCCCTTGGATTCACATGTGTTTTTCTTTGATCCTGTCTGACAAGAAGAGGAACTCACTAGAACTCGGCAGGCGTGCAGATTCGTAGTAGGCATAAGGGTGTACATCATTCTGTAAAAGTCTCATTTTGGCCTCGTTCCCTGCAGAAACTCGTTCTGGCTGCCGGACTATAAGGTGTTATGTCAGCAGATGATGCTATTTCAATGGCATCACATGTGATAGGTACTTTCTTTCGAGACAAACAAAAGAAGAGACGACCTGTGTAATTCTATGGGTGAGCTGCATCGGCATTTTACGCGACGAATCCGTCGACCAATGTGCAGCCCATTACGGAAAGGATTGTGATAATTTATTTCTTACCAGTCAGAAGAATCGGTGTTTCATTTGGAATAACAGGAAATGTCCAGTCCTGCATTAATAAAAATGTTCGACCCTCTCCAGCACTTTCAACAATCGATAATAACCCAACCATCGCCAATTTCATTTCTCCCGTTTTGGGATTGACGAAGTGCATTTCAACATTCCCCGGTAGCGTAAAGACTGTCTCCTGAAAGTGAGAGTTAGAATTCAGAGCAATCAGCTTCTCAACAGTTGTTCACTTCAGAAGAGTAACCGAATAACTTCAATTGCATTTTGATCAGATTATGAATGAACGCCGATCAATCGCTCAGAGAACTACATAGTTAAATTGAGCTAGTTCGCAAAGATCGTGAACTCAACGGTGTTTATTTGATCTGATAAGGTCTAATCCAAACTGCTGAAGGAAGTAGTTACAAATTGATATCATATGGCACATTTTCACTGTTAAGACGGTCGGTCTTATCAGGCAAATGCAACGATAAAACGTAAGACATTAAAATTCAAAAATCACTTATTGAAGATGTATTACTTTTCAAATGACAACCTAAATCATTGGCGGCTCGTCGAGCTATTCATTGCAGTTTCCTTATTATTTATTACATGACATCGTATTTTGAACAGCACAATTTCTCGCATGCGCTGATTGCATTGATATCTATGTTAATCAGTGTTACATCAATAGACTTCTAAATTTCTCTGAACAGATAAGTTGAAATCGGCCTCCTACATGATCAGGCCAACAATCCTAAGTTTGACTACCTTACGATAAGACTGTCATAAAGCATTATCAAATTTTCGAGTGTGTGTTATCAGAACAGAGTGCATGCACTGATCAGGTTCAATAAATCATCTTATTTTCACTTAATGTATTCATTAGGACGTATGGGTCTACACTTTCATTCGTAAAACTCATGTACCACGCCTTCCCCTTATTTGTTAATTTTGAGATTTTTCTTTTCACAGCGTTCTCAGATAGATATCTACGATTTCATCAACAAAAGTTTGCACATGTAGTTGAATGGTTTCATCAAAATTTCGGAAATCAGATCATGTCCGTGTGTGCAATAAGATTTTACGAAGAGGTATTCGAAAAAGTCACGAAGACCAATGATATTTATCAATATTCTGAGCACTGCCCTTTCAATTTTGAACAGCAGGAAATCATTTTCTTTGACCACTGTTCAGTTTGATCTCATAGAAAGCCCTCCAGCAAAGAATGCATGATTTAAACACGGATGCGTTTTACACGTAGTACGAAAAGCCCCCATGACTGACATTTTTGCGCAGAATATTTAGTTGGGATATAAATTTTTCTACTAACTCGATGTAACCACAAATTCAAAATTTCTTTTTTATGCAGAGGAATGCGGCGATATGTTACACTATTATCACATTTCGGCTGTCAACCAGCATTGGCATTGTGTTTTTCTTTGCGTTGGAATTAACTGCACAGGAGACTCATTTCAAATTGTCTTGAATTACTTCAATTAGCTACAAATTCGTGATTTTGCAACATAAATGTTGGTTGGCCTGTTCATGTAAGAGATGATCTCAAATTTTACTCACTTATCTGTCCAGATAAATTTAGAGGTCTTTGGTTACACAATTGGAGGTGTTTATAAAGAGAGGAATGAGATAAAGAGAGCAATTCGTGCATGCAGAAATCTGACGATACTTCCTATATATGTAAATGATTACATCCTTTACATTCATTTTTATAAATTACTTATTCAATAAATTCAATCCTCCTTTCCAGCATTGCCAACAAAAGAAAACTGAATATTGTAAAATATGAGAGACACGACGTCTTGAACGTCGCCCTTGTAATCAGTACAAGAAACAATGTGAATATGAATTTAAAGATATTTTGCAGCTAAATGATTATCCTCCCGATTTCAAAAGTCGCAGGATATCTAAAGCCTCACACATGAAAAAAATAGTGCAAAATAGGAATGAATTCCTGAACTGCAATTCATTCCTAATTTCCTAATTCATTCCTAATACAGATTGTTTCATAAAAAATGGATCACCCTTAAACATCGCATTAACTTCAACTTTGTCTAACTCCGCCAAACTTGAACGAATTTCTCTGAAATTTGGAAGATATGTCAGTTGTGCTTACTAATATAATTGTTGGAAATTTCAAGCATGAATATTGAGTTGTTTTCCTGTTATAGATAAAAAAGTAGTAGATAATTTGATCTTCATTTAGCAATGTTACACAAAACCATACCTCACTCTCATAAAATTACATTTGTTTCCTTTGTTATGTAATATGTTGTTCTACAAGCCAAAAGCTATCAAGCAAAACAAAAATAAAGAAAATCGGTCAATCAGAGCCAGTATAGCACCATTACTCATTAACAATAATGTAACTGCTACATGTGACTAACTGGACTTCATGTTCCATAGCTTCCTGACTTCGTTGCGGTGGTGTTGGCAGCACTTCTGATTGCTTTCAGTTAGAAATCTATCTCTTACCGGTTGAAAACAATACAAAGCACAAATGAACAATAACGAGATCGCATTCACAAAAGGCAAAGTGTCAGCCTTGCTAGAACTAGGGTTTTCTTTGCGAGCTACAAGCAAGCGACTAAATGTCCCTTACACAAATGTGCATCGATGGCATAATGATGATTTTCGACTCTGTCGTAAAGAGGGCTCTGGCCGTCCACGCAAAACATCCAAACGTAGAGACCGCCTAATTTTGAGATTTGTTAAAGTTGATCCAAGTCTCTCGTTAACTGAGATGGCTGCACTAGACTCGTCTATGATCTGAATCCCATAGAAAATGTATGGAGTATTCTAAAACGTAACGCTCGGCGTTCACTACTACCTACAGATGGCGTATCACAACTTACGTCACTGTTAAAAAAAGAGTGGAGAAAGTTAGATCAGTCAAAAATCAACGATATCATCGAATCAATGTCTAGACGAATTGGTAATGTCATTGACAATAAGGGTAGGGCCACAAAATATTAGATTCTTAAGAACCGCTACTGTATCATAGCTTATCAGATTATATAAGGACATTTAAATATATTAGGGACATTAAATAAAATGAAAAATGCTTTCTGTATCATACTTATGTTTTATTTAGTCAAATTTTAGGATGATCCACTTTTTATGAAACGGACTGTAGTAAAATTGTCGCAAAGTAGCGTCCACTTGTCGCACTTCAACGGTGTAAGAAGTCACAGCCCAGCGTGTTCTACTGCACTTGCACTCACAGTTGTGAGACTGACAAGTATGACAAGTGCGACTTCTTTGCAAGTCTGATGCAGCACACAGAACCGATTTCTATGTAATTGCAGAAACTCTGCCTTAGCAATTCAACAATTAGATCCAAAAATGAGCTTCAAACATAGAGGTCTTTTAACTTTGCTCCCTGATACATAATGGCAAGATGAACATTTCAAAGATTAGAAGATCCGTCTGAACTGCTGATATCCAAGCAGAGAAGTTCTTGGATTGCGATGTCTAAAGAGAAAGCATTTAAAGACGTGATCTAGTTGATCTTTTTAAGATATAGAAGTCCATTCTCTCCATTATAGTAATAACAACTGAAAGTTAATCATGAAGAATAATCATGAAGAAAGTTAATCTACATAAAGAATAAAAAACACAACAGAGAGATAGAGAACATTCCGGACAGAGAATACTTCCTACCTAAGTCATGGATACCTCCATGATAGCAATAATTTTAAGACTCTTTGTGACACAATGGGAATCAAGTATAACTCTGGTCATTTATGAGAGCATTAGAGCAGGAGACCCATCTCGTTTCATCTAAGAACTGTTGGGGAGGTAAACGCTATCACAAGATAGAAAACGAGCACATTGACTTTTTGATAAATAAGCTTCAGGATGATCCGCTGCTGGATCTGAACGACCTGAAATAAATTTTATCTGAAGCCAGAAACATCGAAGTAGATAAGTCAACGATCTCGCTGCATCTCAAAAATCGCTCCATTTCATACAAAAAGTGCTACTGGCAACCAATAACAAGCGACACTATTTTCACGAGAGAAAAGCGCTTTGAGTATGCTCAACGCTACATGAGACATCTCCAATGTGGACAAATGCATTTGGGTCGACGAAACTAATATTGGTGTTTGGAGTCACTGCAGTCGAGGAAGAGCTGCAGTTGGAAACAAGGCTGTAATAAAAAGGACAGCGAGCAAAGGCGCAAACCTGAACATGATGATGGCCGTCTCTCATGATGGCATTGTCCATCACACTATGAAACTCGGGTCATACAAGAAACATGATTATCAGACCTTCATTGCAGAGTGTTGCATGAAGCAGGGCAATCCATTATTGAGAGTTTCTTTCATCATGGACAATGCATCTTACTTATGCATCTCATTATGTATCTATTCATAATGAACCAGATTTGTTCATTGATAGATCCGTGTTCCCTAACATGAACACTCATAAATTGAGTCCATACAGTCCACAATTGAATCCAATTGAAGAGTCTTTTTCAGTCATCAAGCATCACGCAAAGAAGTTCCTGAACACAAGCCGCGATAGACTCCTAAACAAGTCAGAATCAGTAAAATGGGCATGTCACAAGGAATCTGTCTTGACAGATGCTATGAATCATGGTCTGAGCCACTTAACAGCTGATGTCATTCAGAGTCAAATAACGCATATGAACAAGTTTCTTTTAAAAGCCATCAATCGTGAAAGCTTCTTCTTGTGATTTCTGGCAGTGTTCCATAGTACCGCACAATTGCATGTTTATATTCTGCATTACATAGCATGTACTTTCATGAATTGTTTTATAGACACAAGAATCATCGCATGGAAAGATGAAAAAAAACTGCATGGGTCAGAAACAAATTTAGCAAAAATATAGCAATTGGAGCTAAGTGCAGATTATAATCAAATAAATAATTATTTTACAAATTGTTTGAGAAAAGTAGTTGACATGTAATTATCGCAAATAAGTATAGAATCAATTAGCAACAAGTCAATAGTCAACACTTATTCAAATATTAAACGCATACAATATTCAAATATACTGTTATCAAATACTTGAAAGACATTTGTACACATGTGCCACTGGGATGGGCCATGGAGCTATAGACCTTTGAGGTTAATATACCTTGAATCAAAAATTGACGAAGCTGCCACTAAATTGACATCCCAAGACTGTGTCCATTCTTCCCAGCCGTCTTGAACGGGTAAAGTCTAAATCCTGGAACTTAACCTTCTTGTGATTTTGTTGATTGTGTTTTCTGTTTGCTGCATTATACTTGAATTTGATAAGATTATACATATGATAATACAGCAGTCTGCTCTGTGCTTCATATGACATGAAACTGCGATTATAATTAATGAAATAAAATATGCATAATCAAAATTTAAAAATGACATTCATCTTTTTGCTATACAGTGGTTTAAAGATGAAAGGTAGCAGCAAATTGACAATTTCTGAAGTCAAAGTTAAAACCCCTGAAGTCAAAGTTAGATCAAAATCTGAGATCAAAATAAAAAAATCTTAAGGCAAAGTTAGAAGTTCAGAAAATAAAGTTAAAACTTTTGAAATCAAACTTGAAAAAGGTGTAGACACTGCATCGGAATTCGCGCGCGCGAAGATGATTTTTTGACAATATATTAATTTTGAAGTTCTATAGAGATGCAAGTCATCCGCATATATTCATAGAAATGAAAATTATGTGAAGAATTGTGTGAACCAATTTGATAAAAAAATCATGGAAACTTGAATCCATGATATGGAATCTTGAATCTATCATCATGGAAAGTTGAATCATAGTTATCGAAACATGAATCTGTGTTATCGAAAGTTGAACATTGGATATCGAATCTTGAATTCAATGAATGGAAACTTGAATTCAACAGACTGTAGCTATCTTGGGTGGAAATTGAGTTTTATGAATCTGTGACAAACTGACAAACCAATTAGGCAATAAAATTCTGACTGTCGATAGTTTAGAAACGACTTTAGAAATCATTGGTCACGCGCTCCGATATCTATGATTCATGCATGATTATATTTAAACATATTACAGAAGCAGTACAAATAAGTAGCATGAAAGGAAATACAAATACACGAAGGCAAGTTAGCCCTGGAAGGCATCTGAGGTTGGGCTTCTTGAAAGCAGCATGGTAGCGTTGCCGCGTTCTAGCGAAAAAGAGAGTATCAGGAAAATCCAGTCGATCGCTTTACCATGCTGCTCTCCATGCCGGTCGGCCCATCTGCCACCTGTCAGCTTGATAGCTTCCAGAGCAACGGGACCCCAAGCGCCGAAAGTCTCGACGGCTATTGGGAGGAAAACGAAGCCCGCCCCTTCCCTGTAGCTGAGAACCGCACTATCCTTCGCATCTTGGCGGCGACGAGCTGCTACAGCCTTCTCAGCCGCCGCATTGATGATGGTAGCTTACTGCATCGATGAGGTGACAGTGATGTCTAAGGCAGCCGGTTGGCCCCGGGATCAGTTTGAGATGGTGATGTCGCCAGGGCGGCGTTGGGAATCGGGGATGAAATGGCCAGTCTCAAGGGTGGGGGAGAAAGCAGAGACTTCGGCGATGTGGAATAAGGTAACCCACATCGCGTTGTGCCGGCCAATCCTGTCGCCACTGGAACCACAGACGACACTATGGCTACCCCAAACGTCAAGACGAGCACAGTTACACACAGGACACGTTCGAGGAGACTCATACATCGAGTAAGTAATGTCAGTTTGACAGAAAACTGTGGCCGCAATTCGGTTGCACTACTCTCGATTTAACTCGTGCTTCGCGCTCGTGTAATTGCTCGCGGTGCAACTTTTGATTATTTAAATACACTTACAGAAACATTTAAATAACATCTGTACAAGAAATGTCCTTAGCTCTTGTTTTGTTGACCAATTCTTCGTATTTAACTTTAGCATAACGGAGAGTATTTGAAATTGAGTCCTTGATCTCATTTCAAACTTCGCACATGAATAGCGGAATACCAATATGAGAACACACTTTCCGTAAGAAAATGTAGAAATTTGAAAACCCTAGTTCATTTCGTTCTTCAGTTAATAAACGGCAAATTCTTAGTTGAATTCAGTTCAACGGCAGTTACTAGAAAGCGGCGGTTCGCTCAGTTCACCCGTTCACCACTGAACGGCTAGAAATCTCGTTCGCTCACTCAAAAGTTCGAATGTACTGGATTGGAGTTTCAATTCTGCTCGAAAGGTTGAAAAAAACGAAAGTGAGGAAATTCGTATCCCTGTATTAGCTGCCATCTTACTACTCTACTCACCGTAAAATTACGGATAGATTCCACTGAACAAGCTGTGTAGCTTTGATTTTCAATTTTTTGCTGATTTACATACACACCCTGTGGAGATTTGATCTGCCCTCCAGACTGATTGTTATACTATTGTAATACATCACAAATTATTGCGATTAAATCTAGAACACAATGTGAAGTCGTAACGCACATCCCGGGGTTTGAGTCCTATTCAAACATGAAAATAAGATACTGTAGACATTAAATTGAGTAATTAGATTCAATACATTAAGTAGTTATTCCTTAACTTGTTTTCTTTTGTTTTGGTGTCGAGGCATGACGTAAGGATTAGTCGTTGTCGCGTTACATAAATAATAGAAGAAATGCAACGTTGGACTCAAACTAACAGATGCTAAATTACATAACAAAATCACGGTCAAACAGTGCGATCAACCATACAAAGGCGATGGACGATATGCGTAATCACCACCAAAAATGGTCATCGGAGAGAGCAAAACAATTGTCAACACTATATCACGGTGGAGATGATATGTCGTGCAGTGTCAAATCGCCATATATGGACCGTAACGATGCAAGTGATCCACGACGACCAACTCCTATTCGACGACAAGTTGAAGAAACATTCGGCCATAGTGATGAAGGAGGTATAAAAGGACACGACAAGACTCATCGACAACAACCATCCGATCGAAATTGTGCACGGAACCTAGTGACCTTGTCTCTTATATTTCTGGTGAGTGTCGCCGAGCTTCGAGCTTCGTGCATTACACTCCGATTTGACGGAGACTTCGTCCTTGTGCAAGCTTCTGATACTTGTCATCATTGCACTCTTTCTTTCTTTCTCTAAGCGTGTAAAGGCAGAAATAGAAATACTCGTTCGTCTATCCAAATTGTTTTATTTGTAAAGAAGTTTGGCGATTAAGTTTCAACCTTGGTAAGACACTTCGGATCGTTATAGGGACCAATAAAATTGAAGTTAATGCTAGCATCGCTCGCTTCCAGACGGTTGAGAGCGATCCCAACATTACACTATTGCGTTTCTATGAGTTGTCATAGAGTACTATTCTTATTTCCATGATTGATATTTTTATGTACGTGCTTATTTCATTTACTTCTGGCAATTTTTCTATTCATCTCTTTCAGTTGATGTAATCTTCTCTACTACGATCAGCATCCATCTACGGTGTACGTACGCATCTTGTACTTAATAAAAGCACTAATTAGCAAGATGGCTTTCCACCATAACTCAACACACCCAACAGCTTGATGCATGCCAAATTTAGACAAAGTCATTTAAATTAATCCTCTGTACAACCCAAAAGAGAGCTTATCTGGGTTTAGTTTCAGCCTGTTTACCTAAGGCCACCTGAAAATGGTAGTTAATAAAGTTATATCTCCTTTGTCCTTAGCTCAAACCCACTGACATACATCTTGACGTTGCTAGAGACAATCAATGAAGCAACAATTATTGTTCGAGATTCAGCGACATATAAATATGTCGTTAATTCAATCAGCCGTAAACAATAATTGTGACGAGTGGGTCACGCGCACGCTCTTATATTAGACTTTGACATTCATTGCTCTTCATAATTTCTATCCATGTACGTGATTCTTTTCGACCGCAAAATAAGATATCTCAAGTATCGTGAACAATCATTCGCATTCACTTCAGCATGGAACCTGTCGCTCGTCGCCGCATTTGCTTTATGCTAATTCTATCTCATAACTTTGTGAGTCAATGTGTTGGCAGTGCTTTACAGCCTCTTCTGCCACCTTTAGCCGCAATTAAAGGGATGTCTAGCTCAGTGACTGGAATATTCCTAGGCTGTGTTGTTTTAACAACTGCCATCGCTGCAACTGCAACGCGCCCTTTTCTCAAACATATAAGTCTGAAATACTCTTTGGTGCTAGGAGCCTTCATCGCTGGGGTTTGCACTGTGCTTTTCGGACTTCTTGAATTTTCGCGGAAGGGTGCTACATTTATAGCTCTCTGCTTCATTGTGAACAGCTTTGCCTCAGTTGGTAACGGACTATTAATTATGGCAGCATACTCTTCACTCCCAGTATTATATCCTCAGAATATGGGCTTTGCAAGTGGCTGCATGGCACTGAGCACCAGTACAGCATTCTCACTGAGTCCGGGATTTGCTACAGCTACTAGTCAGTCAGGCGGATTCATATTACCCTTTTCTATCTTCGGAGGGATTTTGATCATCATATCCATTTTGTCCATCTTTTTTATCGATGCCGAAATTCAAGATGACGAATCTTCTCTCGAAACAATAAAGGCTGCCAGTCAGATTCTGACCAATATCCCTGCCGTGATTGCAATGCTAACTGTTCTATTGTCATTGATTATAATCGGTTTCACTAGCCCAACGTTAGAGCCATTTTTAAGAGGCACTTACAAATTGTCACCTTCAAATATTGGTTTGATTTTTATGCTAAGCTCATCGGGAGGGCTTTTGTTACCTTTATACGGAATGATATGTGACCGCACAGTCGTGGGGACAAGATTCCTACAATCTCCTTCCCAATTATTGTGTGGCATCAGCATTCTTTTTTGGAATCCATCACCAATCCTTCACATAGGAGGCTCGAAGTTATCACTTACTATTACAGCTCTTGTGGTGTTTAGTGTGTTCATTACTCTATTAATAGAATGCACAATTGCTGATTTATTCCAAGAGGTGAAGAGAGGATTTGGTGATAGTGAACGACATTCAACAGTTACCGCCGTGTTATATAATCTTGTATATTCGATAGGACATTTTATTGGATCACTTCTTGGTGGTGCGGCTTTAGATACAATTGGGTTTGCGGATGCTACGACGTTATTAGCATGTGCTACAGGTGGCTTAGGTGCATTTAACATAATATACCAACTGATTCGAATAAAAATGGTAAGACATACACAGATATCTCAGGAAGATAACATGAACCTAATTTCAACCTAAGAATGTGAAGGATCTCAAAACTACATGACGACCGCAGACACTAAAAATGACAAATCAGCTTTATGACAAAGAAACTTATTTACAAGCACTTTGTTCAATGTTTTGATATCTTTCATGTTGCTTCATTAATTTCTATGAGCCGAACGTGTATCATAACGCACAAATTTTCGGCCGAAGCCTTTGTTAAGTTCGGATTTAATGGTAGTCGAGGCAAGCGACACTAAATCAATCCGCCGTGGAATGTTACTCAGATCGACAGTGTTAAAGACAAATAATACAGACATCTAAAGATAATAGAAATATGAATGGAGCTGCTTATGAAATTTTATTAACGATCAGACGGATCGAAAGACTTTTTTGGGAAATATAATAAAATAACTCTTTTTGATCGATTCCGCATAAAAGTCTCTGATCCGTCTGATAGTTAAATAGTATCATGGGCAGTTTCAAGCTCTATTCACACCTCTATTATAACGGGCTAGTCAATAAATAAGTTTTCCTTTCAAATTTCTGCATCTATTGAAAAGATATATTAACAAGATTTACACAGGGATAAGGTCTGTACATTTACGATTCAAAATTTGCACCATGAGCATCAACACACTTTTCC
Source organism: Prostheceraeus crozeri (assembly GCA_907163375.1). Taxonomy (NCBI): domain Eukaryota; kingdom Metazoa; phylum Platyhelminthes; order Polycladida; family Euryleptidae; genus Prostheceraeus; species Prostheceraeus crozeri. The sequence continues at coordinate 107,747 of CAJQUW010014097.1, read as the reverse complement.
CAGAGTTGGGGGAGCCTCGTTATTCCACGATCAATGGCATTCATTTCCAGATTGTTGATCGACGCCTTCCAGGCAGCAATTGCCAAGCTGTTCCATGGCTGATGTCAAGCTCCGTAGCCATTTGATGCACCCCTATCTTGCGATCCTGCTGAATATGAGCTTGAACCTCGTCAATCTTCTCTTCAGTGGATACTGAAACACAGCGGCCAGCTATTTGCAGATCAGAGCAGTCTGCTCTGCCGTCTTGGAACTTGAGCAGCCACTTTCTCATTGCTTGGATTGAAGGAGAATATTCCTTCTACGCAACGTTCAACAAGTAGGTGTGAATATCAATTGGCGGAGTTCGCAATGATGACACGAACGTCATAGCACTGTCAATATGAGTAGCATTCCACGGCGGATTGATTTAGTGTCGCTCTCCTGGCCTGCCATTTAATCTGTACTTGACAAAGGCTTCGGCCGAAAATTTGCTCGTTATAATACACGGTCGAGCGCACCGAAAACCAGTGGTCGGATTTAGAATTTTCAGGATTTTTGTGCCTACCCCTCGAAATTCGTGCCCATGCAGCACCACCAGCTCAAAGAACTTAGTGCCTCATATGCATGACTACAAATCGCATTGTAATTAAATTGCATAATCTTCATATTGCTTTCTTGAGCCCGTAAATGCACACTTGTTGCATATACATGTACAATACATGCAATAGAAACTAGTCGACTGAAAATATGCCGAAATGCCTAGAAATGCACTTTGTATTTAGCCACAAGTACAAGTATTATTCGTAGTACGCATACATGTATTACGTGGAAAAGTTTATAAAAATCATTTCTTACTAGGAACAGCATTATCATCGTCACTGTCACGGTAAACACTGATCATCCTTCATTATTCAGAAGAACCTTCAGATTTGAATGCGCATCCTTCAGACTTTTCAGAGTCTCGTCATATCTTCCTGATATGAGTCTTTCCGTTTTATCATCTTTGATTTTCTGTTTATTTTGTAATGTTGGTTTGTAAGTTTGTTTGTACTACTTCAAGCATTTTATAAGCTTTGTGGGGCATGCCTTTAGTCGTGGGTTCGCCTGCTGCTGATCGCCCAAGATGTTAAAGGAGCCGAAACAAAAGGGAGGCAATTGAACGGCTTGCTGATGAGATCCGTACATCCTTATGGGTGTAAACTCGGGTAATTCGTAGACACCCCTATTTTGGAGGTATTAAATTTTATCAAATAATTTTCTTACTTAAAGAAATCCGATATTCTACACATCAAGCATGGATACCTAATATGTAGTATGTAGGTGATGTGTAGGCATACGTCAATCATGTTAGAATGATCAAAAATTCTACAGCGGAAGTGATGTTACACGATATTCTTTATATAGACAACCGGAGATCCGTGCGTATGTGACAAAAATTCGCTGCTCATGCATACACATTGTGGGAAAGTCAACATTTTGTGATATAAGGCCGACAGACAACTATGTATTGACTGAACATTTGTTGCAAGTTAGAAACTCAATGCAAATCAAATTAGATCAAAATCCACCTGCTGGATACTTAGCTAATTCATTGAAAAGCAAGTATTTTCTCATTACTTGGCTGACAATGGATCGGTAAACACGGATTGCTGCTGCTAAGAAGGAAGTAACGTTCAGCAGAATATCAATCTATAAAGCCTCCAGGCAATACGGCATTCTCGAGTGAGAAGACATGTCAAAACTTCAATCAATCCGAATCCTGGTAACCCACCATCCCTAGTCGAGAGCCAAGAACGGGAGTTGGTGAAGTATTCGACGGATATGGTTCGCTTAGGGCTCGGATTGAAAACAATCGATATGATTCGTTTTGCGAATACTATGGCTGGAAATAAGTTATATTGGCTGGAACTGGCGGTCCTCTTTGAAAAGACATGACAATATTTCAGTGAGAGCGCTCGAGCCAGTAGCCCATGATCGAGAAACGATTAGAAACGCGTCATGATAGACGACTTCTTCGACAAGAGCCGAACTGCATCTGGAAGATAAGTCTCATCTCATAGCCTTGTACAATCTGGATGGAACTAGACTTCAAATGGTGGGACGATCTAGGCGCCCGGTGGCAATCAAAGATAAGTTATCATAAAGTATAAGTACATGGATTACTGTGTTGATAATTTCTATTCTGAAGTTATGGGATATTCAATTGATTAGTTGAGCTTCAGATTATCGACACAGGACTACTTCTCATTGGCAGCATCAATATAATGAAGAAGAATTTATGGTAAAACCTTATCGATATGTTGAATGAACAAAGAAATAATTATAATACCAATCTTATGGTAATTCCTTTCATATAGCCAACTCTACTGACGTCATGTCATTGTTCTTTGAAGAGTTTCCAAACCATATAATCTACTACACCTTCACATGATTTCTATGATGTGTGATTTTGGAGTAGATTATATGGATAGGAAATTTACATAGGAGTCATATAATCTCCTGAAAAATAGAATATAGATCTCTATTCCGCCAAATTTGTAACAGATTACGTAGTGGTTTGGATGGATCAAGGAAGTCTAGAAAACTATGCAGGTCAAGAAATCCTCAGACGGATGCGAGCATAGATTTCTAAGTTGTATCGTTGGCTATATAATGTTAAGCTACTGATTTTCGGATTTCAATGGTATCAGAATTCACTCGTCCTTCGGACTCGTGGATTCTGACCATTGAATATCCTCAAATCAGTAGCTTATCATATACGTATGCACTACATAATCAAATACTTCCACCAAATTGGAAGAGTAGGCTATACCATCGAATTAGCTTTAATAAGAGTTTACCGACAAAATTACCCGAGTCATCTATCATTTTTCTGACTGGTTTTCTTCTATACGTAAATAAAACAATGGTGTGTTAGAGTCACAAGTGGCTCCCTGAACTACGCTGAGGAGTAAATATAGCTCGATCGAATGACGTAGGCTATACCTGCAGTATTTCGTTCTATTATTTTTTTGAAAAAAAACTTGAAAAAGATTTGATTTTCAGGATCAGCAACGAATCAAGCTGTTTTAATACATACAGTGAATGAATGCATGAAGCATACAGCTATTAATACAGATTGTGTTCGAAAAGTCAGGTGAATCTCAGAAAAAGATGGGCACGAATTTCAGAAAGTTCAATTTTCGTGCCCACGCTCATTTTTCGTGTATTCGTGCCCACTTTCGACAAATTCGTGCCCAAATCCGACCACTGGAAAACGTTTTCCTCCTGTAGGTTGAAATCCCTTCTAGGTAATATGCAGCAAATGGTGAGGTACAATGGCTGACTCGGTCCTTCCAAATGAAGCTTCTTCCGGTGTTCCTCAGGGTTCACTCCTCGGTCCATTTTTTATCCTGCTTTTTTTGTTATACATTTCCATTGAGTGTTTCAACGCAAGACTGATCAATTGCACTGATGACATGACTCTTGTCACTATAGGGATCCTGCAACCACTTGACTATATTATTGGTCCTCTCAGAAGTAGCCCAGCCTACTTAAGCTGATTCTCAATCGTTATCTGCTCCAGAAAACCGTGATGCACTGTTCTACAGAAAATCTTTCTCGATTGATTAAACTGACGCGCTGTTATGCATGCTAATCTTGGTGCAGCCTTGCATTAGTTCCTTCCATTGGGACCAACATTTCTGCAATGTGCGCCTCCGCATCTTGAAGATTCTATGCTTGAACATGTTGCATCCCGTTAGCTTTTCCAATGGTTTATATCTTCTACTTCATGTCGGTCCTTGCTTTTGCAATTTGTCATACCGCATGTCAGATGGATAAGCAACATCCAAAAACGGACTCATAAAACCATATGCGACTTTGAATGTGATTATGACAGAATCCCTTCTATCAAAACTTGTCGGATTGAGCAATCATAATTGATTAAGTTTCTGAAGAAATGTGAGGACACTTTTCATCCTTTATACTTCTGTACATTTCGGCGTCTTCAACAAATGAAATACTTTTACTTTCAATAAGTCAGGATGTTAAGTCATTTTTACCATGGGTGTGATCGAGATGCTTGAATTATCGTCAATCCCTCCTGTGTGAATGTTATAGTAATTATAATTTCTTGCCACATTTGCAGCTTTATGATTTGGTTTTTCTTGCAAATTGTACTTATTAATTTAGCCTATTGTTTTTTTTAATTGAATGAACTGATAAATGTACAAATCTCCAATAATTTTTAAAATTTTCATCAATTTTGATATTTTGTACATTTTTTACAAATTGGTAAATTATTTTTGTTATATGAGACTGCTGATTATACTCTTTCAAAATTTGTGGCTCATATGCATGTATGTACGTTCGCACGCTTGCACTGATGTTATTTAATCACCTAGTCCGAACATAACTATTAGCGAACGAGATTTCACGACTGAGTTTTCTATTTTTACGGACTCGTATAAAACATTTTCTCCCACTTACTTTTCTGAAAGGTGTTGACAGCCTTTCTTATATCGCTAATTGCATAATAATGCCTCTTCGCAACAGTAGCGGCTCCTCCAAAAGTGCAAGTGGCAGGGATGCGGAGTCGAAGTCGGTACTTCTCGCCTGAGTCGGAGTCGCAAAAGCTGCCACGCCTAGAGTCGTAGTAAAAAGTCACCGACTCCGGATTGTAATCCACTCGAAGGAAAAAGTTCAAAGTTTTAAAACTTAAAGACACTCCTTCTGTAGGGGAGACGAGACTAATATGATCAATTTGAGTTCTTCGACCTCTAGCTCAGGACCCATTGCTGCAATGATCTTCCAATTTGACAGAGAGCTGGCTGTGATTGTACTGTCCGCATGTGGCAACGCAGCTCATTTGAGGAAGACATTCACTCACACGCGCCCACGTGTACTACGAAGATAACCACAAAAATGATCGCTAAAGCATTGGCAATGAAATCAGACGCTTGTTTGGATAAGCCTGTAAAGATTCATTGTTCGAGGCAAACGAAAACTAATCTTCAAAGGAATTTCGAGCAGATTCTCTATTTAGGCCTACGATAGATTGCTTTCGTGTAATTGGAGTCTACGTAAAGTGCCAATTTAGTCCCACTCCTAAAATATCTGTGGTGATAATATGGGTAGTGTATTTTTATCATCATCATTATTATTTCATGGCATGCTTACTTTCCACAAAATTGCCCAGAATCACCAAAAGATTTGTAGAGAAAATAAATGGAGAGAAAAAATGACGGAAAGAGAAGAAATCCTAACAAAAACACCAAAACACGAAATTTGTCATTGTCAGAAAGAGATAGGCCTTTTGCTATCAATTTTAATTTAGAAAGTTAGATTGCAAACTAAATCAGATATTTTTTCATTTTATCTCATCACCACGACACATAACTTGATTCTGAGATAAGAGATAGTTTAGGCCACCGATGCAGCGCCCGAAGCCTGCCACTAGGCTAATGAGTGTCGTTTCCTCTGCATGCTTACAAGTTACATTATTATTCAGCTTCAAGAATGAGTGTACAATGTGAATTTGCAAGCTTATGCTATCTGTGGCGATCACTGACGATTGACTTGTGCACCAAACAGAATAAGAATCGGGTACGTATGAGCAATGTGGTACGAATGAAATGGTGCAGCGATACATAAGTTTTCTCATAATCTATATCCGGACCTAACCCAAAGTTCCGCCGCCTTGCTATACTCGTACATTATTTCTAAAGCGACTGATGTTTACATGTGTTTATAGCTTCTATAGTTTATCACAACTTTCCATCGTTGCACAATGGTGCTTGCAAATAACTAGCTTCGTTCACGTTTTGGTGTGTTGCATCATTTCTTAGAATTATGACATGAAATTTTCAGTAAAGAATTTCCGCAACTATTGATTGCAAAACTGCAATTTACCTCTTTATGACAAATAATTATGAAAATTTCAGCAAGACGCCCGAAAAGCATGGAAGTATGACGTCTGCGACCCTAGTTGATTAGAAACATTGTCCGCAACAGTTCAGAGCTGTTTGAAAATCTTATAGAAAATATCTATGTCCCTACATGATAACAGAAACCAACAAATAACATGAATAAAAACACTTTCAAACCAAAAAATTTTTTATTGAAGTAAAACCCAAGACATTACAAAGACCGGAGATATCATGTTGGGCAGGAACTGAGCATTCATTATCGACTCAATTCAGATATACAGTATTAAATGCCATATAATCTTCGTCAGTCTTCCGTTTCATAGTGACATCGAGGATGAGTAAAACTGCAATTATCGCAGATGAAACCAGCACATCGGGTAACATTCTTCTATTAAATATGACGCAAAATTCCGAAAACTACAGAATCACACATGACATCTGATAAAACAATGCTGAAGGTGATCTTGAAAATGATTCTGAGTTTCAAGTGATTGCACGGCAATCACCAGTTTTCCGAAAAAGGTGATCAAATATTAAGTATATTGATTACTAGGCTAATTAAAGTGTAAATAGAAAATATGAAAGAGCACCTACTGACTATGAGATCAGCTACTTTTGACAGTGACATTCGTGGATGTTCAAAACAACTGCAAATCACAAAAGCAGTGTACAGCGAAGAAAGCAAGAAATATAAAATCGTGCTTTTACGAATGATGAGAAATAGTGTAGAAAACATATTGAAAATAAGAACAGTTTCACAACAATCCATTAAAATTCCCCATGAATCAAATGAAACAGTCATGAAAATTGAATCTATAATTCAAACTGGATATAATACTGAATAGAACAAATGAATGTCATTGGAGTAGTTGCATCCAACACATCGAAAATTGATGATATCATTATTGAAATCTGTTCTTCGTTGAATGTGCTGTGAGTGTCAGTTAAAAGTTTCAGCTACACCACCAGCATTAAATGAAACGTTTGTCTGTGAGCGTCCATCTACATCATTTGGTAATCTTTCACGAAAGGCCACTTCACTGTTATCATGGTTAAAAATTTCGAATAATCTGAACAGAATAGATCGGTCGGGCAAGAGACAGGACTGAGAACTGAAGCAGGACTTTGGCACATCATCGCGGAGCCTGACTTCTACTCTGTCCATTGTTAGAATCACTAACATCTTCTCTTGCACAGTGAACACCTTCCGTGGCGACAGTTTTGGCAACGGCTTTGATACCAAAATGTCGAATGTTATTAACGGTAAGACCCACATTGCCGACCGAATAAAGAACGTTTGAAGTCACATTTCCTGCTGGACTGCCGTAACGCGCTCCTACAACTCCTGCGGTCCCATCGGCAGTTGCTCGGCCTACCAATATCGCACTGTGTTCCAATGCTTCGTAGACAGTCTTTAAACCGACGAGAGAGGCCGATGCTACAGTAAGAGTGGAATCTACTTTCGATCGTCCGCCAGGACTGCTCTCCATCCATGATTTAGGAAGCACTTGTTGTGCCCCACGCTTCACGTGCGGTGTAGCCCAAGTCGCCAGACTCTATAATGAAGATAAATAAAAAAGATATTGAAGCACTATTCAAGATAAAATTATTAATCAGAGCAGTATATAAGCCAGAAATCTCAGAAAATGAGACGAACTGCGTTCCAGTGAGAAACAATAATGACGAAAATTAACTGATTAGGTAATTGAATTATCAAGATAACAATTAACCAATGACGGCACCGGTACAGCCTATGAAAGAATTAATATTATGCTTGCTATTACTAAGGAAAATTCAACGAACAAAGAAACGGTTATTAATAACTAGGAATGCAGTTACCCTCTTATTGGTCGCATGTTAAATTATATGAATGCTACATTACAAATTGTTCAGATCGTTTGTTTTTTCATATCTCTACAAAATATCAGAGTTGCATAGGATATTAATTTTGTTAAAAGACTATACGACAATACACAGTATAAGGCTTCCAAAAGTAAATGGAATATGAATTTGATTCATTATCTACCTAATGGTGATGTCAAACTAGTGAGTTCTCAATACTCGGATTCAATGGCGAAATGAAAACACGATTCCCATACATGGGTTTGGTTAACTATGATCTTCCGACAGATACCTAGAACTTGACTTCATAAGAAGACATTGGTGCTAAGTATATCATGTTTTGCAATGTAAAACAAAGAAAACAAACGTCTACAAGTGCAACTAACGTTGCAGATAACTCCACACATACAACAAAAATCCACAATTTTCATTGGGAAGTACGCCAGTCAGCGTTACAACATAACATCCACTCAAACAAACGCGTACTCACCACGTCATCACACCGTGTATACAGAAAAAACAACAAAGTCATAAACTCCATCCTCCAACTCGCGATGGGTTAGTGGGAATGGATTGACACCACTACCACTAGCGCTGAAATGGCAGCTTCCCATCAAGATTATACCTTGTGTTTGAGAAGAATCTCATTTATATGACAAGTTGAAAGCATTCAGGTTGCACACTGGAAGGCGAACAACAATCTTCGTACCTAGATGAGGATGTACCTCACGTGCATGCATTTACCGTGAGTGTGAGTTTGGTGTTGAGAAGGCAATGAGATTGCTTACATGTCTGGTTTGTAGTCAGAATAATTTTTGACACGGATGAAGAAGAGGTAACCAGTCTCTTGGTGAAAATCGCCGCACCAATGGTTCACCAATATAACAGAATGTAAGCAGCATGTGTGCGATGAGTCACTGTTGATGTGCGGTTCCGAATCATGGACATTGATAATGACATGACAAATACGTTGAATGTTTTGTGCTCAAATTGTAGGAAAATACTGAGATCGGACGGTGACTGTAGTATTTGAAAAGAATATCAAACGTTGTCGGGGTGAGAAGAAAATGACTCAGATAGTTCGGCCACAAAGGGATCAGAGGAAGATACTCTGAAGTGAGTGGAGGGGTCACAGAAAGCGTAGAGAGACAGAGCATCAATATCAAATATCATTTTTAAATGAAAATAGGAGAGTGATCACACCGGAACTCCTTACCAGATCTTTCACTGCCGTATGACTGGAATCTTATGCTTTATTCCGCAGTAATCATGCCTATTTCTACCTTTTATAGTCTGTAAGCATTACGTCGCTTGAAGAATGAGCAGCTTACTGCAACCACGCTATTGAAAAGCTTGAAAGTCGCTGCTAACAAAATTTCAGAGTCGCACCTCCACAACAGGAAAAATACAAGAGTGAGAAACACATAGCATAATGATCAAATCTTAAATACTAGATAAAAACAACATCGTCATTCCATTAATCATCCAAAACCACATCGGAAAATTGTGACGAATGCACCAATACTGATATATTGAAACTGATATCTTTCATAGCTGTCATATCAAGTATCGCAAATATGCTACCACAATCATGCATCACATTGTTGAGTGTATCGAGACAGAGAAAGAGAGTTATGCATCGTCATGTTATCATGACAGATAACGGAATATATACGCGTGACACCGTCCATTCATTTCATTGCTGCTATAGCTGTTGTCGGTTCAGTTAAGAGAGAATGGAGGTCGATCCGATAACCACTGATATCATGGTAGCGAACTTTCTCCGTTGTACTTCGCAGCATCGCCCCCTATCAGATCTCTCAGTATGAGCTGATCATTGCATACTACGCATTACCTTCCTATCAGAAAGTCAATCTACGCAGACCCTTACCTTGGCAGCACTACCTAGATATCCGACAGCCTTTGCGCTGGTGTCCACAACTTTATGGGTACCGCTCCGGGCGACCTGAGCGCCTTGCGTTAATCGTGGATCAACTGGATAAGACTCTGACTGACCAGTTGCAGTTCGGGATTGCTCGATATGACTCCGCCAAGCATCTCCTCCACGCCGAATTAGACCACTGCCTTTTTCAGCACCCCACTTTAATCCACGCGCCAACAATTCTGTTGCTGAAAGATAAATGCGTAAAAATATGCACCAATGAGAGTGCTATTAATAACAAACATAAGATCTTAGTCGATAAATTTTGCAAAGTAAATTAAAGATAAATAAACGTGTGTTTCAAATTAGATATCACAGTTATTATTAGTTCTGTACAACTAATAAATAACAATACTTGTAATTTTTATATACCGGAATTTCTTTTTACAAAGGTAGTTAATGTCGAATCTGAAATACATGTGCTACTTGTGATGCGCAATCAGTTAGTGAAACTTCGACGGGCATTCATGAAATGCTACTTTTATCACACTCCCTATTTTAAGTTACAGCCATCACCGGGTGAATTTGAGATTTATTATTAACAGATTAGTGAAAGTTAGTGTCTAAGTTAGTGCAGTGCGCCTGCAATAATCAATAAATGCTAATAAAAACTAATAAATAGTGTTTTTTGCAGACACAATGCAAATAGAATAATTAAATATTGAATCTGAATTGACCTGGGTGTAGCTACAACTTTAAATAGGCAGTTGTTTCGATATTGAGAGGTGTGAACTAGGCCTGCAGATGATTCCTGACATTGAATGAGATGGCAGCTGTTCAAGTATGTTTCCATTTTTCAACTGAGGATGCAGCTCAATATTCAATGGTTCTACTTCCATTGTGCTGCTTCTGTTTTAGTGTTCTCGAACACAGAAATCATAGAAAACATAGTAAGGGAAAATATTTGAATGAGTGAAATAGTGATAGCCTATATAATAATACAAATGATTATGTCACTACGAGTAGCGTGCTTATAAATCTGTATTGAAGAGTATTCGTGCATTATCAACCTCTTTCTAACAAATGCACTGTAACATCCAAAAGTGCAATTAAATGAACAGGTTTCAGTCATAAAGCAACAAAATTTCTAGCTTTCAACGGATCTTCAAACAACCTTCTTCACAAGTTGCTAAAGGTGACGATAGAGGAAGCATTTCCTTTGATATCAGAAGAAAATTGTAACAGAGATAAAATAACAGCTGTGCACTTGAATCATATTTGATGAAAATAGTATGCATTACATTTATGAACATAGTATGCTCATATCATATGGCACACGCTAGTATGGACATTGATGTGAAACATAGTATTTGTCGTGCCATACGCATGAATCAGCATGTAACGCGTGTGTCGTGAAATACGCATGAATATACAAAGAAATCTGAAACGTGAGTTTTTCACGTATGTTCCTGACAAAAAAAATGCAGATATTCCAGCGTATGTTTGACATAATAAATGAAGCAATATATGCATACTGCAGAATATTTGACGATGAATATCATAATACGACATATGTTTTGATGTTGTGACAATATTCTAGTAACAGCATGAATTCTTATTACAAGCACTATTATCATATGAATATAAATAATCTGCATTCTGTGAAAGTCAATGTCTCATTTTAATCTGAAAGGGAAACAAGTCAAGAAGACTTGTCTCTTAACAAACATGTCAGTAATGTAGGAGACAGCTAATTGATAGAGAATATCATGGGGGACATTTTTATCATCATTTTAAATTAAAAAAATAATTACACATTCTCATTCTTTAAAATCACATATATACAATTACATTTGTTATAACACAACGTTTTTGTATGATTTGTATCAAATTTAAGGCGTTGTGTATGATTTTTTTAAAATCAAAGTTCGAGTAAAGAGGACGGTACCATAACCCGTAAAGCAAAAGTTAGAAAAAAAGAAGAGGAGAAAGTGAAGCTAATCAGTTAGCCAAAAAGATGGCGGTAAACAATCTTAATACGAAATCCGTTACGTTTACCCGTGTCAATGCATCCGTCATAATAATATTGTACCGATCAATCAGAGGGGTTGCGCCCACAGGTGGTGAGTACGTTGTTTGACGTTCATTTAAGTTCAAAATTATGCTGTCAATATGCTTTTTATGGGAGAATAACTTAGAGAGAGTGAAAACTCTGTAGAGCCTTCTCAGTTGAATGGAAACCTGATGGGCTGATGGCAAATGGGCTGTACTAATAACACTAATTTAAAGAATTTTATGTTAAGGTGGCATAAGTTTGGCAACTTTCAGGCAAAATAAAAGGATCAACATATATTTCACAAATAAATATCAAAAATGATTTTGAATTAATATTGCAATTATTGAATATTACTTTCATGATATGTTTGATTTAATTTATTATTCTTGGTATTGTTGGTGTTCAAAATAGCGATTAATCATGGCACATTCTCATTAATTTATATTAGGTTACCACTTTGATTTTTCTTTTAGATTTGTTACTCAAAAAATTTTTTTAAAATTTTACTGACATTGTAGAGACATGAGGGACACATGAGATTTTCAAAAGTAATCGTTGAATAACTAAGTCTTTGAGCAAAAAGAAAAGCACAAGACACGTTATTATTTTCGTTTAAAACAAGATTATTACTCGCTCTTATATGCATGGTAATCGTAATCAAAATTCTATTATATCATATCATCTGTTTAAAAAAAAAATGAATTAGGTGTCAGGCAATGAGATGGAGAAGGAAGGATCCAACTGAATTCCTTCTTGGCTCGATAAATATATACATAAATGAGAATCATTTATTAAAAATAAAACAAAAACTGTGTTTGGATGTCATCAGCAATTTTCACTACTTCATTCAAAAATCATTTTCAAAACACGTTTGAAATATTGTGGGATATCAATAAATATCATAAACTCCATAACTATTAGGAAAACAATGAGTAATATTAAAACAATGAGTAAATTTTAATCATTGTATGCAATTAATTAATTACGTTGATGAAAAACTCGTTCATATGAAATTTTCCAGCTTTAAGTATCTGAAAAGCGAGATAAAGTTATACATAAATCATGAACAATATATACTGCTGTATGAAACGAATATCATTATCACACTAATCAGAATAATGAACATTTCGTTATTGCAAAAAATATGTATATATGATAGCACAAAGAATATAAAACTAGACATAGATAATTAAAATGAAGGCATAATTATTTCTGATGCAGAATGATACGAATGGGTCATCATTCATCAGGAACAGCAAACACATACATTCAACGATTATGATAACATATTCAACGAATTTTTATTTGATCATTAATTTAAATTGTATAGACTGATGATAAATCACAGCATATTCATGGGTACAACAAAATTCGGGTTACGCATCACAAAATTCATAGTAGAAAAAATGTCGCTACCAAATCGATCACTCTGTAATTAACAGTAGTATGTGTTGCATTACGGTATGAATTTAAATATTCAATTTGAGTATGTTTCACAGTATGTTTAATAATACGTATGCGAAATTCATACTTATGCATATACTATGGTTTCCATATAAATGCGTACATTACATATGAACATTTTTTATTTATAGAATGTGTTTTATAGAATGTCAGACATACGTATGCGTATTCCATATTTATGATATATGTTTCATCGTAGTTGAATACATACTTATGCGTATTCATAATTTATGATATATGTTTTATAGTATGTTAATACTAAACGTATGCGCTTCATCATTTGTGATACTTTGTTTCATTAGTATGTTCTAAACATGTATGACATTCATGTACTTGTACATACTATGTTTCATAGTATGTTATTACATACGTATGCGTTGTCATACTATTTTTCATACCTTTTCATACTATGATTCATACGGACTTATTTCTGTACGGGCTTGTCCTTGAAGCGCTTGCTACCGTTCTTGTGTACAGAGGGCACATGCAGTTAAATACTTCATCTGTAAACGCCAACAAACTCAATCAAAATAGTTATACACTAGTGTTCTCCTGCACTTTTGCGTGGCCAGATTGGTAACACAGTTAATAAGTCTTCTATCACCGAATCGCTTCATGTACTGCAGAATATCATTTGAATTTTATCACTAATTTAAACCAAGCTAACTCTGATCGCTGCTATAATCTGTTGATTCACTCACTTGTTTGAATGCCACCGGCTACTAGATCGCTGGTATGCGTTCTACCATCGGGACCTCTTCCGTTTTCTGCTGCCGAACTTTCTCCTTCTCTTGGCCAACTTATTCTCCTTCCTTGTCGTGTAGATACGCCATCTCCGTTTTCCTGCCCAATTGTATAACTTTCACGTCTCTGTACTCCTACCAAGGCCTGAAGATCATTTTCTGTTATTTCCCTGACCTGACCGTCCACAGATATCATCATTCGAGTCAACTGACGCATCATACGCATGAACTTTTCTTTGTCATTCGGCTTGAGATTCGGAGGCAAAAGGATGGCGATTGAATCTTTGGAATTGAGTGAGTCCGGATCAGGCAGCATCATTGTGTTCAATGCCTCCCCAGTGATCAAGGTTGGCGTTTCACCTTGAATGAGGGGAGTAGACCAGTCCCCGATCTGCAGGAAGGGCGTTCCATCTTCAAGACGGCGTACTGCTAGAATGTCAGGATAGGAAGGGACAGATACTTGACCTTCTCCGGACACTGAGCAGATTTGTACGTTGGGCAATGACATCATCAGATGTGACGATGCCGGGACAGGAGGACGAGACATCGAGCGAGATGGAGGGGCAGGCATCTCTGTGTATGCTGGGGGAGCCGAAGGCGCTGCAGGAAGAGCAGCATCCAAACTCTACAAAAAGGCCAGAAATGGAACTGACATATAGACAGAAAAAATGAAAGGTTGCACAGAAATGAGTTGGGATCAGAGAGATGGATTCCCTAGTGTATGTTTGGGTTAGTCTAGAGCTGACATGATTCCATCACAGCCATTGTATATGCAATGGAGCAAGTGATGGAGACTGATATGGAGATTATTCGTCTCCCTTTGGCTTACGTGACTGGTCAAGCACGCACAGTGCATGAAGTAACTTGCCTAGAGATCACACGAGTCACCATTGTCACATTGAATTGGAACATGTGTCAGGTGAAAAGTGCATGTCTTTGACTCAATTTTCCTCCGTGACAAATTCGTGTAATGGAATTATCATTCACACTGCTCGACTCCTCACCATCTAAATTTACTGACTGTGTACGTTTAATGAGGTGTCAATGTTTTAGTTCGTCAGAATCCAGACATGAATTTGACGATTCACAGTTCCTGCGATTCCAACAGCAACAGCAATATGACAGTCAATATACAGTGAAAATTATAAAGCATTGATCATGGCTGCTTCAGCCATCATGGTCTCATCGTGGAGCTCTATATTTCTTTCAAACAGGACAGAAAATGAGCACCGAAGCAGATGGTGGTCTCTCAGAAGAAAATCTATTCACTTTCATGGAGATAAAAAGTGTACATGTGCAAGCCATCAATCGCAGAAAAATTAACATATACTAGAAGCTTTGGACTGGCAGGAAACCAGATCTCCTATCGGAAACCTGTGGCAAAGAATAAAAGTGGTCATCAATCAAAGTCCGTATGGTAACTTAACTGACCTTCAAGATGCCATAAGGAAGACCTGGTGTGATGCTGATAGGGTGGAGTATGTGAGGCCTGTCGAGTTCATACCGCGATGGATGGCGGCATAGTTATTCGCAATTGTGGATTTACAATGAAATATTGACTGTCAAAATAGCATTGCTTCTACATTTTTCATTTCGTGCTCAGCATGCTGTTTATCAGCCATGTACTAAGCGCGCTTAGACTTAGAGCCGATAAACAACATCATCCGCAGAAATCGGTTAAGATCGTTTGGATATGTGTACCGAAAGAAGGAAGAAGATTGGATAAAGGGAGTTTGGAAACTGTAGGTGACGGGAAAAGACCAAACGGCCGTCCAAAGAAGACCTGGGACGAATCGGTGGCATCTGATTGTCGTCTGCTAAACGTGAGCTGAAGCAGCCCTTGACCATCAGACTTGGAGGAGATCCGTAAGGAGAAGCAGTCTGACCCAATGACTATCGAACAAACGGAATCAAAACGAGGAAGCAAGTAAGTAAGCACAATGACACATGCGACATTTACGTCAGGATAAAAAGTTCCGTACGATACAATAGTGGAAATGGAACGAGATTTTAGATACATCATGAGCAAGAAATGGAAATTTGTGTAGGTTATTCTATATAATCTACATGTACTTGACCATCCCATAAGCATGCCTCGAAAAGTTTGTGAAATTATTCTGAATTACCACCATTTATCTACATTATAAAATGACGAGAAATCGGTAAAAAGCGGTTTCTTAATTTTGGAGAAAATGGAATATTCAACAAATGTTCCTAAATTTTTAAACTTTTGTCCGAGCTGTATGTCCTTAAAATCGCTTCTGAAGTTTCTGTGTTTCTCCAACCATAAGAGAAGTTTGAGTACAATTTCTCAGTGCATATAAATAATAACACAACATCATAGGCCAGCTTCATTACATATACGTTTGTGATCACCGTCATTTCTCTAAAAATAGGTTTTAAGAACAATCAATTTCTTGGCAATTAAGGAACATCACGCAGGCAATAAAAACAATTATCAGATGTATGTTTTTGATCAAGAAAATGCTAATAGAGATGATGCCAAACATTTGATTGGCAGATTTACTCTTCTTATCCGAGAGTAAATGCCAAAAGAAGTACCATGCAAGTATTTTGAGGACAAGAAAACGGAAGCAGTAACTCTCCTTTTACCTCCTGTTTAGGTACATTGAAGAGTACAACATCATTATCTTAATTAACATGCAGATTACTGTTGCACACACATCGCTAAGCTTTTATTCAATGTTCTTATCTTATTCAACCAACACAATAGGAACTGATGAGTTCAAATAACGTCACCCACGCAAAAGATGATTCTTCAAAAGATGAATGTGAACTGCATCAACAAAAAGTTACAGTGCGATAGGTATGTTAATGAATAATATGAACATGATCAAAGTCATCAATCTATCAATTTTTTAGTAGAATTCATCAAGGAAATGAAAAAAAACACCAGTTTCCGCTTTTTCTGATTCATTTGAAGTACTAGCTTTTTACCCTTCATATAAGCTTTTCTAAAATGATTTCTAACATGATCTAATCCGTTGGTAAATGCAGCATTTACTAACAGCATTACATTCACATTACTGCAGCATTACATTCTAAAAGTTGTTTTCTGAATTGAAAGTGACTGTGGTCCAGATGCAACATACATGAATCCGTTTATTATTGTGGAACATAAATGTGCAATCGAAGCTATTTGTTGTCTTATTAATGTCTCCTTTCAATGCATATGTTGTCGTCATAAATATAAAAACTATTAGAAGATCATTAGAAGTTTGAGATTGACGAACACTTTCTGCAAGCTCCAACCAAAAGTGAACGTCTTCCATGTCCGCAGGGTGTGAACATAGTAAATATTCGTGGATGGTTGAAATGCAAAGCTAAAAATTCACTTTTAGGTCCTTCCTTCACGGTGCTGCGTGCTTTTCTGAGATAGTTGATTTCTAGAATTCAGACATCGCAAATTCTGAAATGAAAGTAACACAAATCTTTCTCGTGTAGAATTTCATGATTCCCTATGCTCATTTATTGCGAAACGAAGATAACGTAGTTCAGTTTATGGTCAGGAACAATGGAGTATTTCTCAAAGACAAACATGTAGTTTTTTTCAAGAACTCTGTTTCATTGCTATATATTTAACACACTGCATCACACTGCCAAGTCTGAATTGGCCCTTGAAGTGTCAGTGGCACGAAGCGCCGGTCGTTTTAGAACGATTTTTAAACTATTTTATTTTATTTTGGTCAATAAGCATAAAGGAGTGAAGTCCAACGTTGTTCTACAACTCTGTCTGTGAGAAGATTACTTAAGATGTCGATTTGTTGAGTAAGCAAGTCTACAAATCCCTCTCCTATGTCTTCATATAGAGTGAGCATCCATTGACTATTATACAGATTGTGTTTCTATGCAATCTATATCCATTTATTTTTTTATTCTCCATTTAGTGAGACAAGAATATATAAAACTTCATTGCAGCTGCAATGGCAATTGGTCTATGCATCGTCTTCTGAGCTGAAGAATAACACCGAATTAAAAAGTAGGGTTTGTTGAAGTGAAATACATAATGCAAAATTTTATTGAGCTGTGTTGATATATTTTATTAGTGCTTTACAAGTGATGCAAAGAGAAATACTTTCGTGCAACAAATGTTTTCGTAGCAAGTTTCACTGAAGCCGATATTTCTCGTTGACATAAAGATAGTGTGATTGCGTTAATATTCCAACACATCGAAACAGCAAGAATGTGCACCAAAAAGAATTAGATTGCATTGGCTAAGAGAAAAAAAGCTATAATCAAAATATTCGAACTCCACCTGCCAATTTCTGTCGACAAATTAAACTTCAAAATATTAGAAACAAATGAAAACCGACACGATCGAATATCTTCAGAAACATTTTGAATCTCGACCCTTTGATTACATTACTATTATAAGCCTGTTTAGCATATAAAAAAGAGAAATTTACGAGGCATGAACATAGAACATCAAAATTTATGAAATCCACATTTGCTATTAAAATGCCGTCACTTTGCTATCATAGTTTCAAACATGAATTTCCAAAGTTCATGATATCCAAGGTAACAAATAAATAAAACTTTGTGTCACGATTCTCCACGGCTTCATCCATTAATTCTGTACTCTTCTGATAGACAGGTAGATGCAAATACATTGTTCCGCATTGCGACATGTTTAATCGTTGAAGTTGTCACTAGTACCCCCCCCCACTGGGTTGAGATGTTGTGGACATAATGATCAGACTTTAATGTCCAGCACTGTGATACTTTTAGTCCACCTGCTTCCTATAGCATTCCCAGGCGTTCATCCAAAGACCACAGGATTGAATGGTCAAGCAAAAGATGAATTGTAAAGCTCATGCGATGGATGATATGATAAAATAATACATAGCTATATGTGTTCGTTGGAGTGTTAGGGTAACAAAACACTGCTTACCATCAATACTTAATGAGAGCTTCCACTCTGAAAATGAATTAATAAACAGGATAGAAATATCACCCTGAAGTCACTATCACCGCGAAAAAATGGGTGTAATGTTTAGAATCATCATCACCAATGATTAGAACGATATCATTTCCATAATCTTCATAGTTTAATGCAAGTTATGAAGTTTTAATTCACAATTTTTTAGATAGCTTCACACCTAGTTGGCATGACTAACTTTCAAAAGCAGACGATAATCAATGGTGAACATTGTGGTGCTAAAAATCACAAAAATTTGGAAAGTGAGAACTTGCAGCAATTATTATTGGAAAGTCAATCATATATTTTACTACTCTGTGTGGTATCCAAAACCCTTGATCTTCAGCTAAATTTTGAATTCGCAAATTTCAGCAATTTTGCTTCGAGGTCAGTTGAATAGATGGATTCATTTTCGTCTGTGAGACTTAGTCTAGAGCGGATATTATCCTATCCCAGCCATTCTATACAATGTAAGCGAACGGTGGAGATTGACATGGAGATTATTCGTCTCATTTTGGCTTACGTGATTGGTCAGGCACATGCAATGCGAAAAATGCAAGAAATAAAAAACTTCTAATAGATATAGCAGCATCACTGTGCATTTTGAAGAGAACCTCTTTAATTTTAGTAATGAACAATTGCGATGCAATGTCAAAGGTATTGAGCTTCAACTACTAAATCAAAGAATAAATGTCCAACCCATTCACACAATTTGAGGTCGCATCCGTGTTTACAGTCATCTGATATTCGCAAAAAGCTGTTATTGAAGTGTATTGAATTGGATCAATTCATCTAAACAGAGGCAGACATCCAGATAAGGTTCTGTACTTAATAAAATGACTGATCTGATCACTATACAAATAAATGAGTGATACTGCCACTCAGTCAACATTTGTAAAGACGACTACCTGCTAGGACAGTCAAATAGATTATTCGAATGTCAAATCAGATCATTCCGCCACTCAAAAGTTCACGTCAAGTTATTTCATGACATCTACCGATTCAGAAATCTACAATCCACGGAGATTCTTGACAAATAGGAGCTAGCTGTAAGATTTATCATAGGCCAACTTTCGCGTGACAAGAGTGACTACAAAGTGACTCAACATAAAAAAAACTCAAAAATGCAGGCCAAGAAGTTGAAAATCGTTGTGTAGTTTAGACGTGGATATGGTGTAGTGTCCATGCTTCATGAATCATGATGCCGTGTCCAATTCAGGCTGCTAGAATTTGCAGCTATTAATCACTAATAGGTAACACAGGAGCTGTTCTTGAAATATATGTTTTTAGAAGACAAGTTTTACAAGCTTGGAAGCTGCAGTAAATCATAGCAAAATCATGGCAAACTTAGCCTATCTCAATTATGGGATACACAGCTCATTGTTAATAAACAATCATATTTATAGATTACAAGAGGTCGATTAGCTGATTATAATGGGGAACAATGGATATCCTCAGCAAATAACAGCCATTCTGGAATAAATTGTTTGGAGTTATGCCGTTTGAGGAGACTATTAAGTCATATCTATATGTTGATATCGATTATAACTATATCATTACCATATTGAAGTTTGGAGCATTAGACCACAACTTGGAAGTTGTCACCGGCATTTATGGAAATCGTTTGAGATATGAAGAACGTCGATGTGAGCTATGCAGTGATTCATGGGAAAAAAATTTGCATCATTTCATGATTGACTGTTCAAGATATCAGAAATTACGACACTTAGCACCGATAATATGCCACTGCGAAAGTACAACTGAGTTTTACAAGTTGATGAACACGCATCTTCCAAATAATATTAAAAGTATTGCTAAATTCCTTCCAAAAACTAAGGAGTTGCGACAGTCTACTAAAGAGAACACAAACTAAATGACATTTAGGAGCATATTTTTCTCCCTCCTATCTGAACACGATTCTTTTTGTTGTTGAAAATGACCGCACGCCTGACATGTACTATTTGAAGTCTGCGTTTTTATAGTTATGTTTGAAACACGAATGTTTTCGTTCACATGCTTCTTCGATGTTTTCCAATGTATTTGCTGATTTAAGATGCGTATTCACTGCAGTTGGTATTTACGTGTTTAATTGTACATGTGCACTGTCCAGTGCATTCTCAGTGGGGTACTTATGGGTTATCTCCCCCCAGGTTTTCAAATTTGTCTAAAATCTGCAAAAATGAATCAATCGTCACCAAACTTCAGGCAGACGTTCTTGAGCACATTTTCTACCCGCATACAAAAATTTATGCAGATCGGACAAGTACTTTTTGCATTAGAAACGATAACGTGAAGAATAGCGATGTCGACAGCCTGATCTGACTTAGTCTGTTCGACGCATTATTGCTATTCGTGCGTGCATTGTTCTCTCTCCCTTTTCATCCACTACCAATTGCTATTTGAAATCTTCCCACGACCACTACCCTGCCGCACCTTTATTAAGTTGAAAATGTTAGTGTAAGAGATATGGCTTGGTCATCATCACTTCAGTTGTCGGGAAATGACTTTGTTAACTTCAAGTGCTTTCTGCTCAGACGATGAGGTCAGAAGAAGTCAGATCAAGCTGCAGCAACGCCTTACTTCAAGTTATCGCCCCTAATTCAGAAAGTACTAGAAAAAGCTGCTCCTCACAAGCTGTGGTTACAACAGCGACTCAAATGCTGAATGCAAAGAGAGCATCGTCGAACAAATGAGTCATAGGCCTTCATGCAGGCGTTAGATGTGAAAGAAGTAATTTCCTCTCGAATGCAGGCTGTCAGTTCTCTCGTATTTCTTGGCAGTCGCGCATACACTCGGTCTCTTAACGCTCCCCACAGGAAGAAGTCGCAAACAGTAAGGTCTGGAGAACGGGGTGGCCACTCAACTGGTCCTCTTCGACCAATCCACCGACCCGTCAGATTTTCGTCGAGGATTCTTCGACTTGCGTTGCTGTAGTGGGGAGGGGCTCCATCCTGTTGATAGAATCTGCTCTGGTTTTCGTTTCGTCGCAAGAAGGGAATAACATGCTGTTTCAGAACATTGCAGTACCGATCGCTGTTCATCGTTAGTTCACTGATGTCGTAACTCAGCACTCCAGTATGGTCTATCATGGCATACAGTGACAGATCTCCGGTCATGAAGCTTTTCGACGAAAGCTTTAGGGTTCTCAGTGCTCCAGTAGTGCAGATTGTGCTTATTTACAGTTCCATTCACATGAAAGACAGCTTCGTCGGAAAAAACTATTCGGAGATGGAATTGAGGATGCTGAAGTGAGGAATTGAGGATCCATTGACAGAATTCGAGACGTCGGTCGTGATCGTCATCTGAGAGTTCCTGGACGAAGGTTGGCTTATAGGGATGATACTTTTCTTATGAAGACAGCGAACGACGCTACTTTGCGAGACTCCAAGCGTGTTGCTTATGCGACGCGTAGAAGGGTCATCTTCAATTATCGGCTTGATGGAGGTAAAGATATCGTCACCTGTAGCCGTCACTGGACGACCACTTCCATTTTCACGCTTATTCATATCCCCATACGTAAGGAATTTCTTCATCCAACGATGGACTGTCGGTGGAGGCGGGGCTTCATCCATATATTTTCTCCTTGCTTCGGACACATTGTTGAATGTAACCGGCCATGCAACAAGCCTTGCCTTCCTTTCCATCATAGTTTGGCATGAATGAAGCACTAAATGAATACTTGTACATACACTTGTATAAACTATGTACAGAAGCCATTCGTTCGATGATATGAATTCGAATTTTTTGAACTTAGAGTATTGATTTGGTGCTTGGATATGGAAAATAAAACCATAGAAATTCAATCAGTCAACTTGAGAAAGAAATCAGAATGACAATTCAGATAGATTTTTCACAAACTTCAAATAACGTTTTTTTTGACTCACCCTGTAGTCCAATTTGCACAAGTTTTGGTATGTGGGCAGAAAATATCCTCACTCACGGGCACTTAGAGTTTTGTAACGATTCATTCATTTCTACAGATTTTACACAAATTTGAAAACGTGGGGGAAGATAACCCATAAGTACCCGCAATGGTTTGGAGACCCCGCCGTGAGGGTTGTTGGTTGAGAAGGCCAAAACTTTGTCTCAAGTGGTCTAATGGTTCCTCCTTGATGCACACACACGGGAATCTTTTAAGGTATTAAATAGCTCATCATACAGCTATGCAAATAATTAATAACATTATGTTGCATGACTATTTTATAAATTATCATTAGAATTCACAAATCATATCATTAATCGTTCACTCAACTCGTTACTCGGATAATGCATTATGAGCAACACATTTTTGAGAAATCACTTGCGCATGGTTGCTTCATACAGCAAGAAAATATCTTAAATAATGATTTAGTAATAACCGCGCATTACCAGCAAGCACTTTTGAAAGTGTGTTTTGAAGAAACCCGTCGTGACAAATTCGCCAGTCGGCGTAAGCTCCACCTATGTGTTACGTGCACTATGGATACAACAGAAGTTTCATTAATTGATTTACCCAAGCAGATATCATTTTATTCCTTCTGATAGACGACGCTCACTGATAACAATACAATGCCAGCAACAGTAACGGTATAAATATCTTTGATCAGATGTCGTTCAGTCCTTCACATCTGGAGGTCGACCAACGACCTGAAGCATTAATTATCTGTGTGAAAACAATAGTAACCATTCTATCTGCCTTTTGGCACTGCCGATCGACGCAAAAATCAGTCCGTGCAACTGTGAACCGTCGCACCTTCACTTACCTCAGAGAGGAGTTCCTTCCTCGACACTATGTTAGCCTGGTAGATATTAAGGCGTTCTCTCAACTTCTCATCACCAACAGGCCCCAACCGCTGTGCCAAATTATTAGCATCGATTTCCGCCTTGATATATAAAGTTAATGCATCTCCAATTTTGCCTGCTTCATCTGCAGATAAGGCGCGGTCTAATAATGACTCAATCTGCCTTAATGCAGACTTTTTATCAATTTCTGTAGCAGTTGCGGATAAGGTGGCCATAGCTGAAAGGAAAAACATATGAATTCTAAAATTTGATATTTTCAGAAAATGCAAACGAATCGATAACAGATCAACTTAAGCGGCAAAAGATGACAATCTCATTACATGTCTAGCGAACAGTAAGTAAGGATTCCAGTAGTTCCACGCCAGAAACTAATGTAAAGATTTGCAAATAGTACAAGTCTTATTTTGTACTTAATCTTATGTAGCTTTGAAACAGGCCTCATACTTAGTTTATATGTGAGATGCAGACACTTCATGGTAAGATGAATATTTTGTCTCGTCATCATCAAACCGTAGAAGTTCTACAGGAAAACATCCTTTCAGAGTCCAAAAATTAGTTCACCACTAACCATTGACTTATTTCATTACTTTTGAGTGATGACAAAATTTGGTACGCCGACTAGATTTTTCCAAGTTGAGGTTCCAAGTACTTGAAAAGCCTACAGAGGAAATTCCGAGTGCGTAAGCAATTTTGTAACATTCGATAGACCTCATAAAAGCGATGCATAAAACAATCATTCCTTATCATTAGACATCGACAATCTAGGTGAATCACCTAAAATATATTTTCCACCTAAACTCCAATAATTTTGTCTAAGCACCTAAATTGTTTTCTTGTTGTTTTCTTTTCGACTTAACGTTGGTATTTTGATATTGTGGCGCGCATGTGATCTCAAAAAATCCGGTGTTATCTGAACTTCATCAGATATATTATGGTGAGTGAAATTGTGGATGCACCCGAAAGCCTTCTGATGCTGCTGCGTCATCAAAGTTTCTTCATTGGTCAGTACAGATGTCGAGAGATCGTTTACAATTCATCAGACCATCTTGATACGGCAAAACCGACCAAGGAACGAGAAAATCGTTGTGACGAATCACAGTAGCATTATAACCGCAAGAATGACGACTCATATAGAATAATCTACGCATTTTGTTAGCTAATCAATGGCATTTGAAATAAACTGATCTGTTCGTGACATGTGCACAGGGATCTCACTCCAAAATTTTGGATTTTTTGCCACTTTTTTTTGCTAGGGAGGCAAAAAATGTTTTCCCCCTTATTTCTCTTCTAAAATGGAGAAAACTAAATGACTTGAGTGAATAGTGCACCATGAAGTATTCACCACGATACAATCGACCTTTTTCTTTTCAGGATGCAGTACTTATATGATACTTATGCGATTTTTTCAAGTACCTATCGTCCACTGAAAACATTCGTCTTCGGTTAAGTAGACTTTATTAAGTATGTGTGCCAGTATGGGCAAAAAATAATGCTTATAATTTTTAGCATAAGTTTGCACCGACACTGCCGCAACGAATGATGATGACGTCATGGAAATTCCATGCCGCAATGAAGGTCCGACCGACCAAGAACACGCCGGGCTTATTAAGTTAATTGCTGTTGTAACAGGCGGTGTGTTTTTAGAATGTTAAAAGGCGTTGAAGATGTAATAAAACAAGGAACGTTGGAAACGGTCTCCGGAGAATTGAACCATTCAATTATTAGTAATTTTAAACGGAGTGGATCCCAAAGTTCCTTTCGAGTTGGAAATTTGCCCATACTGGCACACATACAAAGGGACGAATTAATTTTAATTGTTAACAAGAAACATTCTCTAGAAGGCTGGTCTGCGGAATTTAAATCCGTTGGAACATAAGCTAATCTGAGACCCCTTCTACGAATCATTAACAAATTAACGAAAGCATAGAAGGTTCTTTTAGCCATGAGGGCCGCCATTGCGTCACCCAACAAATAAGCACCTGGCGGGGCCACCACAGCTGCCAGGATCATGTAGCAGTCTGTTATGAATCCTTATCGGGATTTGATGACGACAGAATCCGAAAATATCGAAGTAATCAGTGACTGAAATGAAAGCATGCAGCAAACTTACGTGCTGAATTTTGGATTGCTAGAAATTTCCACTACATCATTTAAGAATTAGACCACAGAGATATCAATAAGAAAATAATTACTGCTGATACTAGTAAAAATCCCATATTTTTTACCATTCTTTACTTTTTTGCTATTTTTTGCCACATTCTTAAATTTTTTGTCGAGTGAGACCCCTGTGTGCACAGTGGCTGTTGTCCTATTTGCACTGTTACTTAGTTTGAAATAAAATTGTTCCGAATCACATCTAAATTGATAACTGACCATCTCTTGTTATCATACTATCAAGTTTTACGTACGGTGTGATGTATTCGTTTGCAAAATAGACAACGAAAAAGTAAAGAAACAAAAAATGAACAAAACATGTAATTGCTCTAGATTGCTTTAGCTACTTTAAGGGATTTTAGATCACCTAAATCAACAACCTGAATCTGCGAAACTATTCACCTGAAAAATACCTAAATCGATTAAAATATTCACCTAAAATGTCGGTGTCTACTTACGTGTATAATTGACTAGCTGCAATATTCGAGTTTTGCTTGAACCTATTTACATTTTAGGAGATACACAAAATCACTGTTTTAGTAGACCACGCGCAATAAATCTAAGAGTTCCTGACAGAAGACAGTCTGATAAGTCCGTCGACTAATAAAGGATTTGTGGAGTCTGCAAATACATGCACCGTCTACAATTCTGCTTTATATCTATGGTCTCTTATCGTACCGGGACTAGGACTCGGTGGCCACATGCCGGACTCGACTCGGACTCAAGTCAAAAAATCGACAACAGTCCTCAGCCCTGACTACAAGTATTCATTATATTGTCACTCAATCGACGACCAATTTTATGCATGAAAGTATTCAAGTTGATGACTCGTCAATGCACTATCTAATGCATATTCAATATACACAGTTTTAAAATATTCAGAACAGATGGAATATAAAATGCAATATACTGTGCAGAACTTTTTTCTCATAGGTCATTTTGTAAATTACTTTCGGATGTCATCTAAGTTGACATTTGATGAATTTACGAATTGCTTTCTCGAAATGAAAAACGACATGTCACTCTAATTTTCTTGTTCTTGAATTTTACTGCACTTGAGACTCGGGGCAAATCCAATTAATTTACGGCTTTCGGATCGAAAAAAACTCTGTGAATCACTACTCGAACCGTTCAAATTAACTGGATTTGGTCCTAATTCTTCAATACAATCTTCGATGTCCACCACCACAAGAAAGCTTTGAGAGGGTCTGAGCAGGTTTCAGGTGTAGCATCATATCGAATTGAAATATTCATACTTAAGAAATTTCACGATTTTGTTTTTTGCCAATAGCTTGATGCTCTGTGCACCAGATATGCTGACTCCATGTTTAAATTTTTGCAATAAAGACTAGAATTTATTTCTCTAACTCAACATATAGTATAGAGCATTATTGAGATCATTTTCTCAGCCGTAACTTGCCAATTTCAAGTGCTTTTCCTAAGGTCCATTTCACGAGATCTAAGAGGTAAGCTAATGAGTAGAAAATTCTATCAATTCAATCTTTGGCTATAGAACATGTGACCGATCAAGAATAGGGTATCATACATGCTCAGACATTTTGAGATGATTATTGTAGAAGAAAATGACTTGAAATTTTGCACCCATAGATTGCGTTATCGGCGACGCCATTAAGTTCATCTTGACAATAAGTGCTTTAAATCCACGATTTCTTGATTGCTCCATTAAAAATGTGGGAATTTTCAAGTACTCTACCACTACTTTTCAAAATCGCAGCTGCTTCATCAGTATTTTTTATTGAGACGCGAACACAATTTCGCCATGATCGACATCGATTATAACGGAAGTCTTGTAGCCCCACCGCTAGATATGCATCACACTCACAGTCATGTCTAATCAATTCACCGTATAAATCCGTTGATTTAAACAAGACATCTCAATGTAGATTGATAAATCGTTTATGATCAACTTGTTATCCTGTTGTGATAGGTGTAGAATTAGTTATTCGGTTGAAGTGTATAAACTACCGGTGTATGAAAAATGACATAAGCAGACAACCATGATCGCGTTATGTTACATGCGCATAAAAAGAAGTCCGATTTATCTTTCATAAACTCTATTCGTGTGCAATGAAATTTGCATTAAAAAATGTTAAATCGAATGTTTATGATTACAGATGACTACCAAAACAACATATGCTCAATTCTCAGCAGAACTGATAAAATTTCATAAATCGAAAATGTTACTGCATCAACGCAGCAATAAAATACATTCCTCCAAGTTATTCAAAATAATACACATTCCATGGACGTGAGCAAAGGCAGAGAAATGGCGTGTCAAAAAGCGTTAATCAATATACAAGCTACTCTGCCATAGGTATGAAAAACTGTGTATTGAAAAAAGTAAATGAGCGAGTTGTGAGGATGAGCAGCAAGCGGCCAATACCCCCACAAATTATATATCACAAAATCGTGTAAGAAAAAACATACATCAAAGACGCTATAAATCACAAATAAGAGGAGGGAGTATACCTGGAATAACAAGTGTAAGGGAATTATACAGATGATCGAGATGAATAATAGAAATATGACACAGCACCGTCAAAATACAAAACGCTGAAGGATAAAGCAAAGATTATCAGTTCAAAGAATCTTAACTTAAAGATAAAAAGGAGTCATATGTCATAGACGGTCTGGTTGTTTCTTAGATATGACATTGGATGATCGATATGGAAGCGAGGCGTGGGTAAGATCATAAGGCAAAATTATAAGCGACATTCTGATACTTTAGCAGCAGCAGCATCAACTAAGGTACTATACCACAACAATCATCGTCATGAAGTTCTCAATCTGTACAAGCAATGCGTCACCTCGATCTCACATGGCCACAAACAATGCATTGAATCTTTTTGAGTGAGAACATGGACAAAAACACGAACAATGTAGAAATACATTTTCATTAGCGAGCCAACTTTTTGCAACAATTCTGTCCCAGAATTAAAATCGACTAATTTGTATATAAAAATAGGATATCCCTATCATCTTGAAATCATGCCGTTGCTTGTATCGATGCAAGTCTGCTTGCTTCATGTATTAACAAAGGACTTAAGGCTATGAAACACGTCGCACATGAATTACATCGACATAACTTTACTTTACTGTCAGTACAACGGGGAGTTTAGAAAGCCGCAGCAATAACCACTATGTCGAGCAACAGCTCTTGTCTTCGACCACCTTGTGCAAGGTATGCCTCCCCTAGAGCCAGCAACTGTCATTTGCGAACGTGTGATGTGGGAAAACGCAACTTCCAGTCAGTTCTGTTTTGTATTCAATGCCAAGTAGCTCTTTTTATTATGATCAAAACATAACCGAAACGACTCAAAAATGTTTGCGTTTCAGGAGGAGCATGTACATGTAATTCGATACGATGGAATTGCATCGCTCCCCTGTGTTCCATTCTGGATACTGACTATATCAATGAAATGCATTTGCGCAGCATCCTCGCAACTTGTGCGAACAATATTCTAGCTTTCAGTCCTGTGCCAACGTGCGAACAGAATAGTCGAAACAAATCGTTAATAAAGGCATGTAGCATTATACGCGTGTCAGATGAAGGTATTATGTCTTTCATATACGAAGTGACAAACGGACTGAACATATCTCATGATTAAAATCATCACATAGCATCTCCAAAATTGACAATTACCCGGTACCTATCTACCCTAAAATACAGTTAATCGCCTAATTATTCCACCCTAACATTTCCATACGAAAAATGAAGAGGTTCCAACGGGATCATCTAAACGAGATTATTCATAAGTTCTATATGTAGCTTACTTTTCATTGACAGTGTTAACTATATTCCCTAGCGATAACTTCTTCAACATATTTCATAAATAAATAGAAATCACTTTGCATTTAGTTTGCATGTTAAATAACATCGATGAAATTCTCTTACGTCTGTTCGTGTTTTGATAAAACTTGTTTTAAATAGAATCACACCAATTTATAGAATCAATCGGATTCCATCCATTTAAAGGGCATGCGTATAAATGACTTAGCAAATGTATGATTTCTCATGAGATCCTCGGCTTTAGACTTCTTAACTCTGCTCACATTCACACCGAAGCGACTAATTGTCACCAACGACTAAAAGGAATTATGATAGTTACGCTTGCCACTTACATGTATCTGAAAAAAGTGCTTATTTCAATTTCACTTTCACTCGATTTTTCTACCAAAGATCTCTCTCTACTGCGTAAAATCGCAACGTAAAATCGATGTACGACAAAAAAGAAGAATGGCATAAAAAGTTCCTCTTCGCTAAGTGCTTTTTCGGAGTCCAATTGTAAATCAGTCAAGTATGAAATTTCGGCGAGAAACCGGAATCGCGTTTTCAGATATTCAGTCTAACAGTGGAGCTGACTACCCATGGTAGCTACTATTGTTGATCAACATGTTTTTTCTGTCTCTTCCTCCCACTTGTTCGACTGAATGCGGTCAAGGATGACCAATTCGCATTGCCTTGGAGAATCGCACATTTCAATAATGTTGAATCTGGAGATAGTTCGTGGGCACATAACCTTGCTCAGTATTGTCGAGATTAGTCACGAGAGTCCAACCGTCACCGCTGTCGTACTGGAGGATATAGAACTGATCATTAACCTTCATGCTCAACCCAGTCGGATCTTCAGGTGCAAAATCGTACATTGAGGTACAGTAACCGGTATACTTGGGAGCGGCATCAGTCGCGATAGCAGGTACTTCACTCGTACTCGCTGTCGGCGTGGGAGGATCGAATTCTCCGTCTGGGAAGTCTTCATCATCATCTTCACTCCTGCAATCATAGAGATTACACGCATATTACACTTGTATACAAACACAATTAAGATACACTAATCTGATGACAAAGACATCAACAAAGACATAGTTGTAGAACAATGCCAGGTTTTGATGAAAGCATTTAATGCTTAAATTGTTCAAACCGAAGACGTCTTTCTATACAATGCCCTGGCGAACTGGCACTGTGCAATATTCGGGGTGCCCGCGCAATTTCAGAGGATAATTTCCAGACTCATTGATAATCCCAGTTTACCCTAATTCACCGAAAAATTCACCGAAAAATAGCCAAAGGGAAGAAAGAACACGGGGACTGTATTCGGCAATCAGAGGGGCAATGACAAAGAGTATAGCGACTGAAGGGAAGACGAAGAATCCATGAATGACTCAGAGAACCCTCCTGTTTGGAAATGAAAAGAAAAAACGAAACATAGCAGACTGCAGTCTGAAGTGAACATGGAAATATACAGGAACGAGTGCAATGTAGTTCGAAAGGCGGTACGAGGCGATATGAAAACATGGCTGCAGGACAAATACCGACTGATTGAGCAGAAGACACACCAAGCATACTTGCTGATCAGAGAAATCAATAAAAATGTG
The DNA here is from genome assembly GCA_907163375.1 of Prostheceraeus crozeri. NCBI lineage: Eukaryota > Metazoa > Platyhelminthes > Polycladida > Euryleptidae > Prostheceraeus > Prostheceraeus crozeri. Next base: position 76,600 of record CAJQUW010014097.1, on the reverse strand, counting down.
AACCGAAGAAACATTCTACCAAAAATCGAGACGGACATCTGTTGCAGATATCCAAAGAGACAAAGGAGAAATGGACTGAGTACTGCCGAGACATGCATCCGTAGACGGATCATTATGACACCACAGTAGTGACAGAGCTCGAAGACATGGCACCCCAAGACGAAGACAGAAATGACAAAATGATCGGGTGTGAAATCGAAGCAGCGACCAAAAAACCAAAACCATACAAGGCTCCCGGCATATATGCCGTCAAGCATAGTCTGAAGAGAAACTTCCCGATGAATGGTTATAGCGACGCTGCCAAAGAAAGGAGATCTAAGCATCTGCAGCAGCTACCTTACCTCTGATAAACACAAGTGCAAAGTGTTCTTACTGATCACCCTGGAACGTCTGAAAAATTCTGTTCCAGGTAGAAGGCCATTCCAGGTAGAAGAACAAACAAGCTTCCGTAGAGACAGTAGTACTGTGCAGCAGATCCTTGCTGATAACCTGCTTCACCGATTTCTCAAAGGCTTTCGGCTACATTCGGCAAGACGCCATGTGGTCGCACTGAAATTATACGGAGTGGATGCTAAAATTATCCGGAATTGTGAAGCGCATGCACGACAGTGCCAAGGCTGCAGTTAGACTCGCAAATGAAACTGGTGACTGGTTCAGGCAAGGTTGCAGACAGAGCGATCCCCGCTGACCTGTTATTTTATTTCGCATACCTGGAACGTGTTATGGCAATGCGGCAGGGGTGTCAATTCTGGGACGGCCTATCAAAAACCTCAGCCATGACGATGATATTGCACTTTCGGAAGAAAGTTGGGAGAATAGCCTGTACTTCATTTCTTCAGATACAGGAAAATGTCGCCTAAAGATAAACACCAATAAAACGAAGGGATTAGTGATAGTGGAGAAAAGTCGAAAAGTAGAGCTTTCGACCAACAACTGTGCAATCGAAACAGTTCACACGCTCAACTATCTTGGAAGTATGATAAATGGCGATGGATGTGCAAAGAAATTCGTCAGTGGCATTCAGGATGTTAACAGGTTTTGACAAAATATGGTGTAGTCACATGATTAGTTTGTGTTTCTAGCGTGCTGAAGTTCGCTTCGGAAACGTGGACGCTGAGAAAGACGGATAAGTGATGACTTAGAGTTGATTGCGAAGGATTTTAAGTGTTAGATGGTTTCATCGGACAACCAATTATGAAGTCCTGAGGAAAGTAAAAGCAAATTTACGGCTTGTGCAGATGATTAAGAAGCGCAAAATGAGCAAGAAAGTCACACGAAAGATCATTGCCTAGTGAAGACCGTGCTGTTTGGTATCGCGAATGGCAGCAGCCGTAGAGGCAGACTCATGATGTTCAAAATTGGAAGAATGACAAAGCAGGCTTATAAGAATGATAGACACTATGAAGAATACAGACTTCTATGATTCTATATGTGATCACTGAGAGCCGAGTCCAACACCGTTGCTTCCGTTGAACCGAACCGAACTGAAGCTGAGCCGAGTGCTTCTGTTGAACTGAACGGAAAAATTGAGATAAACGGGCGAACTGAGTGAACGAACATGATAGGTGAATGCGCGTAGAACTGAGTGAACTGAATAATGGTCTTACGAATAAATCCTGAATCGATCCTTTGCATTCAAGTTTAGAATGACAAAGTGCGCCTTAATGAATGAATTTTAAGCTTCACCAGCAGATGCAATAATGAATAATGAATCTTGCATTACAAAATGCGACAAAAATACTTTCCTTAATTTGAATTTGTCATAAGAGTTTTTGCAATTATGATGAACGAAACTCAGTGGCTACTACATAGCAGTTGGCATTTAAACGTTTTCAATCTTGAGCACATATTTCCACATTTTCTGTGTAATAAGTAAAATAGAATTTACTTTTTATGATGATTTCATTCAAATAAGATCAGGCCTTCCCTTTTTACAACAGTACTACACAAACGGCAAATACGAGCATATACGAGTATTTTCATACTGCACATCACTCTAGAGCACTTAAAAATATATGTAGAGTCTGCTACTTGCAGCCATAATAGATTCCTCTTGCTCAACCGTTTAACTGTAATTTTGTATCGTGTAATTTTGGAATATCGCAACTTTTAGCGCACAAGAAACGGAATTGGATAAGTCAATTTCATTAATAACTAAAGTACAACTAAAGTCTACATCGAGCTTCTATGGTTCTTTCATTTTTATGTATTTAAGTTTCGCTCACATAGTTCCAATCGCGGTCTGTGCATTCAATGAGATACACTGCTCCACACTGTTTCGTGGTTGTAAATAAATTGTTTTCAGCTGTTTGTCATGCTTTCAATGGAATTAGAAAAAGCCAATATTGAAAGATGTCGATTCTATTTTCTTTTTCGTTATTTTTTTACAATTAACTTCAGTTAACATGAATGTTTAACGAATTCGTTAGCTATCTTCAGGTAAGCTTCAATACTGTGGCCATCGCAATTGGGAAAACGATTTTCAGTAAACAGTCAAAAAACATAATCTGACATTTATGGGAGCAAATGAAAATCTTAGGACTTCACAAAACATTCATTTTCAATACCTTATTGATTGTGTGTAAAAATGAATCTCCTACTTGGATGTTTTTCCAGACCACCCTATTTTCCAGACTTCCCAGACCCGTGGGCACCCTGAATATTGTATAAACGCCAAAATCGGATATTGTGACTATGTATTCACAGCATGCACAAATATTCCTGAATTTTGAAGCTTGTCCGTACTTTGCCTAGATTGCGTATATGAGTTTGATTAACCTGCAGAAACAGGTGTACACATACTTTAAAGCAGTTGAAAATTAAAAAAACACGATCTCAAAAACACACGCAGGCTGATTTCCTTTAGCAATTCATTCAATGAACTGTCCACTTAAATGCCGCATAGCTGATCACTGCACGCAGGTTTCTGTCTTAGACAATGCTGATGTTCCAGCCAAAGGCGTAACATTTATGATATTTATAATGATTTTTTTAAATTTATGATATTTCAATATTTTGTCACTAAGGTCAACTAGGGTATATTATGATCCATCTAATTTGACCCGCCTGACCCAGGAATCGAATTGAAGGCAGCGCGATGGAGACGAGATCGCATATTTTTCCCTAGGCCAAGCCGACAGTGCAAATGTAATACGAGTGAAGGCAGAAGTCACTAAGTGATATCACTAAGTACTGTCATATTATTGTAGGCAGAATGCCAGCATCATTCATTCTGTAGAGACACAGCATAACAGCATGTCATTCGACTACATAACAAAGCATAGACTGACAACAAAGATCAGTCGCAATATATTGAATATCTATTGCTTTATTATCAATTCAATAACTATTTTAATTGGTCCTCGTCGAGACCCCATGATTTAAAAAGTTTGACGAGTGGTCTGCAAAAATACTTGTATATTTTGCGATAAATAGCTACCGCTGCAAGATAATCTGCAGCACGCGAACGGACTCATATTACAGCAGATATAAATATGTTTGACGCTAATCTCAAAACTGATTCGCGATTGAATGGCGATTGCACCTGATTTTATTTGGTATATGTGCATAGATTATTGACTTGTGATAAAACATCATGCAAATCGAACACGTGCACGAAACGATTACAAGTCTCTCATTGTGTAATTGCTAACGTCCGCTATTTGAAATGTCTGATTGATCCAGTTTACCATTTATCAATCATGAGTACATGCTAGTAACTGTATTAATTTTCGACTAGCCAAATGGTCGATTACTTGAAATCAGTATGATATTTTATGACGCTGCTAAGTCTAGTTCTTAGTTGAAATCAACGTCCACGAAAATAATGACTGAGATCGAGAGATTTTCAGGATAATAGATGGAGGTATTAAGATCTGTGCTCCGGAAAAATTAGAGATGATTTCATGAGAATCCGTAGCAAGGATTTGAAGCAAGAACAGTTGATTTAGCCTTCTTGATATTTTGCATCAAACATTTCGTTCACTTTTATTGAACTGCGTACTGAATTGACATTACAAAATGCTGGTACAGTAAAATTATAGCATCTTTACACAATGACACTAGATCTACGAACCAAAAAGATACAAAATGAGAGCATGTAAGCCGGCCAGAAATGTGCGACTTTCAGAGACATTATATGATCTGTATGCATCCACCACACTGGGCATATCATGGACAAATTCCAGTCCTACAGTGGTTACCCATACGAGACCGTATAACATATCGTCTAGCAGTCCTTGCTAACAAATGTCTTAGAGGTGGTGCCCCTATCTATCTGTATTCCTGTCTCCAGCCTGTGTCTTCCAACCTTTCACGCAGCCATCTACGCCTACAACGACCAACTTCTCATTCCAACTTCCCGACTGAAGATAGTTGGTGCTAGAGCTTTCCCCATAGCTGCAGTTCGCACCTGGAATGACCTACCAACAAGTCTGAAAGCTGCTCCGTCAGTGGTCACCTTCAGGAGAGGCCTAAAGACTGAACTGCTGCGTAGAGCCTTATCTTGACCATTCCTGACAGTTGCACTGTAGATGGTTTCAGACATATTTATGTCTTTATTGCAAAGTGCCCTTGAAGTCCTATCGGACAAAATGTCACTTAAATCTGTCTCGTTCAATAAATAAATAAACTATGTTGCAAATCAGGTGATGAAATGGTTCAGTAAGATCTCACAGCGATGCGATTAACGTGGAGAGGTTCCAGAAGAGTTGCTCCTGACAGCGCATTCGAGAGTTGCCTCATGTTCCAGAGGAACTGGAGGAACTAAGTCTCATGGACATCATGGGTCTATGATATTCACTGAAAGCACTGGATAAAGGAACGGGTCATCTTTTACATGGCAAGATCAACAGAGTCCAATGTCTATGCCAACTAGACTACTGGTTTCTCAATAATTGTCTGCAAACAGAAATGCTAGAAAGCTAAATAAATTCAACAACAATAGTAATATCAATAATGAAATTGATAATTGTTCAGATCAAGAACCAAGGACCTTTGCACCACAGAGGTCTACCATAAAGTTGATGAGTTCAGCTTTCCAGTGGTTCTATATGCTTTTCCGGAAAGTAACATGGCAATTACTACTTGAACATCTTCGACTTAACAGGTTGGCTAGAATTTCTTCAGATACTTCCGTCATCATATCCAGAGCTAATAGCATTTTCAATGTTTTCAAGAATAAGGGTTTCTTATCCAAACTTGGGAAATAGGTTTCTTGTCCACAAGTTTGGTTGTTTTCACCTCGCCAAATGCCTTCCATAACAGGAATATTTACCTAGCAGCTGCTATCCTCATGTTGTCCAATTTTAATTATCCTATTATATCCTAATTAAATTTACTATTAAGTTTTTATCAATGTGTCCTCAGATTTGGAGAGACCTTCCCAATCGTTCATTCGATATGGTCGGCTTGGCCCCGCCATGTTGTACAGGTTGGAGATTAGGGACCGAAACATTGCTCCATGTAGCAACATGGTTCCTCCTTGATGACTCCGTACATAGCAATATTATTCTTAGTTTTGATCTAATTTCCAATCTACTTAAAAGTTGGGTTGACTAGCCTTTTTGTAAGTATCATGCATCCTACACTATACTAGGGTATGGATCTCTATGTATTAGGTATTAATTTATTTTTTTGTGCACTGGACTTTGAGTAATCCAATTTGCTACACGACTTTCCACTATAGTAGTTGCTACATTCCAAGTTCATTCGGAGTTTGCATTCTTCCGCTTCTTGGATTTTTCCAATCTTTTAACCATGCTGTGATTTAATTAGATTAAATCCATCGGGAAAACCGTCCTTCCCTATGAAAAATGAATAACGGACGCTAAAACGGAAGAATAGTAAGCAAAGTAAATTGTCACTATTCCTATTGAACATGTATCTGTGAGAAAATAGGCAAGTAAAGTGTTGAGGTCACAAACCACATTTTTTTTCCGTGGCCTACCTAACGACTCTTGTCCAACCTAATAGAAAAACGTGAAACAAAGTATTTAAGTATCAATTCCTCTTTTTCAGCAGCAGATTGAGCAATAGAAAAACATATGCAAAGTTCTCAATCCCCTTCTTGTCCAACCATCTCCAAATTAGACACAATCTTTGGCTCTAACTTCAGCTGCTTCGTCTCCATCTGTGCCTAGAGGTTTAGTGAGAGATGCCATACAATCTCAATGGACAGAATGGGGTTGGACACCCAATGGTGACCAACAGAGAGATTTTGAAATGAAGTGCTTAGTGTTCAGCTCTTGAACAAAATTCCAGGAGTTGACACCTGCGGCCGGATGATATTTGGTGATTGATCAGGCATAATGTTGTCTGATCGTGTTGGGTCATCAGATGAAAGTTGAGGTATCTGAAGCTGATACATGGAAGGACGACTAGCCGTAATCCCGTCAGTAAAATTTTTGCTTCTTCTAGTGAATAGCTTCAAATACATTGATTTATAATTGAATAGCAATTACGTAATACCTCTAGCTGCTTAAACCCTTTGGTTCATAGATTTAAATATTAGAATTTTACAGTGTTAATTAATTCAGTGAAATGCTTACATTTGAATAATAGTCTACAAAATTACATTGCACAAATCGTTGTCACATTTTTCAATATATTTCATGTCTTAACGCGCTGAATCAGTTAAAGAAGAAATATGAAAATCTGACTACCTCCTTCACAATTTCACACGACCTCTCACCAGTATGAACTCACATTGCATGCAGCGAACATGAAGCATTGCAATGGATGAAATGGCGGTCGTCTTGCTTGTGTAATGGCGCATGAAAGAGGCCAGTGGAAACTGATATTTATTGATAAAACAGACTATGTTGTAGCCTCCTTGACAAGACAGTTACATTCATGTTGCTCGTTGCGATCTCATACGTGTGGATTTCAATTAAAACAATAACAGAAATTCCATTCACATTCTATGAACATTTTAATCACATTTTCTCTTCTATGCAAGTGAACATTAATAGTTCCATGAAATGACGACAAGTATATTTTGTGCAGTCACGTGTATACTGATTCACTATGTCCTTGAGGATGCTCGTAATTAACTCTGACGTGATGGAAACCGATCAAAGGGTTGCATTGATACACATGGAAAGTAATTCGTTATTCGATCAAAACTATAATCACTCGCGAAATGTTTCCCCTATAAAAATAGAACAGTTAAAAAAATATCGTAAAGAAGGTAAAATAGTACTTTTTTTAATAGCATGCTGTAATCAACGTATTTTGAACATGCACATTTTGAATCAACCAAATTAACAAGACGCTGCTATTTGAAGTGTGGTGCACATATACTCATCATATATATTAGTGTTGATAAGTCGCAACTAGATCAAAATTTTTCATACAGCGGAAATATCGCTTGCAAATCTGAAATCAAATCACACATTAACATATAACTAATACACTTAACATATAATATAATATACAGCACGTTTACACAGTCCGCGACCAGGCCCAAAATTTGAAATATATTACACATATTTACTTTGGATAATAATGGACAATTGATCACTTTGACTTGACTAAATAACAGGACTTGACGTCTTGGTCAATCCTGGCATTGATCCGCAGTTGGCGATCATCTGTCAGTTCAATTAATCCACTCAGTTACTGAATTTCACCAGTTACAGTGACTGGTTTGCAATGATGGCACCTGATGATCCTGGTCAGGTCCTTTCGTTCAGGTTGCCTTTGTCTACCAGGTTTCTGTTGCCTGTCGGGCTGTTGTTGATGATACCACATCAGGTGGTATCGGGTGATGCGGATTTCTGTTCGACCCCATTCTAAGAATGGGTGTCTTTGATGTTGAAAAGGGGCATTAAGTGTGTCATATAAGATCTGGTGCTCTGGACGAAATTTCCACCAATCTTTGAAGACAGATGCTCAGAACTCCCTTGAAGTCACCCTTCTTTAACTTGTGAGAGTCCCCAGCTTCCACAGCTGCAAGTGACAGCTAATCTGACACATGTGGTGAAGACGCGACTTTCTATAATAGTGAGAGTGAGGAGACTCTCTCCCAGTTGTAAGGGAGAATTAAAACTGAAATCTAATGAGCACTTTCGCGCGTAAAGTGTGGTGCATTCATCAGGCTTTCCAATAACAATCCAAGCAGACACTTGAGGTGACAAATAACCCCCGGAAAAGGGCTCTCCCAAAAGGAGCGATAGCATCTGCTATGTGTGTCGAGAATTTTTTGAGTTTTTGATGTGCTAATGTTAAGATCGATCTGAGATGCAAACTTGGCCATCTCATCAACCAGGATTTGCATGGCGTCCCTGTTTTCTGTCAGCAGTTCAACATCGTCAGCAAAATCCGATCGCGAACGGGAAATTCGGTAACACAAAGGCTAAGGATAATGACCATCTTGACAATTGACAATACGCTTTTTAAAGTCTGACAATACACCGACTGTAGTAGCCGAATATTTTTCTCTTCCCGATTTTCATTAAGGGAGGCACAAATTGTTCCGTAATGTAAAGTGAGATGTTCACAAATATAGTACCATGTTATATCTAAATCCATAGTTCCATGCCTCGACTGCCGACGATTAGCGCAAGCATAATAACTGTGTTTCTGTGTTTCCGACAGAAATTCAGTCAATCATAATTTTCGACTCAACGAATGATTAATGGATATTATTATTATAGACGTCGTATGATTTAGGTTCTCCTTCTGGATGCAGTGATATTTAACTAATGCTAATAAGTCGATAATTAATCAAAGTTCCTCCATCTATGTATATCTCACCATATGCAATACGTTTCATATTATTGCTAACACCCCTGTAATTTTAATATTATCTGAATTTCTTTAAATAAAAGTTAAAGTCTCCGTTTACTTTCCGAACATCATCACACTCATGAATGAAAAACATCAAACTTCAACAAGTCACAGTGCTCTTTCGATGAAATTACAAAGCGTATATAAATTATACAGCAACACCTGGGAACGGATGAAAGTTTGGAGACTTTGTAGGATGATGTCAATGAATTTTTTGCAAGCCTTTGATATTGAGGTACTTCTTCGGTGGCACGTATAGTTTGATTATCTCCTGAATCAGCGAAGTGTTGCCAGAAACGTCGATCTGAGATACCCCAACGCGTTTCAATCGAATGAAATCAGGTGAATTTTTCAGCCATTCTAAATTTGATATTGATATAAGAAAGCCTTGCGAATTTGCATGCCTTAACTGAATGACTGAGCATGCATGTGAGTAGATTCAGGAACCAGTTGAGCAATTGTAGCATGAGACTGGAGAACACCCAGATGCCTCTCTTTGTTCAACATGGCCTCGTACGCATGAAGCCTCATGATCTAAACAGAATTATAGTTCCTTTTGTTTGTTGATTGTTGAATGTTTTAATGCCATGGGTCAAAAGTGCCTCAATGCGCCTCAAAAGATGCGCGTTTCCAAGCAAGTTGACGGACAAGAGGTATATTAAAGCGTAGACAATTTCATTACATCTTGAACATGATCAAAATATATTTAACAAAATTAATGTACGTGTATATGGTCTTCCTTCCTTCCTAAAAATACCAGTCAGACACAGCGGAAATTGCAAAATTTAATCAATAATACGCACATCGAACAGATGGATCATAAATCTAGCATTCAGACTACAATGCATTTTTCTGCATCTGATGACATATCTAAAGATCGACCAACAAGGAGCACATAAACAAAACTTCAGAAGTTTAATGCTGTTCGTCATCTAGGGAATCTAAACTGAAGACGCCTACTCTGATGTGTGATCAGCACCGGGCGAATCTTGCCCCATGCCAATGAACTATTCATCATGGACCATTGTAATATAATTCTAAATGTCAATTGTTAGTAGTAGAAGTCTCTGGACTACTTACACTTATTAACATTAGCAGGACGCAAGCTTGCAACTCGTCAAAAGTCAGATGACAATAAGGAATAATTTTATGACGTCAGTATCATGATCAGATAAGCTAAATTAGACAACTGCGAGTCATGCCTGCAAGAAAATACGAAATGACCATGACGTTGATTATAGTATTCTTATCATTGACTGTCGATGAGTTTATAGTCAACAATACACCAATTCGATCGCAGAGCGGACGACGAATACAGCTTAAACTGGATGAACATAAGTACTATACATCACGTTTGCATGCTGGTCCCAAAGATTACCAATGAAGATTTTGAGTTACTTTGACCTAGCATCGACATGATCAACCTTGAAAATTCGACTAAGAGTGAATAGTGATTAGACTTATAATGCCTATATAGACCCATAGTGCACATGTACTCGAATGTTAAATGGTTTACAAGTACTATCTATAGTTAATATTCCACGGCAAAAATCGTTTAGTCGCAAACTAGAAATACAGGGTGTTAGCGATCTCTTTGCCGATTTTGTTATATATTCTCACGATGTTTTTTTTCTGAAAACAACTTTTCAATTTTGTTGTGCTACTTGAATCTTGTATAGTAATTATTTCTCTAACTCCTTGTTCTCATGTCTCCCTATTGGTCGAAATTTAGTGACTGAAACGTGTGATTAAAAAATCAATAAAAGCCCCTTCTGCTGACATGCATACAATGTTAAATTGATTCTGTGAACAACATGGAGTATCGCGACTTCAGCAACGAAGAAATTGCTACTGCTGTTTCATTATGTATTGCTTTTAATTGCGAAGAAGCCCGTCGGCAATTTTACAATAAATTCACAAATGAAGCTCCACCAGCACGAACTCTGCGCCATTGGAAAACAAGGTTTATTGAAACACTCTCTGCTCTACCAAGACCACCAATTGGCGACCATAGCCACCGAAAACTTTCAGAAGAGAAGCGTCAAGAAATAATTGATGCACTTACAGAAAATCCAACGTCTTCACAGAGAACAGTCGGTCAGGCCGTAGGAGTTTCTGTTTTCTCAGTGAATAAAGTTTTGAAGGAAGAAGGTATCAAACATCGGAAGTTTACGTGTGTGCAAGAATTGCAACGGGATGATGGACCAAAGCGGCTTCAATTCTGCGAAAGAGTGCTAGCTAAACAGGATCATGATCACAATTTCATTTCCAATATTGTGTTTAGTGATGAGGCATCATTTCATCTAAATGGTTCCCTGAACTCACACAATTCTTTTATTTATGCCAAAGAAAATCCACATGTCATAGCTGAAAAGCCTATGAAGTCAGCAGCCATCTTGTGTTGGGCTATGGTATCTCCTCACATTGGAATTCATTTTCGTGTGCTGCATTCTACTATGAACAGTGAAAATGACAAGGAAATTATCGCTTCTGATGTCATTCCCATTTTGAAAAATAGAAGAAACAGGAAACTTGTATACCAACAAGATGGCGCCCCAGCCCACTTCTCTCGTGAAGTAAGGACTCTTCTCGATAAAGAACTCCCTAATCGATGGATTGGTCGGGGTAGCACATTTCCATGGCCCCCAAGGAGTCCAGATTTGTCTATTCTCGATTTCTGGCTTTGGGGTGACATCCGTAACAGACTCTATCAACGTCCAGTTCCTAGAAGTTTACAAGAATTAGAGCAAAGATTGACAGAATTGTTGAATGAAATCGATATCGACGTTATCGAAAGGGCTGTTCAGTCATTTTTCCATCGATATGGTGTTTGTGTTGAACAATCAGGTGGACATATTGAACATTTATTATAAGTATGTACTTCTTTGCATTTATATTGTTGAAATATCTTTGTTAAATATCATTGATAAGATGATGCACTGAAATGCTATGCTTTTTTCATAGAATTACACTTCAATAAAAATCGGCAAAGAGATCGCTAACACCCTGTATATTATCCGATAGAAAAAGTATATTCAAGATGCTCTTGGCTGAAATATTGACATGAAGATTTCAGCTGAGACTAAAGAAGGCAATTTTCTTTAAAGTCTGAAGTTTGAACCTGAGGTAATGAGCATGGTAAATCATCAAATGGTGAGATACTGTAAGATATAATTCATAATGTATTCAGTACTCCATAAGTAAATAAAAAATAGCTATTATTTTGAAACTGAGAGCAAAAGTCAACTAGCTGTGATTGGGGACAAAAAACAGATGTAACAACATCACAGGTGCTAAGGAGGAGCAGCAACATATTGATATAAACCAGCTAGCGACTAAGTCAAGAGTCCTACAAGCAATTTTAAACTGGCAGTACTGTTTCAGAGAGGACTGAACTTTGTCGCGAGATTCCCGATTTACAACAAATTAACATGGCCGGATCGTGCCCAAAACTCTATTGAACACTTTACGGTCGTGTCCAGGTACTAGACTTCACCAGTGTCTGCCCATGTTTTTCTTGCTGGATTTCATGAATAAATAGTCATCAACTTTATTTGAATATGACATGACATACAAATCGACAAGAAATCAGTCGATTGCCTTTATTATTGATTTCAATTATGTATTTGCAGCAGTAAAAATCCCGTGAAAACATGCATATGCAGGTCAAACTCGAGATTGATATGATATTGCTTACCACTGCCTGATTAAATATCTTTTATTCTTTTCATATTCACTTATTTGATTAACATCATCGTACCTCATGGAAGGTGGATTGCGAACATAGTCAGTTGAATATTTTATCACGGACGTGGGTCGGTATATCAGCAGGTCACGCAATGCTAATTTCGATGCCAGTTACATGTACATTGACTTCATCACCAGCATTGGGGAGTCGCACCAGAATAAGGGCTTGAATGGGATCACCATCATACCCTTGATCCGATACTTCGTGAAATTTAATGTTCTAATAAAACTCGAAAAGCGGAAAGAACGCGCAACGATGGCGACCTATAATATATAAAAATTACAACTCTTTCTCGAGCTGAAATAGACAGTTGAATACTTTGCTAGCCAAGTGTAAGGAGCACAGACACTGAAAGAAAATATAAATTCGGTTCACAATTGACGCAATTGCTTTATTTATAAAACGAAGATAAGGTTAATTTATGTGGTTTACCGTCAAAAATATTTTCCTTCTTTTCTTATTGCTCTGTTATAGGTAGCTGCTGTTTTAATGAATTGACAAAGACGCAGTCGGAAGCCATTCAATGCAATTTATTGACCTTGTCTTCGTTTTATAAATCAACCTGCAAGAAAAGTGTGAACGTATCTCAAGTATCCCACAGAGCTCTGCCCTAGTGCGCCTAGCAGACTTATCAGATGTACTACGACGAATGATGAGCACTTTCAGATTATCAGATTCATATTTCTGAATTACTTGCATTGATATATCGTCTTATGTGCCTCTATAAATGAATTGCTTGAAACTGGACAGTAGGCCTAATAATGATAATAATATCGTATACCCCAATAATAGAAATCACGCGGTGCAAAAAAATCAAAATTTCTGAAATATTCAAAACATAACAAGTAAGACAGTAAGTTAAATGTCAAAGCCAAAATTCATTAGTTTAGACATTGCAACGACAAAAGATGTTTTCAGTACACGATTTGAGCACACTGGAATACGAAATGAGCCGGAGTACGGCAGACGTGTTGGTGTCAGATGATGAAGTGGATGTAAGAGATCAAGGGTAAGCTGCTTAAGCAGCTTCAGTCCTATGATCGGACGTCCATATGCAAGAGGAAGGCAGAAATGACAGTCACAGTTCGAGGAGCCGCAAACAATTCTGTGGCATCTTTTTTGAACATTTTCTAACATGTTTTCTAGATAAACTCTCATGTCAGTAAAGAATAGAGCGCAATATTCTGAGGTGTATCTAATACACGCATTATATATTTGATAATTATAACTAATTGAGATAATTTCTTCGATTTTAGAATCGGGCGGCAGTTCTAACGCACCTTATATGGGATCGAAAGATGCAGGATGCAAAGTGCAAAATGCTCCTCAGCTTGTGTCAATTTAAATGGCTGATACCGCATAATCATCATCCTGGGTTTTCGAGCACGCAAAGGTGGCGTTGTCCCTTGCAAATATCACAATGAAATGGACTCTAAAGTTAGTGTCGTGATGAGTGGTGCAATTATCCAGATAGTTGCCGTAGATAAAGAAAAAGAACAGTCGCGGCTAAGTCAATCTGGTACCCCAGATTCGAACAATTACAGCGCGTTACAATGCGTAATTTCAGACATTTTTCATGATAACAAGATTATCAGTGTTTAAGGAGCAATTTAACAAGTGTCGGAGACCACTTACAATTTCATGTCAAGAGGCTCTTCAGCGATATATACGCACCCATTTGAAGGGTCAAACACATCAGATTGACCTGTCAGCTTTACTTGACGCAAATGGATCGTTTCGATAAAACTGAATGATAGGAGTCAGATAGTCTTTTCTCTGAAAAGCAATAACTGACAAATTGAAGACATGTCTTTTCGATCGGCCGGTCTCAACAGACGTCGTCAGACAGTCTGCCTCGATAGATGTGACATCCGATGGCGCAAATGATCGAAGATAAAACACATGATCTGTAATGCCATCCGCACATGTTCTATAGAGCTGTCAGTTTCTTTTATCTTAAACGGATGCAAGCATGATATTCTGAACATGAAATGTTCGGAGTTCTCAATTAACAGTGTAATCTTGGTTGTATCATGATCAGTGTACAGATCAATGTATCATAATCAACAAAATCAGACGACCGCTCTTTGTTGGACGACGTACTGAGGAACTAACTGTGAGAGAATATGAATATGAGAAACTATGTGAGAGAACTAACTGAGTGTTCGAAAACACACTAAAGATGATCGAAGCATCGCCGAACGTTGATTGGGATTTTGCAGTTCAAAAAATCAAAGACGTATTGATAGACTATTAGGAAAAGCGATGAGAATGATATTGGACACACGCCTTAAGGAGAATGTATTCATGAGTGCAATGTCTGAAAAATTACATTGGCTTCCATCATTATTGCGTGCAAAGTATAGGACATCTGTCATAGTCTATAAAGCTTTAAATGGATTGGCACCAACTTACATCAGTGACATGCTATCGTTTCGGAGTACCGTGCGCTCTTTGAGATCGACCGAGAAAAATTTGCTCAGTATTCCTTTTAGTCGAACCAAACCAGAAACTACATGCTTTTCCGTCCGTGCTCCATCCACATACAATGTACTTCCTGCTGCCATAAGGCAATCTCAACCTGTTAAGTCATTCAAGCATTTGTGCTTTGATCACTATTTTAAATTTGTAACGAGTTAGCTTTTATTATCTTTTTCATTCTTCACCACCAACTGATCTTCTGATCTTCGTTATTGTTACTTGATAATTTTTCGTGTGAGAGCGTTGCTCGGCCATATAGCAAAAATGATTCTTCCTATAATGCTCCGCGTATAAATAAAGTTCATTATTATTATTATTCCGCACATCCAAAGCATCGTAGAAGGAAGTGTTCCGCTGCAGCATCTTCCTGGCATATGGGATTGGATGCTCGGCCAATTCGGTGGACGTAAGCGTTGAAATTTCTTTTCGCCACAGATAGACATGAAATTTTCTGAGATAACTTGTAACATGGATGTTCATCTGCTTTCTATTCGCGCGGGCATTAATGCGGTCCCACTGGAGATACAGCTGACATTAAAACCCGATGGACACAGATATTCATTCCGGTTATAGCACGAATAACTATCCATCTGAATCGGGCTTTATGAGGAGCTCATCGGCCACATGCCCTCAGATTATCGTCAAGCCCTCCTCAGATGGGTATTATTCTCACTCACTCATCCCGTTTTACGGCTGAGTGATCATGTTATTATTCCTCTTAACCAAAAATCCACTTTTAATCGGTCTGCTTTTCACTTAGGACACTAGACTGTACATGCAGACACTATCGAAGAGCTGATAGGCTTTTTCCTAATCGTCCGCTTTGAGATTCGTGCAAATCAAATATCATCAATATGTCAGTCATCAGCAGCATGATTCGTGCTGCAGACTCCTCTCTGGAGGATGTCACGCATGAAGTCCACTACAGTGTGAAAAACTCTCTTCTACATCTATGCAATATCTCTATACACTGTGGACTGAAAGACCAATCTCATAGATTTGCATGAGATGTGTTTGTGAGTCGCTGCATCAGTCTCAACCAAACTGAGAAATCGGCATAATACTTGTCAAAACAAAACTTGAGATGATATCCTAACACTGACGTGTGCGGGTCCTTACAGCAAGACCTTCAAGATAAATACTAGTGCAAATCCTCTTGAAACTCCGTTACACATACATGTAATTATAATTACTACACACACGCGACGGGAAAACAAGGCTCGTGATCGGGTGGCATGCTGACACCGAGCATTTCTGAGATCAGTACACCAAATCAATACTGTTCATGTGGATGTGCATTCTGCATGCAAAAACTCACTTCTTCCTAGAAAGGACAAAGACTAGAGGATTAGAATTGAGAACAACACTTGAGAATACAAAAAAACTCACCGATCTGATGAGAAGGAAGTAGTTCGGTTGTCACGAGTGGCAGGTTGTCCAGCACTGACCACTGATGTCCGTGTGGAGCTGCTGCCGCTTAACTGACCATTAGCCGGACCCTGCGGTGGTCCACCGTTTCCTCCAGTTACCTGTCGCATTGAGTCCTACAATTTCACAAAGTTGTTGGTGGAGAAGTCATAAAAATGACATTCTAATTACATCATATACCAGTGTGAGAAACGTCTTATTAATCATCACTTCAAGAAGCAGGACTTTCAATCAAAATAAATACAATTTTCTACGACTGGGTATTTATACATTCCTCATATTCCAATGTTTCGGCCAGAGCCCAGGTATGGCATGGATGGACATTGACACACGCTAATACAGAATTTTAATATAGATAATTTAAAAAATCAGAAATTGATTGTGATATCAAAGGAATAAAGAACTAATCAACCAGCAGGATTTTGTTGCATGGCAAAACAGCGCAGTGATTCTCAACATATATTGTCAACTTGTATGGGTGGCACCCTTCAACGCAGACGGTATTCCTGAATTGCAGGTAAAAGCCTTTTTTGAGTGTTTTATTTACCTTTCTTTATCAACAGCACCATGCAGACCTACCAAAGCATGTAGCCATGCTTGTTCGTTAGGAGTGAGCTCCAAACACTGACAACTCCTAGCAGGAGTACTTCCCCAGACGGACAACTGCTGACATTTCCGTTCTAATGCACCTTTAATCAACAATCAACTGAAATATTTGCAATCCAAACACAAATTTCATATTTGATCTTTCTACAGCTTCCTCATCCGTTTTAGTTAATTATTATTACTCATTAAGTCGTTTTAACTCTAGACAGATATCTCTTCCAGCCCTTAATTATGAAATGGAAACATCATTTTTTGAAGGTTTCAGCAGTTGAACTCGTCGCCAAATGATGCTAACCATTCAGATTTGTTTAGTTTTCTACAGAAAGCCACGGTACTTATGCAGCACACCGTGAATATCCACGTGATTCGCCGTTTTAGAACTATACTTCCACACGCAGCAGTACATCATAAGAATGCTGAGTACCAATTCGTCTGGGCATTAAGTAGAAAGACATGCACACGAAAATAATTTAGGCAGATCATATTCATTTTGCTGAAGTAGATGATAAGTTTCATCCTACTACATAGATGTTCCGTTCCAAATCCCATAACAACATTAAGCGCCACACGATATGCTCCCAATAACAAGTTTCACACTTTTTCTATCTTGCGGAATAACGGAATTCTCGCATCACCAATAATAATTTAAAAAGTAATCAAGCCTACGCTTACAAATAATTAAATCAGTCTACAGTTATTCATGCAATTGCCACAGTATCCACCTCACCCACCCCCACATACATTTCGCCTATGACGTCCATCGAGATGGTTTAATAGGTTTCTTGTCAATCATCAACAGCAACTTCGCAATGCTCTACCGCTTCCCTGTTTAGCATTGCCCTCCCCTGAACGTCCAACTGAGCCAGGCTACTGCTTGTCATCAAGTCTATCACGCACTCACAGAATTAGACAGGTCGTCTCAACTGTTTGACTAGAAAGGAAGCATTGGAACATGTAACGCTAATGAAATGGCACAATCTGCTGACGTAATACCATAGCAATCGAACAATCAGCAGACAGTTCAACATTAAACATGCCAAATTGTGCGAAGTTTCAGTGACTGTTATCAACCGGATCACACAGCAAAGAGACACAGTCGATATCAAGTTCTATAGAGAAGTTTGTGAACGTTTTTTCGTGCGCATTCAATTTTTTTTGATGATCGGAAGGAGTGACATTATTAAACTTTTGCGCAATGATCTGAATTCTTCTAATCTGAAGGAATCGTGGCGATCGAATGTTTTAAAGGAATTCGCAGCTATCCGCGAGTGACGCACGACTGTTTTTTCTATTTCTGCAAGGCATCTGAAATTTCTTTTTGTCCACTTAGTAAGTTCCTGCATGTAACATCGTTTTAAATCATTTTGGGCTTCTAGCAAAGCAACACGCTTAAACAATCTAATTCTACGCACGCACTTGAGTAGCGGAAGCAATTTCTTGGAACATACAGGTAAGCAGTAGGCATTCTTGTGATCATGCAGATATGAAAGAAAATATCAAAAAACAAATTTTGCTTGAAATAAGAAATTATACACACATAAGATCAGATGAGAGAAGTTCCTGTTGCCGATGAAAATTTGCTTTATTCAGGAAGGACGCAACAAGCAAGCATGCGTCAGTTATCATCTTGTTCTCCTCAAAATTTCGTACTAACAAAATGATAATTACAAGGATATTTAGGATTTTTGCTTTTATTCTTTTATTTATTAGCTACTAAGCATGTCTAGCTATTAAACAATTTACCTGCTATTGCTTCTAAATATTATGCGAAAACATGACAATGTTGATAAATCCCTATTATGAATTCGCATGCCAATTGATTCCGCAGATTTAGAAAAAAAGAGAATACACACAGAAAATGAAAAAATTGGCTTTTCCATAGAAGCAATTACCGCAAAGTCGACGGGTTATGTGATATTTTGAAATTTACAGTGGGTTGCATGAATAAATTCCAGCTTGCGAATGTCAGTTTTCAAGCTCGAGTTTTGAAATGAACAGAAGCTGATATTGCATGACAATGCGGCATTAGCCATTTTGTTTTATTGGTCGCTTTACAACTATTTTTTTATTCAAGTCAAGTAGGTATTTATTTAGACGAAATGAAAATCAGACAACCATATTAACAACAATGAAATTAAATAAACGATAGATCAAATTGCCACGCAAAAGATGTGCGGCTGGTAGGATTCGAACCTACGACCAAGGTTAACTAGACTTGTGCTCTAACCAACTGAGCTACGAGCCACTTACGCGACTCTGTTTATGACATAGTTTAGGACATATTCTGAGCGATGTTCGATTCCATTATTTCTTATCACTTTGGTAAGAGTTGAAATTCATGCTAAAGATAACAATGGAATGCAGCACCGAGGACAATAGAAGAATTTCAATTTTGCTCCATGTTTTGTTGATTATCTGAAAATTGCACACTTAAATTAATTACTCACACTTAAACCATCTATTATAATCCTTAACCGCCATTGTTTGATAATATAAAAATCGCCAGACTTCAATACAGCCACACTTTAATGGCATGGATTAAATCATATAACTGAAACTTCTTAATTGATAAATTTAGATGCATGTTCTACCTAAGGGCAGATTCTATTCGATAAAGTACAGTAATTGCTGTTCACTTCTCGACTTTATTAAGATTCCTAGTAAAAAATAAAAATGAGAAAGGTCATTAATTTAAGCATTTATGCCATGTAAAAAAACTCAATGTGATCAAAAATAGGAGATATATCTCACACATTTTTTATCATTTTTTACATGCAGCCATACTTGCTTTCTCAATAAGATGCATTTCTCACATTAAGTCAACGATTCCTCACGTTTTTTTAATGAGACCAATTTCTTACATGCCTAGTATACTCACATGCCTGAATACTCATCATCACGGCTCAGGAAGTCCCAACTATGTTATGACATCTTTCTGTTGTGCTTCGAAACTCTGCATGTGTTCCGCGTGCACAGACAACCATGTCAGTCAATGCAAATGGCAACATCAATGAATACGGTTACGATCAATTGTCTCTAGTCATAAACATGCCACTATTCTATAAGATAATTCATTTTCAATGACCTGATGTGAAATCTGGTTCTGACTGATTACAGGAATCTTGAGAAAAATACAAACTAAATCAATCTTATATTCGAATATAAGCTACATCGGAACAAAGAGACATGTGTCAAGACATCTTCGCTTCGCAGCTTTACTTCGTTTAGCATCACTCATGTGAGGTATCTCTATTTATGACCAGCTAATCTAAATGATACTTGGACGAAATATAGATCAGGTTATTATTTGGCGGTGAATAGGTTGCATTGTCCGGCTATTGGTTCACCTTCTGTTTTAAATATAAGCATCAGCATAGTCAGTTGTCAACTGTTGTCACCTTGACTGAAATAGCACAGCGATGCATTGCTACAGTACAATTTGAAAGCCGAGTTGATGCAAATCGTTCGACCTCCGATTTCAGAAATTCTTTGAAAATCCAATTGTTGATGACGCTAAAGAGGATGAACAAAAACTTCACGATTCCTCACTTCACGGACATGAAGTTGACTGATGTAGCTAATTTAATAACCTCACAATCACAACTCATTATTGGAATTTTATCTGAAACGACTGTGTCAGATAGGAGACATTACCAGCAAGACATTTCAGTACATGCCGCATTTTTTGAATTTCTTGTGCTCAGTAACATCTACTATCCAACTTTAACTTTGTATCTCAATTTGAAAAACGATATTTCAAAATTCCACAGTGACAGTTTTGCAATGTTGACTCCGCAACACAGTGAAAGAGTCCTTGGCCTAACAATCTCTTGGTAGTGAGGTCGAGCCCCGAAAGCGTCATTGGAAGTCGGCAGGAAGGGCAAGTGGACTAAAAGCATCACGTTTCAGAAGTCTGACAATGTCATCCCTGCCCAAGCCATCAGCGGGGTATTGACGTTCAAGCTTCATCATCAAATTTAGACAAGTCAGGAAACGATGTCACTTACTTCCAGACGAGCCATCTCTTCTCGCAAAGTCGCAAGTTTTTGCTCAGACTCATTTATTTGTTGCTGCACAGCTTGAGCACTTTGAGGATCCTTTTCATACGTCTTCATTAGCTTCATCATACTGTTCCTGTAAGGATAATAATTGACCGATCATTCCACAGAATATTTTAATCAGTGATGAAAATGAAGCATTTGGTGTGATTATACTCTCTTAATTACAAATTGGATTAAGATTGCAGCAAAAAACGTACTGTACAAAAAGTTATTTTATCTCTTGAAACAAAAAATTCACATGATTTGCTTCTGTGTTTTCTTCATCTTCTCCATATAACTTTTTAATTCCAACATTTTGTATCCACTTCTTACTGACTATTAACCTATATGAGCAATCTCATCTCCACGACCGCTTGATGGTGAGACACATTATCATGAGCCACAACATAAGTGAGACTATCCTCAAATTCAACTCATGCCATTAATGCACATTTTAGTGACTGATGGTCTGATACAGAAAACGGAAATTTCATGAAATTTACGCAAGCATTCAAGCTGCTGCAGTTGTATGAGCTAATAATTAGCTTAGAATACCCTACTAAAGCATGAACACAGCATTAATTTAGGTAAAACACCATCGACAAGTGTCAAAAACAGCAAACTCAGTCTAATATCATTCGTCTGAAAGAACAAAATGAAAATTACTTAGTCAGCAACAGCATAGTTTTAAATCCAATATTCAGGTGTCACACTCAGTCTCAAAATTAAGGTTTGTTAGTCACATTTTTGCCGCTGGGTTTTCACACCAGAAAGACCTGCATAATTGCTTGTGTAAAACTTACAAAGAGCGGTCATGAGAAGCATTTCGAAATTCATGAAATGAAAAAATGAAAACGAAATCATTCCATCTCCGTACCATAAAAGGTCATTATCATTCAGGAATGAAGTTACAACATGTATCGTCATTTTGCCTATTGTGGAGGCTTCCCGTTTCATCAATGTCAGAACTTTTATCTCAGTTGAAGCGCTTTCCGGAACAACAACGGTGGCCATTCTCAAAGCACTTGCATCATTCTTGTCAAATTTCCGATATATGGAAATCGGTGAACAACTCAAAAAAAGTAGCTAGCCATTTTCATTAGCTCCATTTGTGAAATCTTCAGACATCGCCCACAGGTAGCGCAGATAATAAGTACTAATGCTTGAAATTTTTCTGAAGTAATTGATACAAAATGCAACAAGCAGAGGTTATAATTAGGATTAGGAACGTCAACCGGGACACAAGTCTGTGATAAAACGAGATGAAGGTCAAATGCGGATTCTATAAGAGTTTTCAATGTCTTAATCAAACTAATACAGGTTTTCGCAACAGTAATAAAAAAAGGAAGGAAGTTGACAGCATTTATCACACCGAGCTTTCAAAAGAAATACTGAATGAAAAATACAGCAGGTGATGAACAAAGACATCCATTTGATACAAATGTGCATAGCACTGATTTCAGGTATTCGACACTTTAGGAATTCTATTGCATTAGCATATTAAGTTAATCAGTGATTAATAACCGCATTTCTACAGCTTTTTTTAAATGTTGTCGAAAAGATCACTTAAATAATGCAATCAAAATGTATATTTGTGGAAATAGCAGTGCCAGCAAGCCTAGTAGATCTGACATTTTCGGTAATGTACCAATTAAATCCATCTGATCCAACAGTTATCTTGCAAAACTATAATTACTAATATGAGTGAGCGCTAAATTTTTAGAAAGACGATTCATCAAATTTCAAAGGCAAAAATCAATGTTTTGTACAACTTGTAAATCATGCAATGTAGCATGACGTCCCCGACCAATTTGCGGAGTTTCTATTGCAATGTTGTGCGCTGAATTATATTGAATACCTCCTGCTGTTATGGTTGTTTTATACGATTCACGCAGAAGGAGAATGTTCCCAAATATATATTTTTGTTCGTTGTTTTTCGAACTTACATTCAGGTTAATGGTGAACTCAATTCATAAAAATATTTGTGATGTTAACTTAATCAAAATTTGTCCAGAAGCATTATTCTCTTTTTGTTGATCGAGCCAAGAAGCGCATATGTTATTGCCAATACAGCATTTGCTGATGTCAGTCGATGTATTGTCGATTATCAAAGGACAAACAATCGCAGTTGGATTAAGAAGTGTTTTGTGGCAAAACTGATGGATAATTGATATATCAATATGTCAATAAATCAATCTCTACAAGTAACAGTATCAAAATATCGGTAATTATACTACCACTTCATTACTGAGCAATTGCTCTACTCTATGGCTTTATTTTGCTATCCCTGAACTATAATTACTCCTGACCCCATTCACACATGCTTGCCCTTAAAAACTTGGCATTTATAAGTGGCGTCTGATATTTCAAACTTATAGAATTCATGTTGCATAATTAAGTACGATGTTCAACCTATGTCTGGCGGACGGAATTAAACCAAATACGTCACAGCGAAGAGAATTCATTATTGTCCGACGGAAACAGTTGAATAGCTGTTGATCGTCATGCGTAGACAGTCAGCCAGTTTCCCGGGGCATTCACAACTTGATGTGACACATTCCGTACGCATACGTATCATTTCATTCAACATCTCTTAACTTAGAAACCGAAGCGTTTCCGGAATAATCAAATGCAATTTTTCATGACTGGTGACTACGAGGCTTTATCAAATATTGCATTCTGTCGAACACCATAAAACGATTCAATCGTATTCCTTCATGATCTGATTGTCACAATAATGGTGCGATGATTTTCAAGAGCAACTCGCTCAACATCTTTTCCATGCGCATATCCGCGAATTTTTTTATTACTCGTAAATTTTGTTTTGACTTAATTTGTTATCAATCTTGTTTTCCCCTTCTGATGAAATGTGCAATATCTCTATTGACGCTATCATTTCCACTTTGAAGGATCGGGTGTAGAGTGATAGACCATTTATCTACCATAATCAAAAAAACCCACATCAGATTTAATGCATGCAGGAAAATTTGATTCTTTTCTTCTTAAACTTTTTTTTATTGTCAATGTTAGCCTCTGCATGAAATTTCATATGAATTGTTCAGTTGTTGTGTGGGTTGAAACGTACTATTTATTCTTTATATCTGTCTACATACTCAGTGAGTTTGACCATTGGTCAGTAACAATATGTTAAAGCAAAAAAGGAGTTAATTTTCTCGACCGAAATTGCAATGAAATAAAATGCCCGCCGTTTCGTCATCGACTCAGTCATGAGCAGTGGAATGGAATTTACATTATCAGAGATGTCATTTGAAACTGCTGACAATCAAATCAAGCCATTCAAAGATAATTGCAGTGGACTTTCTTGCTTGTGACTAATTTTACATTTTTGACTCAATGGCGTTTTTCCCATCAAAAACAGACACTCAAAATGCTCTCATCCCCATAAATAATTCGCTAGTCAAAATAAGATTGTTGCAAATTACCAAAGAATCAAAAAGTCTACGTCATTCAGAAAAATTGCTCTACTACTCGCCTTTTTCTATTTACAGATCTACATTACAAGTTCTTAAGAATGAAATTGGTGACGGCCCTACAGACATTTCTTCATTTTGTAATGTCTTCCATGCTTTCACAGGTGCTAGCGTGAGAACCTAGCATATCTTTATTACATAGAATACCAGAATTTAAATAAGATATAGGCTGAATGAAGCTCGTCAAATTATGATGACATCGATGCAGCTTTTGCATGTTTTGCTTCATTTGAATCTACTGAAAATATGCTTCATAATGTTTATTTTACAATTCCGCTTTATAATGTCCTTTCTACTGTAAACATTCTTAAAATATTATTGCAATGAAATAACGAACAATGCCCACTTTTTATTTTCCTCCTGGTTAATTTGACTCTGGGTCTCTTTCATTGCCTTGTTGATCTTCTTTCTTTTCTGTTCTGGACCAAGGTTGTCTTCATCCTACAAAAAAATAAATTGCAACAGATAAATCCAACATGCCTGATAGGTTGAACCATATATTGTAATAGAGCTAAAATGTATACATCACAAGGACCTACACCATAATGCATATACAGAAAATCAGACAGATGGCATCAGGCAAGGTTGCCAACCTAATCTTGCTCCAAAGGAGTCGCAAAAGTCTGATTGGCAGCTATCTGATAATACTCAAAACACAATTATTCCAAATCGCTAGATGGGGTCAATCAAGACCAGTTGCAACGCATGCTAGACAGCCACACTCAACACAGGTATGTTCTTGCTTGGGAAAGCAAACAGCACATTCGGTTCGCCTACTTGTTTCACGGCCTGCAACAATGAGAAAATATTTGCTATTTACATATTCAGATTATGAGGATACACAAAATAATGCTGCTCTGTTAAACCGAGAATTTTCACGACAGAAAAAAATTCGACATGTGATAAAGAACTGAATAGAATAAAAGCGTTTAAAAGAAAGCATGTTTATATGAAAGAGTTCACTAAATCCCTGTCCCCAAATTGAAACGTTGGATAACAATTAAGGACATGACTGAGGCTGTTTCCTAAACAATTATTGGATTGATGGCTTCCTGCTTGATTTTCTCCACATTGACTTTCTTTAATTCGGCATTGAAACATCTTGTTCTTACTACATAATGTTTCAAAGATTTATCGATAGATTGCAGCATAAAACTTTGACAATGTAACTTATATTTCATAATTTCAAAACAAGAAAAATAAATTAAAAAATGACATCTTTCAAAAGAGCACTCCATTTGTTCTGAAACTTTGCATCGAATGACTATTACACTGCGCTTCCATAAGCTTTATTGTGTTGCTCCTACGCTAAGCTATCTCTAATCGATGATCATTGTAATAAAATGAATTATTAAGGACCAACAATTCTGTTATTAAAAGAAATTGAAAGTAAAAAAAATGATGACGGGCTGTCAGTATCATGAATGTTGTGCGAGCAACGCAGCTGATGAAAATTTCGTAAAATTTACGAAGTACCTGACATCAATTTATCAAATCAACTTCAAATCATTGCAATTTAGTAATATTTTGCATTTAACTAGGTATTGTACGTCAAAAAATTATAATTTAGCGACTTGCAGTGCAGTAGGTCTACTTTCAAAGTAATTTCAATACATCCCGTTAATTTACACGCTAGTTCGACAGAAATAGCTAAAAGCCTTAATGTAGCAGCAATTATTGATCAACAGTTACTAGCAAAAATTTGTGAAAACTCACTTTAGCCTACAATATGAGAGCATATTTCAATTTATCTATTTAAAAAATTTCATTAACATCTTTAAGCTACCGTCCACATCAATCCACGTCCATTTTTTAACAATTCGAAAAGCGTGAGTAAAAGTTCACGTACATAAAATATTTTTCGAACGATCTCACATGTGCAAGTTTGAAGAAATAAATCAAAGGTCTAATGTCCAACAATACATGTTGGTTCAAATCTACTTGTAGTCTTTACATCGGACGAACTTCTGAAAGTGTGATAATTGCATTTTGCTTCATTATTTGAGGACCTGACAAGAAATTTTACACGCGGGTCGTAGATTTTTACGCGTGCATTTCGTTGGCGCTGAACGCCTTAGAAACACCGCATTGGTGCAGACTTTCTAGTGGGTTATGAGAAAATGGTTGAAACTCAAAATGACGTGGATACATATCATGCCGAGAATTATGGCTCTAGACTTAATACTTTTCAGTTGATAAGAGAAAACATAGAAAATCTCATTTTTTTGCCAATCCTGCAATCTGCGTCCCATTGGATTAACATGCGTTTTTCTTGATCGTGTTTGACAAGTGGAGGAACTAACTAAAACTCGGCAGACGTGCAGATTCGTAGTAGGCATAGGGTATACATCTTTCTGTGAAAGTGTCATTTTCGGCCTCGTTCCCTGCAGAAACTCGCTATGGCTGCCGGACTAAAATGACATTTCAATCATTCTGAGTGACCAAATCAAACCTATAGCTTACAAAAACGAATTCTTTCTTAATTGAAGTTGCCCACACCTGGCTTCGCGTCTTGGGTGGGACAGGGCAACAAAAAAATCTGAAGTAACCATAGACTTCTGTTAATTAGGAAATACAGCTCTTATGATGGAAGTCATTTGAGATGGCAGAAATATATTCTTCGACATGTTTGACCAGTTTGAGAGTCAGGCGATGCATATCACGGGTAAGTTAAGAGAATATCTGACTCGAAGTAATTTTATGGTCAAAGTAAAAAATACAGTTAAACTTTGCACAGCGTGACGTGCGTTCGGCGTCCAGCGCCTTCTTACTGTCGATGGTCAAATGACCATGGTCAAGAGGCAGGTTATTGAAGCTTGAACCAATGGAGAACTCTCTGAGCTTATGAGATGATACACCGTTCCTTGATTTCATGTATTTGAACTATGGGACCTGGATGCATAGTACCTAAGCGCATGTTTCTTCTGAAACCCTGACCATCCTGATCACAGTGTTGAATTCTTACTTAATGTAAACTGATATATCAGATGCAGCTAATAACCGACTGACATCAATTTATGATTTTTAGACTGCAACATACAGTCCACTTACAATTTATGCATCATTTTAAAATAAAAGTCAAAATGGTCTATGATCATGAAAATGGTGTTTTCTGTACTTATTCAAATGAAAGTCTCACCTTCGGCTTCGTCTTGAACCATGGGAAAGTGCCTCTTTCCTTGTTCTTGGAACGAACCGTTCCAGCATTTGCCGATATATTTATGTTTAGGCTATCAGATGAGCTTGTGGATGGCAAGGTATCCAAGTCAACAAATGGAAGTTCATCTGGTATTGGATATCCACTCCGGAGAGCGTCTACAATGGCATCAGAATCTTTGGTCCAATCAATTTCATTTGCCGATGCAACGATAGTTTCAAGGCAGCTCGCTATGGTGGGCATTACAGAGCTTTCAGATTGGGCAACAGCCTTGAGATATTGACAAAATGATTCTGTTCTGTCTTTATCAGAACGTTGAAGCTCCTGGAATGAAAAGCGTATATGAATGGGTTCACCTACCATTGAAATTTGAGCATCAGTGATCATCATACCGATGAGTGTAAGTATATGAACATTCTGACTTTACAAATATGAAGCCAAAATGTACATAATAATATTTACCTACCTGAATGTGACAACTATTTGCAATAATAAATTTTGTTTTTCATGTTATACAAGGCGATTTTCAGTACATGAAAGCTATTCGCTTAAAAAAGTGGATGTGAAGACACACTAAATAGTTCCATAAATATCGGATTGATTGTAGGGGAGCCAATGTGCATTGTTTCCCCTTTTGAGACACTAAGCGGTGCGGCCCATACCCCTGGCCATGCTGACTGTTGCAAAAGACAGAAGTTTCGGGCCCATGAGGATTGAACGGAGATTGGCATTGCCTTCATTCCTTGCCCGTTGAAGCCCTCAGAATGAATGAACATTGTTTATACTCGGAAACACATTAGGCACGGAGCCTTTCTTATCATGATCCATTTATTATCATGAGTGTTCAGCACGAATGCAGAGTACCTATACTGAAAGTCGCACGTTTGATCCGACCAAGGTCTGAACAAGGCCTCCCGGACGCCGAGCGAAGACTCTACCACGAGACTACAGCGCCGGAGGATGGGAGGAGGCTATCGAATTCCTTCAACAGCTGGCATGTCAGTCTGCCCTTCGAACTGGAAGTTATCTATCTGCCGTCACCCGCCATTTGTTTCAACGACTGAGCTGTCTCCAAAGGGGAAGCAATGCGCTATGACTATGACAATTATTGCTTTAGTTGCTTGTTATGGAGAAATCACTGCAACGTACTACTACTAATGTGCAAGTCTGTTTGAAACCTTCAATTACCAACACAGTTTGAAAACTGCAACAAGCGGTGTCGAATCGGATATCCGGTGCATCCGACATCGGGTAGTAGATTACCATGTTATATCATCCGGTTACTGAAAGATGCACATACTTCACAGTTCAGACAAGGCACTCCCAGAAACAGCTTTCATTTCCAGCTATGTCAGGGCCATTGATCAGGAAGCAAATATTTGACGAATGTCTGGTTGTCGGTATCCCATGATTATGAATTTGTGACATGAACCATTGAGTTTTAGATCGGTGATTTGATCTTCAAATTTCAGCATGTTAAGCATTTATTTCGTGGGAGAAATTTGCATCTTTTCCTCGAATATGTAGTCCGAACTTCCGAGCACAGCAATGAAGTGTGCAAAAAGTGCTGATCGTTTGGTTCAGCAACTTTTCTGATTGAGATCAACCGGAATCAGAATCTAAATCTGAAGATGTTTCAGACGCTTTAAAAGGCCCGAACTAAATATGATAATGTAGAGCCAATGTCAAGAACACAAACTGTTAATAGACCACTAGACTAGTCAGTAACCGTCACTTATGCATTATACGCATCAACTTTATTGCATGGGTGATACGACGAGAATATAGTGGTTTAAATTACAGATGATATTGGAGAGATGCTTTGCATAATTCCAGCTATGATCGACTATATTCGATCATTCCAACTATGCATGTTTCATATCTATAATTTTCTGAATTCCAATTTCATTACACTGCTGAGTGAAATATGTTAAATAATCATCATGCTACATTATATTCAGTAATGATTTCTCAGTCTTTCATTACTAATTTCTTCTTTCTCTACTTAAACTAAATTCTTACTAATCTCTACTTTTACTAAATTCTTTCTCAACTTTCATTCCATCATCTCCTTCGAATGATACCTCCTCTCCAACTCAAATCACTGAAATGTTGCTTGAATGCTTGCCTACCTTCTTTGCTGCCTCATTTGATGTACATATTCTTCAGCATAAACCGACTGTCTGTATTCAGTAAGGACAATTTCATCACTTCTCCATGATTTCAGAATTTTCATATACTGGCGTGTATCATCTTGCATCTCCCTCGCAATTGATTTATCATTGCAAAGTATGCATGGTATATTGGATATTATCGTGCGATGATAAGATCCCTTAAGTTAATTGTAAAGGTTTGCTACATGCATAGAATACGTGTGGCAGTTAGGCATCATCATTTATTATTAGACTTAACCTTTTATGCCCTCACCCAATTTTCAAAAATAAATAAATTGCCGAATGTCAACAATCATGTGAAAGATTCTTACATTCAGAAGCCTGGGAAGTGACACTTGGAAATAATCTGAACGAATTTTGTTGGTCTGCTCTAGTTGTGACGCGTAATCCAATTTGATGGCCTCCGATTCTCGGCGTTTAGTCTCTGCATATTGTTTTTGCTGCAAGTAAAAGCGGTCATAATTTTCCTAGCAAACATGCAACGAGCATCTTGACTTACTCGATCTACTTCTACCCGAGCAAGATTCCTATTTTCTTCAGCTGCCTTGTAGGCTTCATCAGCCTTGATCATATCCATGTGAGCAGTTCGGTAGCGTTTTAGGGACGTCTCTAGTGCTGACACACTTCTGTTCAGTATTTTCTCCATCTTATTGTCTGAAATATGGTGAAGTTGTAGAATTAATATCAGGGAGTATCAAAAATTAGTTGAATTGAAATTAATTGATGGCATAAACAGGGTGTCCGCGACTTTTCGAGGCCAAGATGTCATGTTTTCCAGGTAGATTTACATAAAATTTCATGCCAGGTTTTCTAGTCACATACCAAAGCTTTCATCCCTAAATTCTATATTTCATCAATTCTACAGGTTGAATATTCTTTCAACCCTTCAAAAACTCAGAGCATTCTGCAATCACGACTTAAAGGGGATGATGATCAACATAGCATTAGGATGTCAGATAATAAAATCACAGAACAAGATTCCATCTCCTTCCTTGGATTGGCGGTTACGTAAGACTTTTCATGGAAACTGTACATCCAATCCATTAGCAAGCAGGCAGCTCAACGCATTGGCAATCGCTATTGTGCCCCCAGCTATCTTCCACCACAGACTGTCTTCACAAGTCCACTATTCGTCCTCTGATGGAGCATAGTTGGTATCTGTGGGCCGACGCCCAACAGACACACCTTCACCTCCTTGAACGGGTTGAGAAACGAGTCAAGAAATTTACGGGAGACCCCTAGCTTCGTTCATGGCTCATAGCTGTGCTAGGGGTGAAAATTGTGTAAAAATACATGTAATCATGCCGCTACATGCAATAGGTTATTTATCGTCATTATCTTTATTCACATGAAATGATCGCTGTTGGACGCAGATTCATCTTTGAGTCTCTGATTGAGACTAATCATGCATAGGGCTGTAAGATGGTGGAGACACGGCGGCTTGTAATGAAAACGTCCATTGAGATCCCGCACAGAAGTGGAAACGCAGTGCGGACTCAAGTCCGAAGATTTTATAAGAAGTCCGAAGGGAAAAACGGATTTTGTCATTTTTATTATAACTGAGCACGGGTCCATAATTCCAGGTATGAGCTTAACTTTTTCCGGAGCACTGGCTTTTCCCCCGTCGGCTTTCCGGCTATGCGATGTCTATGCTGCGTATATAGACCTTCATATTATTCTATCAGATGTAGGCCTACAGCGGAAGCACGACCGAGGAGGGCAGCGCTTCAGAGCAGACGGCCTAATGATTTAACTAAGCTGGAAAAGATGCCGACTTAGATGCAGATAGACGACACCACTGTTGCTATCCAAGGCGAGAGGCGGATGCTTCTAGTTTGAGCCAACCTACCAACACATCTCTAGCAGATATTCAAATCCTTCCTGAGACACATATTTCACATTTCACGCGACTATATGAATTAGAATCGGCAACCTCCCTAGCTAAGTAAAGCCCATGGGTGCCTGAAATGTTCAGGTGCCTTTTCGAAGCTCATGTCAACCGAATGATCATGTCTATCTGGTTTTATTGTCGCCTGATGCTAAAGGAATTCGAAAACTTTCCTTAAGTTGTCAGTAGACAGATATGATTCATATGTTGCATAAACCGGTTGTATATCAGAACGTTGAATAGAACTGTTAATGCTGTGGCTCTCACTACTCACACACGCAACCGGTGAATATTCCCGGTGCACCGGTGCCTATATCCCGTCATTCGATTACACGTCTGAAATACAGTAGCAATTTTGCAAGGAAAATAATGGCGAAATTAATAAGGGGAATAATGGTTTACAAATCTCGTTTTTCAACACTTAGTCTGAAGAACAGTTCATAATAACTAAAGTCTAGGAGATCAGTGTGAGTGGTGGAGAGGATACATTTATCAAACTTCTTGAAAGCATAGTGGAAGTGGCAGGTAAATCCTACTAAATGGCTTCTTCTGCATGTGAAACCAGTGAACATGCAATAAGAAATGTTGGACTGAAACGTGAATACAAACTTTGCATAATTGAAAAAAGAAATTTAACATATTTTCCGGTGTAAAACATTCCTGAGAACAACTAAAAGTTTTAGATATTTTCAAAAGTTTTGGACGATCACATGACACGGCCTACGGAATTCTAGAATTCCTTGACTCGGCTACAAATTTTAGTAACGAATATCTCTATGTCGCAAGATTGAGTGAAATTACTCGATTTTCATCCTAACACAACTTATTTTCTTATTATCATTATTACTTTTACTATCAACGTTAATCATCACGCAACATGAAAACTGAAAGCATGCACTATACGCACTGTGTAGCACGTTTATAGCAGTTCGGAAGTAAATGAATGACGTATCAGGCGCAAACAAAAGGAACAACGATTTGAAAATATATGACAGTATTCTATTCTACGCTAACAGATCACAGTGAAACATAATGTACAAACACCAGGCTTGCCGTGGGAATTGATTTCGAATTCATATTCCCATCCCATTCCCACGGGATTTCGCAATAATTCCCATTAGAATTCCCATAGATTATTATTTTTCATAAATATTAATATGGTCCTCTTCTTTGGGACTTAAATGTCTATTACTGTAAGTACTTGGGCCTAGTAATCGCAGTGGTTAAGTGTACATTTGCTAGTTAGGCTATCAAAGGCTATTTGGAGGGTTAGGTCAAATAGACAAAGTAGGGTGAGTCTTCTAACAAAGAAATGAATAATTATGAATTTATGTTTAGACCCACATGCACAGTTCATGACTAAATGTAGGCCTAATCAAGATATTTGTCTATATCGAAAAACTTGTACGACGACATCGCAGCGAGGAGCCAGTACCGCAGACGGGATTGAAGTAACAGACAACAGAGTTCTATATATTAGCGCAGCTTGCTGTTCAGTTGCCATAAAGTCATGGCTTCAGTTTCGTCATAATGAGTCAGCGTCAGGCGCCAATCAGGGGGAACGAATATTATGCAAGCAAAGCACGGAAACACAATAGCAGGTTGCTCAGTGTGAGTACGAGAGCATGAAATGTGCATGACATTTACAGCTAGTCTGCACTTGCATCGGCTTCTAGCTATCGAGCACGATGTCCCCAACTGCAACCAATCAAACCGAAAATGAAGTGATCAACTTTGACTGGTTGCTGCCGTGAGAGGAGAAATTACTTTAATAAAGAACTTAAACATAATGACGCATTAAACATAATGAGCCAATTCTTGATTACTGTGCTCAGCAATATAGGTACCCAGAAGATTATCTTGAAAATTAGAAACAAACACTCCAAGTTGTGTGCAGCAAAGATTGAATTTCTGCATGCAATGACACGTAAAGGAGGAACGTCCTACACATTATGATACTTCTTCTTTCCTCTTCTTCTGCGACTTATCTTCTGTACATGAAACTTTCATTTCTCATTCAATACATTTTTGAAATCGAACGAATACACGCACATAGACGTGTGTAGCTACGTATCGCAAGCAGCAGTTAATATCATAATTATGAAACAGACAACACTCACTCATTTTTTTCCAAAATGTTTTACCAAAATGTGGATGTTTAGGTGCAATTCAGGAATCAGTCCTTGTGTCAATAAATGCCTTTCGCAGTTCGCACATCTGCTAACTGCTTGTGTAATTTCTGAAGATGAATTATAGGCTTTATGACCAACAAGTGACCACATCTTCAGAAGTTGAAAAAGAACAAAAAGAATAACTAATTAGGGGATTGGGGCATAATAATCATTTTTGAATTTACATTAGTTTTTTTCCGATGAAAATCCAAGAAACCTAGGATACCTATTAAGTCCGACGCTTACAGCTGAGAAATGAGAAAGGTAGGCTAATCATTTTTTGAAAATTTTTATAATCTCTCTTCTCCATGATTTTGCAGTCTAGACTTTAAATCAAAGAGAACAACTCAGAGACTATACCCGGTTCCTGAAAAAAACGAAAGAGACTATCTTCTGTGACTTTCACGGAACTCGAATACCCTCTAGCGTCTAGGGGCCCCTACAGAACACATCACAAATCATAACTGTTGCCAACATTGTGCTCCACTTACATTCAGTTTGATAATGTGCTTTCGCCTTCTTCAGATCTTGGATTTGTTTCGTAGTTGGATCTATGACTGTCTGTTTTAAATTTTCCGCTATTGTCTCATGTTGAAGAG
The DNA here is from genome assembly GCA_907163375.1 of Prostheceraeus crozeri. Taxonomy (NCBI): domain Eukaryota; kingdom Metazoa; phylum Platyhelminthes; order Polycladida; family Euryleptidae; genus Prostheceraeus; species Prostheceraeus crozeri. The sequence goes on along the minus strand of CAJQUW010014097.1, from coordinate 42,027 downwards.
CAATACTGTTTATTTCCTTGACTGATTTGTTGTAAGAATTTTCGTATGTCATTGATGCACCACCATATTCAGCCTTTTTCTTTAAAGTGTATCGAGTTACATTCCTCCTGAAAACATAAATTAAAATATTATTAACATAGACAAGACACGTGCAATCCAACGACCACCACTGTTCGCGATTATTCCAATAGCACATTGTAAAATGATTTAAAAAATGATGATAATCAACAATTACTTAAGTGTACTTCTTTTAATTTGCGTGTAGAGCGTGTGACCAGTAGGGCCTACTAGAGGAACAAATATCAGCGCGAGAAACGATTTTAGCCATAACCAGTTATTGGCATATCGTGATTTTCCACAGGTTGTCGTGCAAACCAGCATTCTGGAGTGCCGGAAGATGCATCAGAAAACCTAGCCAATTGCTGCTGGTCAGCAAAGGCGAATTGGCTGTACAGGCCACTAATGCTCGGCGTAAAGAGGCATTTAGCGAAGCAGGTAAGACTTTCATCGATAAATAAATGAGTCTACTCCTACAGAGTGCTTGTTCTATCATTTTCATGCTTTGTTGCGACCAACTGTTGTAGAGCTGTCGTTGTTGTTTATTATGCAGCATGTTGGATAGGGTGTGTAGACAAAAGATTATTGTGTGCAATAAAGACAAAAGAACGATAAAGATAACAGGTAATTTAATTTTTCAAATCAAGTTGTTTGAAACAACTAGTATAAAAATAAATTAGATGTACCTACCTAAGCGCTACTGCTACAGAGTTTGGACTGCAAATTAATATTGCCTAAATTATTTATTTATTGAAAATTGCCAAAGTAATTTTCACTGCACTCCGAATGCGTGCAGAAATTCCTTTATATCTTTGTTTATTTGTTACCTAAATTTACTATCATTTGGAATGGCATGAAATCAGACCTATTTTGGCGCGCGTATTATTAATAAGAGAGACCAATAATATTAATAATGAGATGTGATCATCCAAATAGAGTATAACGGCCTACATCAGGCAGTGCAAGTCGTATCTTACTTACTAACACATCAATTAGAAATATGGAATATCAGACATATTGCATACAAGAATACTTGATTTTTCTAAGTAAATTGGATATGGTAGCATTAATCATCTAAATGTTATTTCAGATGTCTAAGTGTATATTTAGCATATCACTGCTGCAGCTCTCGTCAGTTAGCTAAGCTATACATTGTAATAATAGCTCAGGCCTACTAGATTAGATAATGCAGATTAGTGATTAGAAGACGCTGAATTTGACTACTTATCGGTCACTTGCATAAACATATTACGCTGACCCAAAATTTCGAAACATTCGATGTTTCTATAATCCGCTCGGATATCCGAATTTTTTGTTATCTGTGCCCAGCACTGCTTGTATGTCATAACTATGGTAGCTTCCAATTTCATCACGTAAATGTCGTTGGTCCTGAAGACATCAGTTGGTCAACTAGAGATGCTGCAACGTTAAGATGAACGCCAGATCATTGTTTACTTTTCTAAGGAGAGTTTTCATTCCTCCCTGGTTTTGGTTAAAACCAAGGCCAGGATAGAACGAGAACGATTGCCCTGCACCTCTACGGCAATTTCTAACCAACAAAGTCAGCAATCTCTTCTAAAAGAGGGGTTGTTGACTGATTGGCTAGAAGCAACCGCTGAGGTGCTGGCTGCTATCTGGCACGCACGTCACATCAGACGCAGTGGGACAAATCTTTAAAAAAAGCTCCTGATTAAATGTCTTTGGTCAATCAGAGGCATGGAATGGTCTAATTTTTTTAGAGAAATGTGTGGATCCCCACAGAATAACATATTTTCGCATCACTTTAGTTAATCAATATATAACAAAATTCCTAAGTCAAAAAATCGAAATTTGCAGAGTACAAAATGTCACATAAGCAACGCTAATGTTGTAGAGATTCCAGAATATTGAATAGGATTGATCCCCAATACATCATGCGTCCTAGTTGCCCTATTATATGCCAGTAAAACTTTCACTCTCACTATTTTATTTTCATAGTAAAATGTCTGATAAGAGTACAAACTGTCACCTAACTGGAAAATGTTTAAATTCGCAAGTCGAACACCTTACGGATATGTCAGTTCCTCTACTGACCACATTCATCTTGATATGCATATTTTATAGTGCTTCGATTGAATTTAAGGATAGTACTCGTACACACGTGGTTTTAACACAGTGTTGTGAAATATAGGATGCTCATTTAATTAGCAATGATTGTGGTATTCCGGTTAACTTTCTCATAGCATATTGTGACTCAGCAGGACTATGTATAAGCTCTAAACATGTAAACCAGTTTTACTTGCATATGACATGCACAGTGCTCGTTTGTTTTGAAATTCCGGTGTGACAGTAAATACAATATTACGCCTACATGACCTTTTGATGACCATCTGACGCTAAGTTTGAGCAAGTTGAGCCGTTAAATTGGAGTAACATCATCCATGTAATTTATTACATAATATACCATTGCAATTCCATGTCATCCATTGAATGCCTGAATTAGTGTCACATCGCAAACGCCATGATTTCAAAAATGTTAACTTTTTGACAAGTTTCATAAAAATGCTGTGATTATCGCATACTTTAGACTGATCTGCGATGGAACACACATCATTTAATGTGACATTTAATAAAATCGGTGACAATTTTCTAAGACAGAAATTGCATCAAAATTAGGAGTTTTTTTCAATTTGCCAAACGGTGTTGGAATATTCTTGCTTAGAGGCACTGATGAGGGCGCTCTTTGGAAAACGCGTGGGACAATGTTTCCCATGTGTATTGCGAATAAGCGATTGGAGGATTGTACTTCAACGTTTCTCCAGGGATGGTGCTAAAAACATGGCACCAGGTCAGTGGATTCGAATGCAGCTAGGAAAATTCGGATTCCTATTTTGCTACAAACTTTCAAGGTTTAAACGCCTGATCTGCTTTCCAAATAAGGCTGCGTCTCTCTTATGCATGATTTCCAACTTCTGGTTACACAAAAGTGTGCTTTTACAATATAACGCATTCTTACTCTAACTTCCATCCAATACAAAACACGCATGGGTCGATTTAGACCAAAAATTTGTTAAGAAGTATGAACAATGAGCATCCATCATGAGAATGAGCCGCTATTCTTATTAATTAAATTAGTCAATCATCAAACGCGATTCGCTTATGACTTGAGGGAAATTGAAACATGTAAACTTCATAATTGCCATGACTGCATCGATCACCATCATATGCTTCATCGCGTAGTCAGTAGGTTGTTCCTACTCTTGAGCGTTCAACGCCATCTTTAGTTGTCAAACTGCAAGATACACCCTTTCACTAAACAAAACGAGATAGCTAACGTATTCGCGACCTTCATGATGTACACAACAAGACACATCTTATCATTGTGACTTGATAGCGTTTCGAAACGTCTTCCTAATGCTATTTCGATTGAAATGAGATAGCGGCACATTTTTGGAGAAATGCAAGCTATGCCAGGCTTTATTTCTAAGTTACTTTTATGCATCAAGCCGGTTGGAATTCATGATGTATTATTGATTTGCATTCTGTGTCGGAGGCGGATGTCCAATGAAAGAGTTAACCTCAGCAATCAAATGCGATGCTGTTTTGTTAATCGTCCTGTTGACTCAGTATCGTCTTGAAACACGTCATACGATATAAAAATACGTCAGGAGGCACAAACTAATCAATAACGGAAAGGATAAACACAATCTCATGAAGCAGCGAAATCATTCTACGTGTATGAAAGAAGTGCAGTACCACAGACTTCAAGCCTAGCTCATCAATTGTATATCACTAGTCAAGCCATGGCGACTAATGATTAATAGGTGAATTCGCAGAATCAATCCGCTCTTTTATGCAAAGAAAATCATCAATTGCAAAATCTTCCGTGACAAGGATATAATTGGACGAATTAGCAATTCATACATCAGAATTCAGTGTATTACTGTACAAAAACCTGTGTCTGGCTTGTAATGATCTTCCATTTTTATACCCATAGGTATCTGGATTTGAAATTGGCTGTAAATTTCTACATGACCTGCGAAGCTTATCATTCTTTCAAATCACTGACGCGACTTATGAGGGCTATAATGTTAGTGAATAACAGCCGTCTATAGCAACAAAACGTCTTTTTAGGATAACTAGGTTTCTCGAGGTCATGTTACTGGATTCAAATTTACAACGCTCCAGGCGTATTGTCAGTCAAAAGGTAGTCTTTGATTTCATCTGTTATCCCTACTCGACGTAACTAAGCTGCAAACTACATTTAGAAAATCAATTGCTTTGCATGCTATCATATGCAAATGTCTATGGTAGAACGATTTCAAACACTTCAACAAATGTATAAAATTCCGGAAATCTTGCTATCTGACATTACATGTACTTACTTCATTTGCTTTGCATAATCGAACTCAATTTTTATACGCTCTTGATTCATGCGCAGCGTAAATTCCATGAAGTCAATGCTGTTGTTTAGATGTTTCATCAGCTCATCGTAGCGGTCCTGAAATCAAAGCAGCGAAATATTTTTCAGTATGTAGTTTAAGCACAATTCATGACCAGATCAGATTTAGGACTTTCGTCGTTAAACGAGCAAATTGTCCTTAGTCTTCACTTCAACCAAAATAAACGACAATAAAACGAAACAGTGTAAAGCGAAGTCACAAGTGTTGAATATTAAACAACTGCTTTAACAACATCGATAAAGACTATGATTTTCAATATTTTCGACTTCAAAAGATGCCGCTGAATTATCGTAGCGAATTTAAGACATGTGTCCGTCAATTTAGATGTTTAGATCCTGTCGTGGTAATTCATAATGTGTCCGCACTCTATCACAAACCACTTTTTCTCATCGTTCATTATTCAGTAGGCGCAGGTTTTCATAAAAAGAATTAGATCAAATGCGAAAAACATCTTAGAAAATTTTGATTCTTGAAGATATTAACTATTTCATTGAGTACGACATAGTAGTCGCTTAGAGCTTTTGGTTGACTTTGCGAGAGCGATGAGCAACCACAGATCAGTACAAAAGGCTAATAGAAACGAGTTGAACTTGTTGATCAAGAACACTACATTACAAGTAGTCTAATATTATAGCCTACTGTCAAACGTAACCAAGCACACATTACACCAATTACATTTTGTTTTATCTAGCTTGTGTTTTGAAAACTTTTACACTCATCACATTAAGTTTAATTTGTTATTTTGGACATTGAGCTGCTGAAAATCACGATCACAAGTAAAATACTACGAGTATTTGCTATTTGCACTACACCGATCTGAAGAAGCAAACACGTTATACTTACCTAAAGCGTCAAGCTGTGCCTGTGGGATGCATAAAACACTATTGAAAGATCCTACATCACATCGCCTTTTACAGAAATGATTTGGTAGGACTAGCTCCGATAATGCAGCAATGCTGCAAAATCTTATAAATGCAACTTCTCCTTTAGTTTTCATAAAATTTCCGATAATCACAGATATTTTGATAAAAAATAATGAAATACGTCTTCCCGGCACTGCAGCTCATATATTAAGAAGTGGCGGATGATACTTCAGGTGCAAGAATGCATAATAAAAAATCAAGGAAATATTGAGGGAGGGCATGTGGTATTTTTTATGTAGTCTCATACCTAACTTCTAAGTAAACTAGGCCTATGGAGAAATAGCATACTCTCGTAAGTTCAACAGCGCTTTTTCTATGGTTGACATCATCGACTGATAAACTGCTTTCCCTTTTTGATGAACTTGGGTATACTGCAATTTCGGTAAAATCCACGAGTCTAAGGTGATACATTTGGCAGATGAGTCTTTAGACCACACAAATTCCTACAAAATCAGCACAAAGATCGTTGAAAAGATGCGAAAATCGACAAGAAATAACACAACCCATCGACTCACCATTTATCGCACAAGTTTCTTATTTTGTAACTATCTCTTGGAGCCTGTCAAGTGGTGCCAAGGAAATTCGAATAAAGGAAGACAGAGCGATTACCAAGGCACATGTACAATGTACATCATTCAAGAAATGTGTTGCACATTAGTTTGAGGATTTGACTAAAAATGAGGACTTGACGATTCTCTAAAGCTATTAGCTCTTGTGATATCTATATTTCCTCAAATTTACAAGCGGCACATCGACATCATCTTCAACTTCATTACAGATACCAATATATCGCATTAATGGAGAGCATGCATAAGCCTATTTTATGTCACTGACACTTATGAAGAAAACTGACCCACCCACCAATTCTTCCGTAACCAAGTTAACATTTTTCAATAAAATTCGCAACTATTTTCGTTGCTATTTGTCCTTTGGATGTTATTTTGAACCCAAAAGCTTGAAAATAGAAATACATGCATACATAATTGCCGCATAATTAAATTAATTAGGCCTACGCCTACCAAATTTAACGAAAAATCAAGGTCCTATCAGTAAAGTTGCCATCGATAGCAAGGACAAATCTCAGACTATAATTGCATGAAAGGATGTTGTTCTATTTCAAATTTATCCATGGATAATACTAAAAAGCAAAAAAGGACACCACTTTCGTCAACCCTTCAAACATTTTGCCTCTTGACTAAGCCATTCAGTCATCAAAATTTATGATAAATGCGCCTCAGTACACTATGATTAGCCTATTTGTTGGCGATTGTTCATTTTCAAACTTTGCGAAGAGCTGAATTCTTTGTTACCTTTGTAGTCTGATTTCAAAAAAACGAGTCATGTGATGTGTGGCTTCGTTTTTCTATCCTTTTTATCATGAATACACGTACACATGGTGCGAAGTAAAACATTTTTACTGTGGGGCTGTTCAAGACGGTCCGGAAGTCAGAATTACCTCCTCTTTTATACAAAGGCCTAATTGGCTAGATAAGAATAATGGTTGTCAAGCAAATTAAAAAGAGAGTTTCTTGATCCTTGAGATCTGATCACAAGTTCTCGCACCGTACTGGTTATAGATGTTTCAAAAAGCAACAATCTAAGGAAATACTGCTTACCTGAATATGTGATCGTGGTTGCTCGCTTACAACAAAATTCCATGATAGTCTCTTGCTTTGTGTAGATTAATGTCTGTATTGTAATGTGCTCCACTTACATGCTCACTATTGCACTTTATGTAGTGGTTCGTTTACTACCAGAAATCGGAAATAGTTATTTAATATTCCAGGGATTCATGGAAATTTGTACAATTTCATGCCATGAGGAAGCGATTCCAGAAATGCTACGGCATTATCATTGCTTATTGAGAGTTAGTGCATGACAATTAGCAGTGTTGGTTTAAGGTATCAGATCATTAAAAATAGAGGTGGGCAATAAAATCGAAGTGTTTCAAATCACTTTTAACATCAGCTCATTTTGTAAAGCTGACTTTTCTGAGCACTATGGTACTAATTTGATCAAAATTGACCCAAAAATGAGTAGGTGCAGCCCATTGAAAAATTCCCGGTGAAGTTACTAAAATAGCTACATAATGCCCCATATGAAAGTGCTTATTATTTACACAAGACTTATGGAGAGTCAAAAATCACACAAAAGACACACAAAGCATCAGTAACAAATAAATTATCAGGCATACAGTCTGTAAACTATGGTCAAATACTCCTATAATAACTTATAGGATCATCTGAACATCGTTCACATTCTGAAATGTAGTGTGCTTGAGCTGTCCTCATCTCATCATGTCATCGAATGGGTCACACCGTTCAATGTGCTCTGCTGTATATGATCCATCCGCGTGATCACTGATGCAGTTGCCTGTTCTGTGTCTACATATCTCCGACGCTTTTCAGTACTATCCCACTCGGCAAAACAAAGTTCCTTTCCAAAAGTCTTCTCACAAGATGTTTCTGAAACTCAGTTTTTGATGAAACTTTCATGAAAGTCATGAAACGAAATTCATTCGATGTCGTAGGAACTAGTTTGGCAACATCTAAAATCCATCCCCCTGAAAATCAATTGCCACTTGAGGTATAGTGGAAATATATGGATGTAGGCTTAAGTAGGCCTATTTTGCATCATGTCATATCATCTCATTGTAATTATCATTTTCAAAGTCCTCGTATTTTAAACGTCTACCTATCTAAGTCTTTTACACCTGAAGATGACTGTTGGATGATAATCGAAACATTTTGCACATCTAGATAAGAAATAATAAATTCAAGATCCTGAAATATTTGACTCTTTCCGATTCCAATTATTATACCATGACTAGTCAGGGCATCTTCCAAATATTTTGTTGTTGCAAGAGCTAACTGATTATCCAGTTAAAATTTCAGGCTAAGATGCTGTTAGGAACGTTCACGATATTTTTCATGATATCGTTTTGCACGAAGACCCCTTTTGTTTCATACTCAATGAAAGGCCTATTTGCATCCATTGTATCCACTTTGGTCCTCGTTAGGCATCTCCGGAAGACTGCATTGCTTGGATCAATTGCCATAATCAGTAGAATGTTGGGCAAAAATTGTGATGTCGAATTTCGGTTAAGTCTGTGTAAGATGGAGTGGTTGGTAATTATCCGCGGATGAATACTTCGATATGCTCCTTCAGTTCGCAATTTAAGCTTGACAGTTATAGGTATACTCTTCTCTATTTCATCAGATCAATTGTGATTTAGGAACCTCCCAAGCCTTGCATTTGTTTACCAACATGAATCAGATATATTCTTCAGCTTTCATGCCAGTGTTACACAACCTCTTGAGGTGATTACTTGAAAGAAAATATTTCCTTGCCGCTTTTGATTATCTCAATCCTCGGTACTATGTGCAGCTCAATTTTTGTATTAGGCTACCGATGTAGTGCTACAAAGTGGACTCATTCACAACTCATGCAGCACTTTCAGTCGAACACATCAAGCCTCTTCTGATTAAAAGTTTATGAAGTCCAGCTTGCAGCTTGCAATTCTCCCTCGCTCCCGTCAATATTTTTATCAATATAGTTTCCCTCAAATATGTCGACATTGCTCAAGCTTTGATGGTCTCCGATTGAATGACGAAGTAGAAATCATTTCATCATTATCGAAGATGTTGGGGTCGGACATTTTCTTTAAAAAAAGCTTAGGAGAAAGCCTTGTGTTTGACAAAGGATTTGTTCTTCTCTTCCCTGTTCAATCTGCACTTCAGATCGGCACTCATAAGAGAGCTCATTTAATATCTAGTAATTTTGATACGCATATAAGATGGTCAATTTATTACTCAATACCGAGTAAAAATTCATGGATGGCATTCCTCTGAATGATCTACTTCGATGATCTGCATGTTTTTAATAGAAACATGAGTTTTCAATGCTGCTGTGAATGGTCCTGCTATTCGGATATCACTTCTAGTCTTTCCCTTGGACAGATTTTCGGAAGTTGGAACCAATTTCACCACTAACCTATAATAGGCATATATATGCGTATATCTTTACGCAATTAGAAGTAGGCACAATTATGATTTCAGAAACTAAATTTCAAAAACTATGATGCAGTACCTACTCAAACAATGTACGGAGGTTGAAAAAAATCATGCACTGACATACACGGTCATCAGCTGAGGTATCTGCAGAAAGTGAAAATGGCAACCCGCGGACTGAAATTTTAGGAATTCTGGGATCCATTCATATCATTATTCAAAGAAAACACGAATGATGCTAATTTATATGCTAGTAATCCGCAGATCTATTTATAGTCAACCAAATTGAAGTCGCACCTCCTTCCTGTTAAAGCCATTGTTTGGTACGAACTGTCGAAGAATATATCAACCGTGAAATTTTTAACAGAGTGACTTACCATGTTTGTTTTCGTCTGCACCTACTCAATTTTGCACCGATTTCAATAAAAATTAGTACCACGGTGATCAGGAGACACTGCTCCTTGAAATAAGCTGGTGTTCAAATGGATTTGAACATGTGACCTTTTTTTCGACCCTGTATAGCCCACCTCTAATTAAAAAAAGGTTTTTATTGTGGTGACATGGTCAAGTAGTAAACTCGGCTTATTAAAATGATACTCTTAAACAAATTTGATGTGATTAGACAGAAGTCCGTACCTATCCTTCCAATTAATGTGCATGACTGATTTTATTAAACGCGATTTTAATAAGGGGAATCTAATGTAATGGTGAGCGAAAAAAATTGATGGCGATATATGTTGCTTCAGTCAAGCAAATACCTAACGATTACATAGGGCCTACAAACTCCTCGTGAGAAAAAAACAGAATCATATTGTAAACACTTACCTTTATTTGTTGGCTTATGTCATCGCTAGGGCAGTATATTGTCAGTCTTCATGTTGAAGCAAACTTCTAAGTAAATAGGCTAGTACGAAGCTTCCGAGCCAAAGGAAGACCTTTCAGATAAATTCCTCTGTATATTGTGAAAACCTTTTAAGTTTGAAGACTTGCTAATTCAACATTCGATTTTTCAGATGTTTCATATCTTTTGTGGATGCTTAGTAGCATGACAATCGGAAATCGATTTCTTCAAAAACGATTTCCAGGGATTTTCGACATCCTAGAATTCAGCACTTGAAAATGATGGGGATTTCTCGGGAATACCGCAAATAACTTTCCCGAGACTTCCCAATCAATTATGATCTGCATTAGTAAGAAGGAAAAATGTTTGCTATGGGGCCTACCGGAATCATTATATGCAGTCACACCGAATCTTACTTGGCGATAGTCACCACCTTTTGAACAAAATTTCTAAAAGCGTCTTAGGAAATTTTGATACGACCGATTATAACATTGAATAATAACACAGTACGTTTTTTGTTTGCATAGAGTAGCCTATCATTAGAATTAACAAACACGAACTTTTGTTAGGGGAGAGCGGGATGCCATCGGTCACCTGAGCTGGGGGTTATAGCTTGTAGAGACTACTAATTCAGCTCTAGTGTCAACTTTTTTGCCTTATCACTAGTTATCGACACAAACACAAGGTTCCGTATGTTATTTTCCCACAATACCCGGCTTACTTTGTTGTTGAGGAAATTTCCGGAATAGAGGCGAATTTGCCATTTTCAAAAGTTCGAGACTGTTATGGGCCAACTGTTGGGGCGCGCGTTGTGGACTACCTATAAATATTTCTAAAAATGCGACGTCAATTTAATAATGTTCCGCAACAGTCAAATTTAAGATGATGCAACAGTCGATTTAAGTTTATACACACAAGAGCGATTAGCTACAAACGCTCGCATCTTTATGATTGACATCGCATAGATGTCAATTTATTCGTTCCCTCAGATATCTTGATTCGCCAATATAGGCCTACATAAAGTTGCAGTATGTAATCAATTGTTAGATAGGCATCAATTATAAAGATGAAACCAAATTACTATCTTCTCATTTCGTCCAACATAACCATGACGATTCTGAATTGAAAATATCAATTGTGAACAACTTAACAGAGAAGATAAACAAAGAAAATTAGAAGAACTAAAATTCATAAATCAATTCATGACAGATTGGCCTCATGGTGTCAACATGCAACATGTCCTTCAAAGTTTTTGAAAATAAGATTTATACCTCCAGAATAATGAAAATAAGGCCAAAATTTCTCGATATTGTATGTATTGCCGACGTTTCGGACGTTCGTCCTTTGTCAAGGCACAAGAGCAATTCACATAAGTATTATTTTCATTATTCTGGAGGTATAAATCTTATTTTCAAATAATGAATCCCAAGCACCTCCTGCTCACGGCTCTTTTGTATGTCCTTCAAAGGTCACCCATCTTTGAGACTAAATCTCTGATATCCAATGAGGTATGATCACATCATTGACGTGTCTCTCGAGAGTACTATGACTTCATGACCCATCTTTGAGACTAAATCTCTGATATCCAATGAGGTATGATCACTTCATTGACGTGTCTCTCGAGAGTACTATGACTTCATCTTTTACTTTATAGACTGCATGCACTTATTATATCTCTAACCTATCTTCCTATAGGCCTACCTCATTGTTCAAGCCATGTAACAACTGCACATGATGAAATTTTCCCTTAGCTTGTAATTCTGCTTCTTTTGACTTCCTGACGAAGATTGAGGCAGCACTCTAACCTCAATTGAAACCAGTTGAATATTTTTTATTGCTATTGGCCTACTCGTAAAACATTTGAGAAGCCGTTGACCTCTTACAACTACAACAATTACTTGAATCGAATATCGATCCTTCTTTGAGAGATGTTTTCAATAAACATTGAATAAGGTTGATTTTTATACGATTATACTGGAGGCAGAATAGCGACATCGCTAATGCTTGCGTAAATAACATGACTATCATGATGACACCTTGAAATTTACAATCAAGGCATTGTCGTGGTTGTTGGATCGAAGATAAGATCAATTGATTTTTTCAGTAAATTAGGTATGAATGCATCTTTATCTAACGTCCAAGCCACTGCATCTGAATTTATCCAGCTTACGATTATGATATTGATAATAATATTAATAAGCTTCTTTATGTTGAACTCTGAGTTTTAACATTTGGAGCCCAAATAAATTAATAGCCTAAGCGCTAAGACAACATGCAAATCATCGAAACACATTATAAGTTACGATTCCAAATACGATTATGTTTATAGACATCGTCCCTAAAATGACGAAGTGGTGCCATCGCCATTTCTCAACTTTTAGTATATACAGGAGAAAGATTTCACAGTACATGAGATAGGAAAACGTGCATTTCACAAAGCAAATTTTCTTGCTATATAAGCTAGATACAAGATTCCGGTAATACTGCAGGGAGTAAAATGATCATTCCAAATGCTGAAGAATTTCATGTTCGCAAATATGTTGTTCAAATCATTTTGACCTGTCCGGGACAGTGCACAACTCCTATTCGCTGCAACGGAGGCGAAGGCTTATAGGAATTCATCATTCACACGCTTCCTTGGCACAGTCGTAATACTAAAACCCACCCACAATGCTGCGGTGCGTGCATGTGACTACTAAACAAATTGTATAATGCTGCTGATCTTCTATTAACAAAACTGATAAATGCTTGATTTAGAAGAAATACAACAAAGTCGCAACATTCGACCACAATAGTTTATACCACGTAAGGCATTTACGTGGACTAAACGTGTGATAGTACGTTGACCAGCAAGTGCTATCACATACTATTACTGTGATTACATAGTACATGATTCACATATTGATGATGCAGTTGTGTTGTTTGCTTACTTTGTCTAACATAAGTAACCAATCGATCTTACAGGCATCATTCAGGCTAAGTTATGCAGTTATCCAATTTTCAGACAACTTTAATTGCACTGCACTTACAAATAAGGCTTTTCCCCACTCCACAGTCATATTTTCGTTATCTTCCGTCTGCCTTTAGGTAGATATTCCTGTAAAATCTAAAATAAGATGAAAAATTGCAAGATTCCGGAATCTCAGACGAGTTGTTTGAAACACGCGCTTTTCACATTCCCGTATCACAAACAATGATATCAGCTGATTGAACATGAACTTTTGTCTCGATGATTTGATAACAGTCTGCCAAAAATATCCGACACTATGGTATCAAAAGGCTAGATTATGATTCTTCACAAGTTCTAGCAACTGAGCACGCAACGTACACTTCAATCGGTGGCGAAATTATGATTCATTATAGCATCACTAGCTTGAGCAAGACGAGAAGTTCGATATCTATGCAGTCTGCTATTCCACAGAGTGTTGGTTGGAATCATTCGTGTCATCTCTAAAATTTCGACTGATTTTTGCATTTATTTGGCCTATCGGACTAAAAATATTTAGCATTCTTACTTGTTTGTATACACTACTTGCAACATTTCCCCCTTCCCCTATGTAGAGCTCCATAATATAACACTGCACCCATAAAGCAAGTATAATAGGTAGAGTGGTGACTCCGCATTTATTAAATGCCCAAAGCTCATACTCTTCCGATCTTATCAAATGAACTCGAGGGGACTACGAGATTACGGAGATTACGTTCCGGTAGTCTACGAAATTATTTGATCAATTTGAAAAAAGTCAAAATTTTTGCCAATTATATATACTGCCGAGATGACGCCCCATACAAGTAGTATGAAACAAGTTGGATATCAAGGGAAATGAATATTTAAATACTTTTAAATATTATTAAATACGTATAAAAGCTGGGATGCTTATCAATTAGGGAATTTCATGAACCGCATATTGAAGTCCACATGAAAAAGTCGAGATCATATGGTCGCGATATTATTCATATGCTTTCTTGGCTGAAATTTCAAGTTTTTTATCAAAGGTATTTAACATAGAAATCAGATACTATACTATATAAAGGCTAGAAGGGTCATCGTGTTGAAACCGCCTATCCCGACGTGGGCACGAATTGTTCGGGTACTCCGAGCAGCTTTAATTTATTTTTAAAATGATAACCCACGTGTTTTACAGCTGTTCGCAGATGATTGCGCCCGTTAAAATTACAGCGGTAAATGGGTTAGCGACCGTAAATTCCATCAGTTAACGTTCTATTTTGTCATTGAACCGTAGAAGTGAAAACATTATTAATTTTTATAAGCAACTAGACTTGTTTTATGCTGAAATAGACACACACCGGTTTGTTTTTCGCTGCATGTGAGTGCTACAATGACTATTAACTCAAGCAGCCTAGAAGAAAGTATGTGATGTGACATTTACTATTATCAGTAATAATTGTAGCAGGAGCACCGCTATTCACATATTTTCAGTGATAGTTTGACTTTAATTCACCCATTTATGTTCTGAAATAATAATTAGCGGAAGGTGTTAATGGATATGACAGGTTGCAAAAGTCAGATTGATTATCTCTACTTAGACATCTATAGGCATCTAAAAATTCAACTTGATGATCGTAATTTAGCATAGACTTGAAGCAATTTGTGAATTTTTAATAGATCAATAAGACACGCGTTAATCTTAAATATCTCAGCCCTGTCAATAGCATGAACAACCTTGTTGGTTAGACTGAGACTTTGTAAGACCCACCAATACCAATAGAATTGGTCGTGGTCTTTCTGTTATAATATCCAATGCTGTCGATTTTATGTGGAAAATGACAAAATATATAATGTTAAATGAATGTTTAGGAACTATGGTTTTGATAATTTATTACTTTTGGGTCATGCAAAACCCATATCGTACCTACTGCAACCTAGCAACTGATGACACCAGATTACCAGATGAAGCAGTTGATTTGTAACAGATGTTCTGCGTAGTCAACATTGATAATAAAGATGTTTACGCGAATTAATTAGGGACAGATTTTGATTGCAAAGATACTGTCGTGAATCAATGTGGTACAGATTTTGATGACAATTAGACACCCACATGCTGTTGTTGCCTACCACCAATAAAAATGTCCAGATGCACTTTAATAAGAAGTAACTAAATACATGAAGGAAACAATTTTAGGGTGTTATGGGCTACTTTATTGCTCAAACAAAATGATAGTATAAGAAGACAAACGATATAAATGAAATGTATATTCAGACAAACGAGAGAGCAGGGTGGCCCTGAGAGGACCTTTTGGAGGCGTTCACATGTAAGTCTGTAGGTCCACCAGTCTCGAACACTGCCGCTACTGTTTGCTCCTCGCTGTGTCGTTAGGGGTCAGGATCACAGTTTTACGTAGATAATCCAATTTTTGTTTGCAATCCGAACTAATCACGAGCGTTCTATGTTTCTACTACCGTGCACTTCCGAATACCGATCAAAGGAGGTCCATTCCTGAGAAGCACAAGTCTAATTCTAACATGTTCAATACCAAAAGACACACATATGAAAAACTTCCAATTTAATGATTGTCAAGATATGTCATCTTTTCAAAAGTCGAGGGTGGGAATCCATTTAAATTGCTGATGCCAGTACATCACCAACACAGACCGATGTTTTTCACTGTTGACTCCGTTCGTCATTGGAATCAACTTACAGCATACGAAGGGTCAGCGGGTTAGGTTATCAAACTTAAGTCAAGACAAGGGTTAACATTTCAGGCGCTTGGACCTATGGTAAACATGAACACCTTTATCCATTCTTAGTAAACTGTTCTTTGAAGTTTCATCCATTAGCCTGTCATGGGTTTGACATTTGTCAGTTTCTACTTGTTGTGACTACAATTTTCATGCACTTGGTTCTTGACAAATATTATTATTAATCGACAAAAATGATATGTAGTCGCATAAAATCAAATTTGCACATGCATATATGCTCACATACCCAGACTTGCGTTGTAACTGTTGTGTTGTAGTTGTTCAATTTTGAAAGTTCGTTTATACACCATGACAGAATTTACATTCATATTGATGAAAATGCTGATGATGATTTTGTAATTAGCTATTTCCAATAACGGAAAGGTGCGAATTGTTGATTGTAACAACAGCGTCGACTTTTTCATGTTCAATGAATAAGTCCAGTGAATAATTCAAATTAATGTAGCGCGATGAAGAATTGCATTGAATGAGTACATAGAAAGTTGAGTATCAAAACATGAAGTTGAGGTCTAAAGAATATATTTTCCTGGAAGAAGAGTGAGTTTTGTTGTCTATTAACGGGATAGGGCAACACTTATGAACAAAATTAAGCTTTCCGCAATGTGATAGCCGCATGTTCCTGTACTATCTGCTACCGGGTATGTAATTGTCTCACCAATTTCCCAAATCGATGAGGTAAGTTTGACATCTGTTTAAGCTTCGGAATGTGATTCTGATGTAGAGTGTGAATATCATACCGGAATTAGTGGCATTTTGAGATAGCTACATGCTTTTGTAGCTTTCAACTTCCGGATTCATGTAGGTGCAACGACTTCAAACCTCCCTTCCAGAACACCTATGGATTTAAAACGTTTTTGATATATTGACGATGAAAGAATGGTCGCTGCTTTTTCGAACAGTTAAGCAATGATATACATATATTTAGACCAACAAGGACAAAACAGTGTAAAAATGCTTGCAAAAAACTAAAGGTATTTATGGCCTTTTCTGCATTACCAACACAGATTCCCTCTGCATGGTGGACATCTGCAAAGTGATCTGGAGAGATGCATCGTCAATGAGGCCATCGAGCGAGGTTTTCACCACGATTAGTTGAAAAAAGAAAAGGATCAGCTATATGGGAAAACGTGAACGAGTTTGATTTCTCTCATGATGAGGCTGTGGAACCAGCTCTGGTGGCTGATTCATGCAGTCCTTTTCGAGAGCGAATATCTCTGCATGTTACGTTCCACATCAGACACTGATTCCATCTGGCCGCTTCCCATCTCCATTGTCCATTCCAAACTAGTTCGATAATTGGCGAAAATCCGCATTTTTCCAGTGCTCTGAGAATAGTTTCATTCATGGCCGAGTGTCCGGCACTATATCGACAAGATAGTGTGTGCATATTCCAGGTAACCGAAAATGTTCGTCGGATAATTGTAATAATAAAATAGCCACTATGTGAGAAAATCTCTATTTGCTGGACAACGTTTCGGGAGTCACCTGCTCCCTTCCTCAGGTCACAAGAAATGAATGATTCTTTCATTTCTTGTGACCTGAGGAAGGGAGCAGGTGACTCCGAAACCTTGTCCAGCAAATAGAGATTTTCTCACATAGTGACTATTTTATTATTATAGTGTGTGCAGTCCATATTTGCCATTTGCGTCACCGCAATTGCAGGGGATTTTTTAGCAAACTGCTGCACCTATGAGAAGTGTCACCGCTATTCGAGTAGTGGCACTATCTATTATTGTTGACAATACTTGAAGCTGGAGTCACATGAAGCTATGACCCACTCCACACAGATTGTGCTGCTGAAAGCGACCTAGAATTTTATTCCAGGCACGTTGAAATCGTCAATATCATTATGTTATAATCTATAAACGCGCCACAAAAAGCGACTTGTGTCGAAAACAACTTTACTATTTGGCGGTATCTGCAAGAGAATCAAACCTATTTAGAGATTCACATTGAAAACATATTACAATTCCAATTTGCTTACCAAACTTATTATGGAGGCGACAAGAAGCAAACTACTTCGAAGAGCAACAACTAGACATTTGAAATTTAGACATAAGCACTAGGATGAGTCATAGAGAAATAAGCAAAAATATAGGAATTAGCATTACAGTGCAACCAAAATACAAGTCATAAGAAGTCAAGCAAACATAGAAATATTACTTCAGGGAGGCAAGCAAGCTGGCAAGTCGAATGCGCCCTCCACAATCTCCACAAAGCTCAGTCCATCGTTGGTTGAAAATGTGAAATACAGTCAGACAAAATTTCAGTGAATGTTGCATAGCAGGCGGTTATAAATGACACAGAAGATGGAACTGTCATGAAGGTAGTTCCAAGAATTACAAAAGATACAATGAACGCTACTATGATGGTGCTCTACACTGAATCATAGGCCAGCTGCGAAACGACTGCAGTGATCATAAATACATACAGGTTCTCTTTTTTGTGAAGTTACGGTAAGCCACTGTTAACTCGTTATATCAGGGGCTTCACAACTTGTTTTCGTTTAGCAATATTTGAGTAAATCAGTGGCGGGACACTTTCATATTTCAGTTTAGATTCGTGCAATTTTTTTCAAGCAGCATTCATACTTTGCAATTCAATTGCCATTACTTAGATTAGCTTAAGTCTCAACTTCAATTTCATTCATGCATTATCTACAAATGATTTAAATTTAATCCATGCTGTGTGTTGCTCCAATTATGGAAGTTAGTGTATTTGTGTCGGAGTTGAAAGACTCCACTCCGGTGCTATGGGAGTTCGAATACAAATGCCGACTCGACTGTGAGCAGCTACATGAACTGCTGCAGAGATCCGTAAAACTGGTTAAGCATTAAGATGATGAACTGATTCTTTGAAAACGTTAAAGTAAGTGATATGACTAGTCATTTACAGGATTTATGATTAAAATTTCACATTTGTGGAATTTGACTTGGAAGACATGGCTATCTTGGATGGAAATTATTTCCACTACTTGAAACTTTGCTTAAGGATACGAAATCGTCTGAAATTAATGTTTAGAACTCGTAATTTGGTTATTGGAATAGTCATTCACATGCTTGTGATGAAAATTTTGCACTTTTTAGGAGCTTGGCTAGGTAAAGATCTATATTGGACAGAAGCTGTTTCCAATATATAAAGCTTTGTGCATGGACATGATATTGCCCGAAGCATGGCCAGAAGATTTAAAAACTGGCATGCTGAAGCCATCAATATCATCATGTTATAATCTCCACAAAGTTTGGTCCATCGCTGGTTAAAATGCGAAATGCAGGCAGACGAAATATCCGTGAATGTTGCATAACATGCGGTTATAAATGATACAGAAGATGGAACTGTCATGAATGTAGTTCCAGGGAAAATAGAAAGCAAGAACCTTCCATCGGTAGTTAAGCAGAACAAAAACTTAGAATCACTATTCCAGGAATTACGAAAGATGCAATGAACGCTAGTCTGATTTTTGTCAAATTTAGCTGACAAAACAGCACCTAAATCAGAAAAGTGGTGCTCTACACTGAATCATTGGTCTACTACGAGACAAATGCAGTGCTCATAAATATATGCAGTTCTCCCTTTTTGTTAAGTTTCAGCAACCCACTTTTAACTTGTCATATGTACTTAGCTAGTCGGCTGCTTCATTTCCCGACAGTTTCCTATCTCAATGAATTAGACAATCGCTTAACTAGTAATTCATAGCCAAAATTTCAATACAATCCTTTTTGAAAAAATCGTCAGTCTGAACAACATGTTGATAAGTCAGAAAATTTCTTTGGCTCCGTATTCTTCAATGATGACATTCCCGATGTCTTCACTGCATATTGCGGACACAACTACACACCAGTAGAAGCGATTGTGATCCACCTACCCACAAACATTTCACTGAACCGAACCGACTAAGGAAACTGATGCTGCTTTCAAGTGACTGTTGAAGAGGTGTTATTCAAAAGAGCTAACGTTGATTGAATGAGGATGAGAGCAAAGGTCTAAATTTAAAATACGTAGGACACCTGATGAATGAACCGAAAGTGGATCTTTTGTATTCCTCCGCTATTACTGTTTACTTCCCGGGTCACTTGTTTCCATTGTTGATATCGGTGAGCCTTCGATAGAAGTGTGAAGCTGCGAGCGAGGGTGGAGTGGTATTCAAATATTGAGGGTGAGTTCTTTGGCTTTGCTGTCATGTGAACATTTTGTCGACATCTGAGCTTTGTTATGGATTGAAGCCATGATAGGAAAATGTACAATGGAAAGTTGCTGCTTGATGACTCAAAGAACGATTACAATCGATCAATTTCACGTTTAAATTTCTCAAGGCAATGAAACTACTACAATCTTCACCGGTGAATATTCGTAATAAAGCAGAAATCATTCCAGATTTTTGTAAGAACGATTTGCAGAAAAGTGATGTTGAAAGGAAATATGGAGTGAAACGACAAGCATTCAACTCATGGCCTACAGAGGTCGATCAGATAAACGCGCATATTGAAAGATCGACTTTTGGGACCAGTCGCAAAAGAATTCATTTTCCGGAGTTTTTACGTGGAATCGAGCTCATTGCAATGGCTTCGACAGAAGAGATCAGAAGCAATCCCAATAACAGGCAGCATCCCCATCGACCCATCGAGAGAAAACCAATAAATTTGCTTCAAAAATCGGCGTGATCAATTTCAAGTAGGCCTACAACGACGGATGATTCCAACGCTTCAAGTCACTGCATGACATCGAATGCCGACCCGTGAATGGAGAATGTCGATCCGCTCCATTGGCTTCTGTTGCGACGTGGAAAGATGACATGCAGACTATTGTAAAAGAATGACATTTACAAGACGTCCATAACACCGACGAAACTCCTTTGTCTTTCGCAATTGCTTTCAGATTCGATGTTAGCATCAAAAGGCAACAAATGCATTGGAAGAAAACAAAGCAAACAGCAGATGACTATAATGGTAATGGCAAAAACATGGACGGTTCTCATAAAAAAGAGGCTCTTTGATATCAGCCTATTCGAAAAACGTCGATGTTTCTCTATGATCAGAAAGTTGCCTGCCACTTACAAAGCGAACAGAATATCTTTCTTTGATTATATGTAGAAGAGGATAGCCGTTTGGTATCGAAAACCCCAAAATCGACTCTCTCCACGTAATCATAAAAGAGCAATAACGGAGGATTTTTCATCAAAGAACAGAAGATCGTGGATGATCAGCAATGTCTTCGATGACTATATGCAAAAATTTGACAAAGAAATGACACGAGAAGGAAAATCGATCCTCATCGTTGATAACTGACTATCCTCCGATGTGTGACCTGAAATGTGTTCATTCATCCTCACGCTAGCTCCCGGACTAGAAAATGTCCGCATAAATTCATTAAAATTCAAAAAGCTATTGAGAGGTATGCGCACAGTCTGTAGGATTTAAATCCCGCTTTTTTCAGACGTTGATATGCAGCTCTAAAGAAACAGTTGATACCAACAGCAAATCTCCAGCCTTTTGCTAGACGTGAAGCTATCTGAAACCGATTTCTTTTCGCTGGAGTGATCAGCTTTCAATCTGTGACTATCACTTGTCTTCTGAAATTTGTCATCCAGATCCTTACAACTTTGCTTCTTCACGCCAACGCGCCCACCAATTCCAATCAGCTAGCCTACATGATACATTCAAACATTGACTCTTTAACAACATTGCGCATGCTACGTCCACAACGAACCATTTCAACAATTTACGATTTTTCCTTGGTGCTTCATCATGCAGCTACGACTTATATCAAAACGACAGCAAAATTTGCAATTCTACGATGTCCAAACTTAAACAAACGTTGATCCTGTGCAAAAGGATAAACGGTATCTTCACATGTTCATGCAAGAAAAGGCACATACACGTAGAAATCTGTTTGAGATCAAGATCGATCTAAATATTTAACAACGGCTATTGATTAGATAAGTGTTTTCTGTCACGCATCACAGTTCAGTCTTAATTGTAGTTTTATTAAAACATCGGTGCATGTTTCTGTCACACAACGTAGTTCAGCCTTCATTGCATGTACACTGTACTTTTCATTAAGACGCATGATATAAATGTTCATCACTTACCAAATCCTGCTATAAGATGTTCTCCACTTGAATCAAAATTCAACTAAATTTTCCGATGAATGATGTGATGAAGCTATGATAGTCCCAAACACTTTCTACATCGATAAAACCACAGAAAAGCATTTCAACAATGAGATGTTTCTTTAGTTCCGAGTATGTTGGATTATCTCACTACTTTGAACACACTAGCAATGAAAAGCACATATTAGCACGGTCAGTATTAGCATCCCCCAGGCTCACTTTAACACTTTGAGCGGAGAATCGAACTCCTGATGCCAAATATGCTGCCATACTCTTACATGCGATATATATGAAATCACAGATGAAGAAGGAACATCTGTAGAATTTGGAAATGCAATAAAGCGTTAGGCAGGTAGGATTTGACTTTTTAGGTGATAATTATTTTGGCTGTTAAGTAACGTAAACTTATCTATGTAGACTAATCAAAATGCGAATTGAAAAGGTTGGTAAAAGAAGCATATGTGCGGGTGCTAGTAGCGGTGACAGGTGGATGCTTTATCAAAAGTTGCGATATCGACATTTGGACCATCCATTACCACCTGCAGGAGCTTAGAATTGTCCAGGCCATTGACCAATCCCTCAAGAGCTTTGTGCATCTCAGATGTATCAGCACGACCAAGAAATCTAGAATTCAGGTATCTTGTCATCGCCCTGTCTTCAGTTTAATACCTTCTGTGAACAATGAACATCCATTTATGAATTTATGAATTTTATGAATTTTACGTGAGTTTCGTAGCATCTCAGATTTCAGACTGTCATCAGAGTCCTAATCAGCCAACTACTATTTATAAACGCGCAAGGCGTGGGAGTCCTGAACCTGCTGAATAATCTCCAGAGGCAACTCGCCCATTGACCGATCAATCTGATCAAGCTCAGCATCCGTCCTAATGCCAAGGATCCAGATTTCCTCGACTGCGCATGCACATTCCGTCAGGACATTTTCAAAGCAGCTTTCCCCACCCATCAGAGTGGATCTGGTCGCAGCTTTGGAGAAAAGCGCAGCAGCAAACTAAGAAAGCTCATAAAAGCAAAACTGGCCTCCTTGTCTATACAAACTGCTGAAAATTAGTGAAGCAGACGTACAATGTTTCAAAATTAAAATTATAAATGCTTGACCTATGACCATACTTTTCTTGCGAATTTGCACTTATTGATCAAATCTTCAAACGATATAAAAAGTGATGCCTATATCAAAAACATGGAATTTCTACTTTTTCTTGTTGTACAGTAGGCAATTTTGTTTATTTTGTCATCAGTCATAGATATATTTAATCTTTACTGCTCCCAATTTTAAAATTCCTTGATTTTTCCCGAGTTATACACACTGAATTTTTCGAAGTAACGATTAAAATCTCAGCGAACTCATCGCATAATTTTCGGAACTAGGGAGCCACATACTTTGACCCGAAAAATCATGTCTGTAGAAGATTACATAGTAGGGCCTATTTTAAGGAAGGGAACTGAAATGATAGATTTCAGGACAATAGGCCTATGCTATGTTTCACAAGATTCCAGGATATGTCATGAGATGACTTCTTCTAGATACCCGTAATCTCCAGGTTCCGCCGCATCTCTCATATGTATTTGCCGCTTTCATCTCGACACCAAATTGATCTTGGACATAGTAATAATCTATCGCCGGCTATTCGGGAACACCCACTCAACTTCGAATTTACCCGAAAATAGGAAATGCGAGCAACTAGCCGACTGCTATGCAGCTGGAAGTCATTTCCCTGTGAAAGCATCCAGATTGACCGAGATGACATTCGAAACTTATTCGATCTCATGAAGGTAATTGAAAAGGAATTCGACCAATTAGAGCTAGGACACAGGATGACTAACATCATTCAGGTGAGAACACACTAAATCCTGCTACAACACTGAGCCGATGCAATTTTCTTCTGATGGCCATGTTACCACGGCTCACCTGTTTCAGCTCCAAAAACAATTACTCAAAATAACAAGAATCAGGAATTAGAATAGACCTATGTATCGACACGCACCTTTTTCTTGCTTCGTCTTGGTTGGTCATGTTTTCGGACTTTCTCCTTTTCTTCGTCTCCTTAATGTTTTAGCTGGATAAATGTTGTTCGAAGCAAACTTGTTTCCTAGCTAAAAGAGACTTCAATAACACTAAAAATGACAGGAAATATATGTTGTCAAAGATTGACTCGCATCTTAGTCAGAGGCGGATCCAGCTTTTCGGCGCGGAGGGGGTTGACAAAATAAAAAAGTGCGATCAATGTACAATGTACATGTGCGTGTGTAAGTCACGACGCATCTCTACATTGAGTGCGAGTTGCTTCCCTACACAAGTATATCAAAATATGAAAATCAAAATAAAGTGTCAAGAAAGCCTGATATTGGGTCTATTGTTTCTTCACTTTCATTGCATTTCGAAAACTTCATTTTTTTAATACCTTCCCATCATGCCTCACGTTGACACAAAAATGTGAAAATAAAAGTCGCTGAAGTTAGCACTAGATCTGGCAGTGGATTTTTAGAAATAATTTGTTCATCAGTTTTCAAAAGTTCCTCTCGGATGAGTAAAATTTCAAATTTTAATCAAAAAATGCACGGAGAGATTAACTGATGCTTTCCTGATCATATTTATGATTTTGTTCACACCAAACAACCACGCATTCCTATTCTAAGAACAATTCCAAAATTTGTTCATCACATCTGGCCATTGTCATTGGCCATTGGCCATTGTTTTACACTGGCCAATGTCATCGCTCAAAATTTCTACAAGTCGCAAAATTTCAATCAACAAAGATGTATGAACATGGAGCATGATATCATTCAAGACGACAAGTGGACTATTCAGATTCACCCTTCCGTAGTGAAGAATATATTATCAAATCTTCGCACGGGGAAGTCCGTTCCTCATAACGATGTGCCTGTACGTATGTATGTGGAACTTGCAGACAGTCTCTCAATACCCTTGTCAGCAATCTTTCAAAATTCTATTGCGAGTCGCTGTGTTCCTCAACGATGGAAAGAGGGAACGGTCTGTCCTACCCCGAAGACTCGACCAGCAAATATTTTGAAACTGCGACAAATAACGCTCCTGACAACTGCCTCGAAAGTTTTGGAAAAAATAATATTAAACACTCTGCGATCAAGATTTGAGGGGTCATACGGTTTGAGTCAGCATGGATTTCGCAGTCATGCGTCGACATCAACTGCACTCATTTCCACACATGATGTCTTAACAAAACATTATGATACGACTGATACCGCGGGCTCGGCACTTCTGAGTTTTGACATGAATAGAGCTTTCGACCATTTGAACCACAGTCTTCTGATTGGAAAACTGAGAAGGTGTCATTTTCCTGGTGGATTCCTACTTTGGCTTGCTGACTATCTCAAAAATCGCAAAAAACACCGTCAAAGTTGGACAGTCTTTCTCACGGCCATATCAAGTCTTATCTGGAGTTGCCCAAGGATCATTGCTCGGACCGTTCTTGTTTGGTGTGTATATTGGTGACCTGCAAAAATATGGAAATGACTCAACTATCACGAAATATGCCGATGATGTAACTATTGTGGTTCCGATTTCTAACGATGCAATACGGGCGCAAATAGGAGTAGTAAACGAAGTTAAAAATATGGAGAAATGGTGCAAAGAAAATTTTCTTACTATCAACTATGCTAAGTCCAGTGTAATGATTTGTGGAAGGCGCGATTTATGTAGAGTGCAATTGCCCGAAACTTTCCCAGTACCGCAAGTGCAGCACGTACGAATCCTAGGGATTATTTTATCCAATGACCTCAAATGGGATAAACATATTGGTGAAATTGTTTTGACAGCTAATAAGAGAATGCATATCCTTCGAACACTAAGACCTGTCATGGGAAAAATGGAGCTGCATACTGTCTATACAACGACTATACGACCTATACTAGAATACGCCTGTCAGTGCTTCATTGGTCTGAACGATAATTTGTCGCGAAAATTGCTAAAAATAGACGGCGAGCACATCGAATTATTTTCTTCGACGACGAAAGAGGTTGTGAGTGCACGGACTCCACTTTAGTTCAAAGGAGAACAAAATCTAGCATGAAACTTTTCGATAACGCGTTCCGTAACGAGAATCACGTGTTGAGCAGTATCATCCCAAAGTATTTCAATCGGAGTGGAACTTTCAGTGTTCCGTACTGCAGAACCCGAAAGCGACAAGATGCTTTCGTACCTTTTACGGCTATCTTAATGAATAGTATGTCTTCACAGTAATATTTTATCACTGCTATAAACTATGCAGAATTTTCTTTTATCTGATTTCCTCGCTTACATGTTTCACCATATCAATCGAGCTGAAACACTCTTGAGGTCTTGTCTTGAACATTTTGAATATGTATCATAATTTTGCATCTATGGCAACATCACAACCGTATGTACTATGATTTCCATTCTCTTGAAATATAAACACCTCTACTACTACTACTACATTGGGACTACCTCACAGCCCTGCAAGACGACATTGTCATTTTTCACTTACTGACACTTCCTGACTACGAACAAGAAGTAACTAGGGCTTGCAGGGCTGTGAGGGAGTCCAACAAATTCTGGAATAATTCTTATAATGGGAATTCGTGGTTGTTTGGTGTGAACAAAGTGTTGTTTGGTGTCAGGAAGCAGCAATTAGTGAAAAAATGACAATGTCGTTGATTTCTTTTATGTTTATGCTATAGTAGCGAGTATTGTAGGGCTGGGAGGGATTCTAAGTGTGTTGAACAAATTCTCGAATGGCTCTTGGAAAAGGAATCCGTGGTTTTTTGGTATGAACAAAATCGTGAATATGATCATGAAAGCATCAGTTAATCTCTCAGTGAATTTTTTATTAATATTTTACCCTGATCCGAGAGGAATTTTTGAAAGCTGATGTAATGAACAAATTCCTAGATTATTTTTCATCAGGCATGTGGAAAATCCGGATTGAAAAAATTATTTCTAAAAATCTACTGCCAGAACTACTGCTAACTTCAGTTTCTTGAAAATAATTATATGTTAACTGCAAAGCCATTCTTGAATTCAAATCCCCCGCAAGCATCCTTTTCCTTTTTCCACAATGTTGCTTGTAGATTATGGTGTCTCACCTATCAGATACCACTCAAGCGACATCGATTGACAGACGAGCCGTCTCGGATTTTCCCTCATGAGCCGCTCAATAAAAAATTTCGGTTGGAAAACTGAACGCTTCTGTGTAATTTACGACCATCATGAAATACTTTGTAATACCGGTATTCAAAGATTTCAAAACTTGCTTATTTTAGTATGTATGCACCTTATTTGTCCTGATCCCATTTAAGTACTCGACAAAGACATCGAATGATTTCTACTTCGAAGGATAAGAGCTACCATTGATATTTTGTGCTGATCACAGATATCCTTGATTTCCAAATTTCACACGTCTTCATATCTTCCACTGTTTTTTGCCACGATTGTCAGTCTACCAATCATTCCTCGGAGATGGTGCACAAGAGATGCGCCTTCGGATGTTGAAGCCATAAAACGGTCTCTCTCTGATTCTGAGGAATTTTGGAGAATTGGAGAAGAGGACGCATCCAACCAGGATGAGCTGTCTGATGTTGGGGTAGATGTCCACATCAGCATTGCTGAGATTCCACCACTATGTCATGTATTAAAGGATTTCAGGTAAAGAAAGTGACTTAAAGATGATAGGTTGCGGTTATGAAAAAACGTGACTGTTCCAGGCTTTAAGTGAATGCCATGACATGATTTTCCTTTCATAATACGAAGCTGCAGGCCTTGTTCTTAATATAATTCAGCAGAATCGATACTAGTAAATTACAAATGTAATTGCTGAAGCCTAAGCCATTTCGGGCTGGTTATAAACAACAAGCAAAGTCAGAGTACAAAATTGATAAAGTACTAACACATCCATAAGTCTGGAAATATAGAGGGTAGTAGAACCAAACTTCATACAGCACTTAACCACACCCTATGATATAGCGCAATACAAAATTGAGACCAGTCCTGCACAAAAAAAACACACTCATGGGAAACATTCATTCTCATTAAAAATAAATTCAATTTCCATGGGATCACCAAATACCAATCAAAAACAAGCAATAGCATTCATTGATTTTCTGTAGCACACCAAAGCGGAAATTGATCTTTCTTCGCTGGAATTATGTAATTTTCACTAGAATAATGCTATGCCCACCGATCAACCAACCTTGTATTCGCTCTGAATAAATTGATGAAATATTTTGATATATTTCCTTGCATTCATGTTCATCTCTGGCTTAACGTGCACATATATCTCTGGCTGGATTCTTGCATAATAACCTGTATCTACCGGCGTGTTGGGAAAGTGTGTGTGTTAAAACTCAGATATGATTAGTAGAATACTATTTCACTGGTTGTAGAACTGTACAAACTCATTATCCATGCAGCACCGTCATTTTATGATAACTCTTCATTTTTCGATGAAATCGGTATTTTCCGGTTTTACCGGTTGTTCGTGTACAGAAAATGCTGGAAGTTGCTAGATAAATTCCCTAACTAGGTAACATCAATACTTGCACCAAATCTTAGTACTTGAATTTGTATTTTGAAGTGGAAGGAGTTTGAATTTTGAAATCACTCTATCTGTACAAACCACGGCTTTCGTCGGAGGGGGGACGCTTGAGAACGGAGTTCCTACCTGCCCTTGTTGTGGAACGCATAGGAACGTCAAAGTGCCCTCTTCGAAACGGTGTCATTCTGAGCCAGATGGTACATGATCATCAAGTGTTATTAATAATATTCTGAAAATCCTAAATTCATTTATATAGAATTTCTATGACGGCCTTTTTGTTTCAAGAATGGATACGTTTGTGTAAATAGAATAATTAAATATTGAGTTGCATCCTCAGTTGAAAAGTGGGAACAGACCTGAATAGCAGCTATTTCCTCCAATATCAAGAATCATCAGCAGGCTTACTTCACATCTCTCAACATCGACACAACTTCCTATTGAAAGTTGCAGTCATGCCCGGGTCAATTTGAGATTTGCAATTAGTAAGTTATTGAAATTTCGACGGGCATTCATTAAATATCATGGCTATGTTTTATAAAGTTTTGTCTCGCTTTAACTATTGTTCCCTAATTAAACGTTTTTATATTTGAGTTGCTAAATTTTCAGACGACGTGATATAAATACATCCATTTTCCTGTTCAATATTCATGTTATCTAAACAATCAATTTTCTGAAGTATTATGAAGGTTTAGTAAAACAATTTCATAGTGAAAATGATGTATTTTCAAAAGCGTCTAATATCAAGTTTTAGGGACTAAAGGATTTGCTCCCAAATGAGGCTGATTAGGCGAAAATTTAGACCTAGCAGATATCATTATTTTTATCGGCAATAGCAGCTCGACTTATTAAAAACGATTGATGATACAGACGCTGATATGTTTCTCAGAATTATTAACTGTTCTGCAAAATATCTTCTTTTGGTATTATACGAAGACCTCTTGGCTCTCTGGAAAAGAATGTAAAGTAAATTTTTTTCCAAATACTATGTAAAAGCTCGTGTAAAGTGACAGTAGGTCTACTGTGTTAATGCTGCTAAAACTTCATCTGTAAAGCAGTTTTGTTTTGTATAATAATATATCGAATCTTTACATATCGAAGGCAAATTTATATTCATGATTAAGCGAGAAGCTTAATACCATGGTGTGATACTATGCAGATAGAACTATCAAATATATATTCGGTACAAAAAAAGCTGCGTTGAAAAAGCAGGTTGAATTCACCGCGATTAAATGAAATGCAATGAGTACTATATATGCCTTGCGTACATGAAATTGCATAATGCAAAGACAAGCGTTATTCACTAACTTTGAAGAGTAAGGTTTAGGAAATCCACCGCTTTTAGCCTATAGGCCCTATGTCAAAACATAATGCGATACACGGTATAAGGAAAAGACATGCATCGTAAAAATGGGTTCAGCTACAGGTTAGAGCTAGAGGTGATATCTAGGTAGGCGTATATGAATCTGAAAGTTAATCAAGACCGGAGATAGAATGCACGCACGTGCGTGCGACTAACTCTCGGATACTCCATTATATACATAAACTTTCGATCACAGAAGATGCAGGTACGCCAAATATTTCAAATTTTTTTAATTTACAATTTTGTGCCTTCGTTCGAAGAACTTCGGCTAGCTTCTTATTTTCTCAAGCGATAGCAATTAGCGTTAGAAAATCTCGATTCCAATAGCTTTCTGCCAGTTGCTTTAGATGAACTCAACCGGATCATGACCACAGACAGCATTTGCGTGTTTATGACGCCCAACTGCTGATTTAGCTTATAAAGATTTTATAATGGTAACACACTCAATCTTCCTCAATATTTCATATGTACTAAACCAATTTTGCATTGATATCATTGCTTTAAGCCATGACAATGCGTCCAATGATTTAGAGCAATCACTCGACTTGATTATCCATCAGCTGAATCGGCTATCATTATGAGAAGAAACATCGTTAACATTGTTTTGATCATTCATAAGTCACACACGTTTACGGTCAAAAAATATTGGACAAACATTTATAACACATAATAAATGCCAATGATGGGTATGCTTGAAGTGAAAAAAAGGACTCATGTTAATGTGATGACGATTCCTTCACTAATGCACACCTGAACATTTTTGAACACATGATTAAGAAAGATCATTAATAGTAATTTTGAGGATAATTCATAGGAATGTTGAAAATGTTCTGAAATGGTCCTGGAATTTTCTGACGGAAAAACCCCGGATACCCTGATCTTGGCCGCTATGGCCATGCTTGAAATTAGTAGAGGAGATGGTCAAATTTAGTAAAATCCGTGAAAATAGGTCAACTTTGAGAGCTTGCCGCGGCCGTTGCAGGGCATGGAGGAGATGGGGACTGAATTGCGCATCCATTGGGATCATGAACATTGGTTTGTGCTATTGGTTGCGTGATTTGACTGAATATCTTGATATGACTGCTTGTTTTTGATTGGTATTTGGTGATCCCATGAAATTGAATTAATTTCTAATGAGAATGAATGTTTCCCATGAGCGTGTTTTTTTGTGCAGGACTGGTCTCAATTTTGTATTGCGCTATATCATAGGGTGTGGTTAAGTGCTGTATGAAGTTTGGTTCTACTACCTTCTGCATTTCGAGTTGTTTGTACTTTATCAGATTTGTATTCTGACTTTTGTTTGCTTGAAACCAGCCTTGCTGAACATGATTCCAAACTTAAGTCCCAGACTTCTGTAAAATAGCTGAGCTTGGACCTACCTGAACCAGCATGGGCTTCAAACACTTTAACGCCATGAACCCCCTCCCCCTGGATCCGTTACCGGCCACTTCTAGTGCTTGCTGCCGGCTCAGCCATAGTAATAGCCACATGGCTCTAATTGTGCTGGTTCATCCGGGGTTAACTATTGCTATAAATTTGACATTGATTACTATTGCATGTTCATTCGATTTCGGTGGCAATCAGAATACAGTAAATTTTTGGCAGTAGCTATTGCACCGGCTATATCTCCAATACTAGAAATTAAGACCTAAGAGAAATAGAAGACTAAAGAATTAAGACGTTTAGAAATTAAGGATTGAGACTAGAAATTGTCTATGGTGCATGAAACAAAAAAATGGAGGCTTTGCTGTAGACACTTATGGCAGGAAAAAACGCTTGCATTGAAATCACTCAAAAATTTTGTAATACAAAGCAAGACAAATCAACGAGTCAAGACCCATTCTGGGTAAACTGTAAAACGTAAACAAGTCATAAACAAGTCGAACCAATGAAAATCGTAAACAAGTCAGACCCATCTCAATACACACTCAATCGACCTAAACAACTCATGCTATACCTAAAATTACCTGCTCTTCACGATGGAGCAATTATACTACGCCTACAAACCTATCCAGACCCACCAGGGACCACTAAGTCCCGAAAAATCAAGATAAAGCTCACATACGTGTCCTAAACAAGTCAGACCCATCTCAATACACACTCAATCGACCTAAACAACTCATGCCATACCTAAAATTACCTGCTCTTCACGATGGAGCAATTATATTCCGCCTACAAACCTATCCAGACCCACCAGGGACCACTAAGTCCCGAAAAATCAGGATAAAGCTCACATACGTGTCTTAAACAAGTCAGACCCATCTCAATACACACTCAATCGACCTAAAAAACTCATGCTATACCTAAAATTACCTGCTCTTCACGATGGAGCAATTATATTCCGCCTACAAACCTATCCAGACCCACCAGGGACCACTAAGTCCAGAAAAATCAAGATAAAGCTCACATACGTGTCCTAAACAAGTCAGACCCATCTCAATACACACTCAATCGACCTAAACAACTCATGCCATACCTAAAATTACCTGCTCTTCACGATGGAGCAATTATACTACGCCTACAAACCTATCCAGACCCACCAGGGACCACTAAGTCCCGAAAAATCAAGATAAATCTCACATACGTGTCCTAAACAAGTCAGACCCATCTCAATACACACTCAATCGACCGAAACAACTCATGGCCATACCTAAAATTACCTGCTCTTCACGATGGAGCAATTATATTCCGCCTACAAACCTATCCAGACCCACCAGGGACCACTAAGTCCCGAAAAATCAAGATAAAGCTCACATACGTGTCCTAAACAAGTCAGACCCATCTCAATACACACTCAATCGACCTAAACAACTCATGCTATACCTAAAATTACCTGCTCTTCACGATGGAGCAATTATATTCCGCCTACAAACCTATCCAGACCCACCAGGGACCACTAAGTCCAGAAAAATCAAGATAAAGCTCACATACGTGTCCTAAACAAGTCAGACCCATCTCAATACACACTCAATCGACCTAAACAACTCATGCCATACCTAAAATTACCTGCTCTTCACGATGGAGCAATTATACTACGCCTACAAACCTATCCAGACCCACCAGGGACCACTAAGTCCCGAAAAATCAAGATAAAGCTCACATACGTGTCCTAAACAAGTCAGACCCATCTCAATACACACTCAATCGACCTAAACAACTCATTCGATACCTAAAATTACCTGCTCTTCA
Source organism: Prostheceraeus crozeri (assembly GCA_907163375.1). Taxonomy (NCBI): domain Eukaryota; kingdom Metazoa; phylum Platyhelminthes; order Polycladida; family Euryleptidae; genus Prostheceraeus; species Prostheceraeus crozeri. The sequence goes on along the minus strand of CAJQUW010014097.1, from coordinate 8,826 downwards.
CGATGGAGCAATTATATTCCGCCTACAAACCTATCCAGACCCACCAGGGACCACTAAGTCCCGAAAAATCAAGATAAAGCTCACATACGTGTCCTAAAACAAGTCAGACCCATCTCAATACACACTCAATCGACCTAAACAACTCATGCTATACCTAAAATTACCTGCTCTTCACGATGGAGCAATTATATTCCGCCTACACACCTATCCAGACCCACCAGGGACCACTAAGTCCAGAAAAATCAAGATAAAGCTCACATACCGTCGTTCGGGGTTATTCGGACCACCTATGCCTACTTGGGCCACTTTGAAAATATGTGTTGTTTTCCTTTGTATCTTAATCAATAGAAATTATTTATGCACCCAATTCATATTTTTTTTTCAAACAGCATGTAATGGTTGGGTTTGTATGCATGCTTATCATATTATCAACGAAATAGTCTATCTAATGGGTGGTTCATTATTGGTACTTCATTCGAGCAAAAAATCAACAATTCAAAATGGGGTACCTAGTGAAAAAAATATTTAGGTTAGAAACACAAGAATTGCAGGAGATGGCATTCATGATACATATTTTCATAATTTGAAGTCATTTATTAATATGTCGTGCATCATAAGTAGGTAATATATGCATTTATTCAGATTTTGAAATTTTTCACAAAAATGGGGTTACTTGGACCACCCAGTTTTCATGGGGCAACTTGGGCCACATCTTTTTTGCAAATAATTTACCGTTAAAGCCTAAATATATCACGTTTGTGATATATGTGTTTTATACCAATGGCTATAAATTATTACGGGTATCTCATTATCAATACATGTAGGTCTATAACCACTGCTAGGCAATTCCATAAATTATGGTCATTTTTGGGATATCCTAAAATCAGGATTTTCGAATGCTTATGTCAACCAGATCCTTGCGTTACAAGTCCATTTATGTTGTTACTTTCCACTCACGCTGACTCTCTCGATTCTGATTGACTCCTGATCTGAGCCATACATATACATAAGTCTGCAATATCAAACATTTTTATAGTTTCATTTTTTGTATTTTTTCCTGTGTTTCGAGTAATTCGGATTTTGGAGTTCAAATTGAAACAATTAAAATTGATATCTACAAAACGGCGTCTTCACTTAATAGTACCGTACCGCTACCGTATGCATACGATGCCGTCCATCTACATGTATCTAGTTAGGGTTGTCATGTAGACCTTTGTATATACCGGTACCTAGCTAATTAGGCTATTGCTTAGTAAAAAATAATGTTTCTGAAATAAAAAATATATCTTATATAGGTGCACAGATCATTAACGATACATAGAATAGGCTCAGATGAACAGAATTCATTTACTGCATAAAATGTGTGATTTAGTATCTTTTCCATGATATATGGCCCAAGTTACCACAACGTCCATCTAATTCGGACCACCCCACTTTTTTAAAAAAAATAATGTTTGAGACTCAAATTCGTAAGAAAAGCTGCTTTGCGATAAAGTCTGAATGTCCTTGGACCTCTTGAGACGACGGGGAAAATTTTTTAATAATTAGTCTAGGAGTGACAATCTTTCAAAAATGAAAAATGGCCCAAGTAACCCCGAATGACGGTACGTGTCCTAAACAAGTCAGACCCATCTCAATACACACTCAATCGACCTAAACAACTCATGCTATACCTAAAATTACCTGCTCTTCACGATGGAGCAATTATATTCCGCCCACAAACCTATCCAGACCCACCAGGGACCACTAAGTCCCGAAAAATCAAGATAAAGCTCACATACGTGTCCTAAACAAGTCAGACCCATCTCAATACACACTCAATCGACCTAAACAACTCATGCTATACCTAAAATTACCTGCTCTTAACGATGGAGCAATTATATTCCGCCTACAAACCTATCCAGACCCACCAGGGACCACTAAGTCCCGAAAAATCAAGATAAAGCTCACATACGTGTCCTAAACAAGTCAGACCCATCTCAATACACACTTAATCGACCTAAACAACTCATGCTATACCTAAAATTACCTGCTCTTAACGATGGAGTAATTATATTCCGCCTACAAACCTATCCAGACCCACCAGGGACCACTAAGTCCCGAAAAATCAAGATAAAGCTCACATACGTGTCCTAAACAAGTCAGATCCATCTCAATACACACTCAATCGACCTAAACAACTCATGCTATACCTAAAATTACCTGCTCTTCACGATGGAGCAATTATAATACGCCTACAAAACTATCCAGACCCACCAGGGACCACTAAGTCCCGAAAAATCAAGATAAAGCTCACATACGTGTCCTAAACAAGTCAGACCCATCTCAATACACACTCAATCGACCTAAACAACTCATGCTATACCTAAAATTACCTGCTCTTCACGATGGAGCAATTATACTACGCCTACAAACCTATCCAGACCCACCAGGGACCACTAAGTCCCGAAAAATCAAGATAAAGCTCACATACGTGTCCTAAACAAGTCAGATCCATCTCAATACACACTCAATCGACCTAAACAACTCATGCTATACCTAAAATTACCTGCTCTTCACGATGGAGCAATTATATTCCGCCTACAAACCTATCCAGACCCACCAGGGACCACCAAGTCCAGAAAAATCAAGATAAAGCTCACATACGTGTCCTAAACAAATCAGACCCATCTCAATACACACTCAATCGACCTAAACAACTCATGCTATACCTAAAATTACCTGCTCTTCACGATGGAGCAATTATACTACGCCTACAAACCTATCCAGACCCACCAGGGACCACTAAGTCCCGAAAAATCAAGATAAAGCTCACATACGTGTCCTAAACAAGTCAGACCCATCTCAATACACACTCAATCGACCTAAACAACTCATGCCATACCTAAAATTACCTGCTCTTCACGATGGAGCAATTATATTCCGCCTACAAACCTATCCAGACCCACCAGGGACCACTAAGTCCCGAAAAATCAAGATAAAGCTCACATACGTGTCCTAAACAAGTCAGACCCATCTCAATACACACTCAATCGACCTAAAACAACTCATGCTATACCTAAAATTACCTGCTCTTCACGATGGAGCAATTATATTCCGCCTACAAACCTATCCAGACCCACCAGGGACCACTAAGTCCAGAAAAATCAAGAAAAAGCTAACATACGTGTCCTAAACAAGTCAGACCATCTCAATACACACTCAATCGACCTAAACAAACTCATGCCATACCTAAAATTACCTGCTCTTCACGATGGAGCAATTATACTACGCCTACAAACCTATCCAGACCCACCAGGACCACTAAGTCCCGAAAAATCAAGATAAAGCTCACATACGTGTCCTAAACAAGTCAGACCCATCTCAATACACACTCAATCGACCTAAACAACTCATGCCATACCTAAAATTACCTGCTCTTCACGATGGAGCAATTATATTCCGCCTACAAACCTATCCAGACCCACCAGGGACCACTAAGTCCCGAAAAATCAAGATAAAGCTCACATACGTGTCCTAAACAAGTCAGACCCATCTCAATACACACTCAATCGACCTAAACAACTCATGCTATACCTAAAATTACCTGCTCTTCACGATGGAGCAATTATATTCCGCCTACAAACCTATCCAGACCCACCAGGGACCACTAAGTCCAGAAAAATCAAGATAAAGCTCACATACCGTCGTTCGGGGTTATTCGGACCACCTATGCCTACTTGGGCCACTTTGAAAATATTTGTTGTTTTCCTTTGTATCTTAATCAATAGAAATTATTTATGCACACAATTCATATTTTTTTTTCAAACAGATGTAATGGTTGGGTTTGTATGCATGCTTATCATATTATCAACGAAATAGTCTATCTAATGGGTGGTTCATTATTGGTACTTCATTCGAGCAAAAAATCAACAATTCAAAATGGGGTACCTAGTGAAAAAAATATTTAGGTTAGAAACACAAGAATTGCAGGAGATGGCATTCATGATACATATTTTCATAATTTGAAGTCATTTATTAATATGTCGTGCATCATAAGTAGGTAATATATGCATTTATTCAGATTTTGAAATTTTTCACAAAAATGGGGTTACTTGGACCACCCAGTTTTCATGGGGCAACTTGGGCCACATCTTTTTTGCAAATAATTTACCGTTAAAGCCTAAATATATCACGTTTGTGATATATGTGTTTTATACCAATGGCTATAAATTATTACGGGTATCTCATTATCAATACATGTAGGTCTATAACCACTGCTAGGCAATTCCATAAATTATGGTCATTTTTGGGATATCCTAAAATCAGGATTTTCGAATGCTTATGTCAACCAGATCCTTGCGTTACAAGTCCATTTATGTTGTTACTTTCCACTCACGCTGACTCTCTCGATTCTGATTGACTCCTGATCTGAGCCACATACATATACATAAGTCTGCAATATCAAACATTTTTATAGTTTCATTTTTTGTATTTTTTCCTGTGTTTCGAGTAATTCGGATTTTGGAGTTCAAATTGAAACAATTAAAATTGATATCTACAAAACGGCGTCTTCACTTAAATAGTACCGTACCGCTACCGTATGCATACGATGCCGTCCATCTACATGTATCTAGTTAGGGTTGTCATGTAGACCTTTGTATATACCGGTACCTAGCTAATTAGGCCTATTGCTTAGTAAAAAATAATGTTTCTGAAATAAAAAATATATCTTATATAGGTGCACAGATCATTAACGATACATAGAATAGGCTCAGATGAACAGAATTCATTTACTGCATAAAATGTGTGATTTTGTATCTTTTCCATGTATATGGCCCAAGTTAACCACAACGTCCATCTAATTCGGACCACCCCACTTTTTTTAAAAAAAATAATGTTTGAGACTCAAATTCGTAAGAAAAGCTGCTTTGCGATAAAGTCTTAATGTCCTTGGACCTCTTGAGACGACGGGGAAAATTTTTTAATAATTAGTCTAGGAGTGACAATCTTTCAAAAATGAAAAATGGCCCAAGTAACCCCGAATGACGGTACGTGTCCTAAACAAGTCAGACCATCTCAATACACACATCAATCGACCTAAACAACTCATGCCATACCTAAAATTACCTGCTCTTCACGATGGAGCAATTATATTCCGCCTACAAACCTATCCAGACCCACCAGGGACCACTAAGTCCAGAAAAATCAAGATAAAGCTCACATACGTGTCCTAAACAAGTCAGACCCATCTCAATACACACTCAATCGACCTAAACAACTCATGCTATACCTAAAATTACCTGCTCTTAACGATGGAGCAATTATATTCCGCCTACAAAACCTATCCAGACCCACCAGGGACCACTAAGTCCCGAAAAATCAAGATAAAGCTCACATACGTGTCCTAAACAAGTCAGACCCATCTCAATACACACTAAATCGACCTAAACAACTCATGCTATACCTAAAATTACCTGCTCTTCACGATGGAGCAATTATATTCCGCCTACAAACCTATCCAGACCCACCAGGAGACCACCAAGTCCAGAAAAATCAAGATAAAGCTCACATAAGTGTCCTAAACAAATCAGACCCATCTCAATACACACTTCAATCGAACCCTAAACAACTCATGCTAATTACCTAATAATTACCTGCTCTTCACGATGGAGCAATTATACTACGCCTACAAACCTATCCAGACCCACCAGGGACCACCAAGTCCAGAAAAATCAAGATAAAGCTCACATACGTATAGCATGAGTTGTTTAGGTAGATTGAGTGTGTATTGAGATGGGTCTGACTTGTTTACGATTTTCATTGGTTCGACTTGTTTACGTTTTACAGTTTACCCCATTCTGACATGTTTCGTGATGTACTTCGTGAATAGGAGTCTCTTTATGACTGAGAAACTTCTACAGTAACCAGAGATATTGAAGAATATTATACGCCTCACCAAGAGTAATAGACAGAAAACTTCATAATTCAGAGAAATCATTTACAAAACTACACATGTCAATTATATACCACTACATTTCATCATGCAAATACATTTGTCATGTGAAATCCTTGCATCATTGAATTGATATTTGAAGTATTTATCATGTTCACCCATAAATAGAATGAAACAAATCATCAAACATATCTTCAACTAATAACTAGGCGCATTATTTCCTTCATTGGTATTTATTACACGTGACCTAATGCTTGAGAAATGCAAGTCAGACGTTTTGAAAATTCGCGCCAAAATTTTCGGGTTTGCCGAAGGCAGCAATTAATGAATCACATGAAATCATCTGATGACCCCTCTAGCCTAATACAGTAAAACAATCTGATTTCTATGGTATTTAACACTACTTGTTTATATGGAGCTAGATTGGACATAATTCAATTATCGTGGCACCTCACTCGTTGCCTGATTAGACTGGCAAAAAAGCATTACGAGCATAGGGACAATACTGCTTTTTTGCAAACTGCTCTGAATGGGTTTCACGCGAATCACGATCTCGCGGTTTTTCTTTTCACAAATAACGCGAGAAATAATGTGGCGCATAAATGATTAGTTGTTCAAGTCAGAACTATAAAAATCGTTAACAAGTTTTGAGTTAAAACAGGGGTCTAATTGCATTTTTGCAGTCATCTCCAGTGTTTTGCGAGGGCACGATTTTTTTTTGGTTCAGTCATTTGAATTATCAACCTAGTTATCATTTGGAACGTTTAGTGGGCGTTTTTTTACTTGTGTTGATTTTCGTGCAGAGAATTATTTTTGACACAAGGTTTCCTAAAAGTTATGATTTAGTTGTTTAATAAGCCACGTGGCTTTGCTACAATGGGTATGTATAGGGGTTATTGCTGAAAATTTAAGTTAAAGGTTGGTGAGTAGATGATGTAGTCAGTTTAAAGGCAGCGAGCGGCTCGGCTCTATTCACCGGCTGGGCCGATACAAACTTCGGTTTTGGCTATTGCACCGACTGAGCTTTTTACATAAATACACCATGGGCACTGTTTACATAAAATTAAGCAGTCTTTGCATGTATCAGTAACATTTTTCAGCAGTGAAATTATAAAGCACTGCTTTAAATTGCGTTTCATAAAAATTAATTTTCGGACTGAAGATTTAAGCAGTCTAAATTGATCAGTGATACATATAGCGTTTCATAAAGTTTCGGACTGATTAAACACTGATATATTTCAGTGTGATTGAGTGTGATTAAAAAAAACAATTGTGGATATTTCTTCGTAACAACAATTTTTGACAGCATAGAGTAAATATGTAGGTAGAGTGTCGACTTGAAAAAGTATCTGTATACAGTGAAAATTTTTATTTGGAAATGATTCAGTTTTTTTCGGAGGATTACGTTCCTGCGGTCCAAAACATTATTTGAAGCAGTTTGTAAAAACCTTATATTTGCAATTTAATTACTTACCGACAGGACTCCCGTTGTAAGTAGTATGAAAACAAAGTTTGGATATCCAAAAGGAATGAAATATTCGTAACAGCAATCGCAACTAAGCAGAAAATTGTTGCTGATGATCAAGAAAATGTAATGAACAGCATTTTTAATGGAAGTTTCATAAAAAGTTGAGATTTTATTGTGCTGTCGTGGCTGAAATTTTCATATTTTGTTTCAATTTTTCATCGGCATGAATTTATGATTGAGTTAATTTTGTTTCCACTTCTTGAATCTGATAGTGATGTGCACCCATTTACATCTTCAAAGTTAATGAAAATCATTGCTCTTTGATTCTGTTATTTTTGCTCTACCAGCTAGCTTGAGATTAGATCGCGCTTTAAAACGGATTCTCTTGTGGTTCAGCATGAAAGGCAATGGGGTCATCGAGTTTGCTAATTTAACAAACATTACCGCTCCGAGGGTGTCATGACACGGACCAATCTGTAAAAATAATCTCATTTCCATTTCTTGCTTTGTCAATTCCGTTGTAATTTCTTCAAACTGCACAAATCCGGCATATCTCACAATGGCAGACAATTCCAACTGTATTCACCTCGAGTTTCCATTTAATAAAAAATCGAAAGTGTGATATCCTTGGGGATTTAATAATGCGGAGTTTCCACTCTACCTAATTTACCTTTTATGTTTGACCGAATTGAAATAATAATTAGAGAAGTCAATCTGAGGCAAATGGTGGAATATTGAGTATCTTTTTTCTAGCTGTCATCGATGTATGTAAAAGTCAATACCTCAACGTCTTTTAATATTGTTGAAATGATCATGACATGCCGTACCTCATTAACGAAAGAAATCGATGCCCTCAAAGCAACCTTTTATAATTTTGCTGTTACGGAAGTTTTATCGTCACAGCTTTGCCTTTTCAAAAGAAGAATTTTTCAATAAAACCAGTATCCAAATTTACATTTGACAAATAGTTTGTTACAGTCAGTTAAAATTGAAAATCAAAAGCCGTTCGTTTTCCCATTTTTTAAGTTGTTGTATTTGCAATCATTTTCTCCGATATTTCAAGTTTCTATAACTTTCTCGATGATCATTCACAGATTTATCAACCTCAAGATGTTGATAGAAATTTTAACCCATTTCTATCAGTGAATTTCCATATTTTCAATTTTCGCGCGCTACTGATACTTCTTTGTGAAAACGGCAAGCTCTTTTCAAGACTGCTTAAATTACTGATTTGAAGCAGGGTGTGGGACTGATATAAATCACATGCTTAATATTTGGTTTTGTGAACGCTGTTAATTTCGACTGCTTTCAATCACTGATTTAAATCACTGCTTTATAATTTATTTTAATGAAACGCAGAAAATTTTCCACACTGATAAAACCACTGATATAAAGCACTGATTTATTTTATGAAAACTGGCCC